>OX596023.1:4372272-4972272 GCA_951394055.1 Villa cingulata
AAAAATTATTGGTATCCAAATATTAAATTAGAGGTTAGAAATTATATATCAAAATGTTTGAAATGTATAACGTATCAAACAAATATTGGAAAACAAGAAGGAAAATTGCATTCGATACCGAAAGGGAATCAACCATTTGACACTATTCACATTGATCACTTTGGACCTTTAGAAAAAACAAAAGGGAAAAGGAATAAATTTATATTTTTAATTGTAGATGCATTTTCAAGATATGTTAGATTGTATCCTACGAAAACCACAAATTCAAAGGAATCAATAGAAAGTTTGAAAGATTATTTTAGAGCATACAGCAGACCAATTAGAATTATTTCAGATAGAGGTAGCGCTTTTTCGTCCAAGGAATTTGAAGATTTTTGCAAGGAATTTAATTTGAAACATATATTGGTAGCTACTGCTTCACCACAATCTAATGGTGCAGTGGAACGGGTTAATAGAACGATTAGACCAGCTTTAGCGAAATTAATTGATAAAAATATTAAATTAGAGTGGGATGATGTATTAGTTGATGTAGAATTTGCTATAAATAATTCAAGGAATCGATCAATTGGAACTAGTCCTAGTAGATTATTATTTGGATTGGAACAAAAGGGTAGAAACGTAAATCATTTGTTAGAATATTTGTTGGAAGAATTGATTGGAGATGAAAATGAAGAAGAAGAATTAAGAATTGGAGATAGATTAGAAACTTTGGAAACTATTAGGAAAAAGGCAGAAGGCATAACAAATAAAACACAGGAATATAATGAGAAAAGATATAATTTGAGACACAGAACCCCTTACAAGTACAAGACTGGAGATTTAGTAAGTATAGTAAATATTGATACTACGATTGGAGTAAATAAAAAATTGATTCCGAAATATAGAGGACCATATCAAGTAATGAAAATATTAGGTAACGATAGGTATTTGTTAGAGGATCCACAAGGTTATCAGCACACTAGTAGATCATTTAGGGGAATATATTCTGCGAAAAATATGAAGTTGTATTTGGTCAATAATTAGAGTGATTCATTTATTATTGGGATTTAAGGAATTTATATGCATATGTTTTGAAATATTTGACTATATGATTTAAAATTAGTAACAAACATATTTATTAAAGTATAAGTATTGAGGAAAATTAGTATATTTAAAATTATTTGAAGATTATTAAGGTTATGTATAAAATACTAAGTCGAGGACGACTTATTGTCAGGATGGCCGAATTGTAGTAACCAAATTATGTGACGCCACTGTTATTAGAATACACATGTATATATTTCATATTATATTATTGAATAAAAGTAAACTAATAGTAATGATTTATTTGTGTAAAAGAATTGTATTACGTAGTTGCGTTGTTCAAATCCTTTGTATTCATTTTTGGACTTTGAAACTTGTGAACACCTGCAACTAACGAATACTGTTCTTATTGGAAAATGAGATATGTAAAAAACATGATTGGACTGAAAAAAAGGAGATATAGTTAGTTAATATTTGAACGTGTATAAGATAAGATTAGAATTTAGAATACATAATATTTGATTGTTGGAAATAAATAATTATATTGTTAAATCAACATTATAAGATATAATAAACTAAATTTGTGAAATTAAAACTATATTATATTATTTGAAAATAAAAATCATTTTTTCAGTTAATACGACTACAATTTAAGACTTTTTGAAGATAATAGAAATTAGAAGAAAAAATTTACAATCTCCGATGCCTTTTCAAATGTATAAAAAATATCAGCTAAAATTATAATATAAAGAGATTACTGTTTTCGAAATTCTTCGATCGATCACATTTTTTCAAACGGATTTAACGATATATGTAGATTTTCGAAATTCGATCGGTATTTCCAGTATTTGAACGAAGAAACTATCCGTCAGAATTCACAATCGACGTGTAAATCTTAATACAGAGTTCGAACGTAATTCCGTGCAAAAACTCCATGCACAATATCGAAAGAGAAAAATAAATGTATGAATGATTTTATTGTGTTGTGTGTGATTAACGAATGAGAGAGAAGAATAAATGATAAGCAATACTTGAAAGCTTGACAACTGTTTTTTGTGCTGTCAAAATTACCAAACAGACCGTTCCAACATGAACGGAAAAAAATCTCCAATCAAATGCTTTATTCCGTTCAAACTTTGTATACTCACAAAACAAAAAGTACACGGAAATATTTTAGATGTATTTTATATGAGAAACGGAATTCCGTTCAAACTTCGTACGTGTATTCTGAGCTTAAGTCTTTAACATTTATTTCACATTAGATTCGAATTTGTGTATTTGTGTATTTGCATTTATATACAGTGAGTAGCCTGTGTCTACTATATAACATAAATATGTAAAAATTTTCATATAAATTGAATTAAAATTAAAAAGAAAAAACTATTTCAATTATTTCTATAAATAAATATCAAATGCAATGTATGTATAAAACTCTATTAATTGTCTCACACTTTAATCAAATTTTATTGCTTTGCTACCCCCAAAAGAAAATGCGAATTCATCTAATTTCAAAGTGCAAAAGAACAAATTACTTATATCTTATAACTTATATATTTTTATCAGATTTTTGTTTTTAATTAAATTATACACTCAGTTCAATTGTATTTATATTCTTATATGTATGGATTTATGTACATAAACATTATTCACATTATATACCATAACTTTTTTCTAATTATTTTTTTTTTTACATTTTTTTCAAATTTTTTTTTATTATTTTTTTGATGAAAATTTTGTTTTTTTTTTTCTTCACATAAAATTTTTTTTTTTAATAATAATTTTATTTATTGAGAACTAAATGATATTGGAAAACGATTTTGTTGTTCGTATATTCCATTATTTTGTGATATTTCTTTGTTAGCTTCTTGTATGGCTTCCCATAATTTAGCTTGGGACATTATTTGACGCATTATATCTTGGACAGCTGGCTCAGAATTAATATCAATTAAATCACTTAATGAATTATTATCGATATCATCATTTTGATTATTATTATTATTATTGTTTTTATTATTGTTATCATCAGCATCGTTATTATTATTATTACCAACATATGATTGTATTTCTGAACGTTTTTTTCCACAACCTTTAATAATACATTTTTTTTTTTTTTTTTTTTCAAAAAAATGAAAAAAGATAAACAAAACATAAATAAATTAATATTATGTATATCCTCATATCATATGATATAAGATTGATCTTCTTATGCTCTTCTTATCTTCTTATGATTTTTTAAAAAAAAAATAAAATAAACATAAAAATACTCCTACAAATTTTAATATTACTATACTATATGCAAATATACTTCTTATACGTTACATTTTACATACCTGTAAAAGCATTACAAAATGGCCTCTTCTTAAGATCCAATTGATGAGTTCTACGTATTTCCATTTCCTTTAATTTTATTTCATTATTGTTATTGGAAAACATAAAGGAAAAAGAATAAAAGAATAATGTTTAATTTATTCTTTAATGAATAGTTTAATTAATTTCTTTGTTAATATTTCATAAAATACAATATACTACAAGGGTGGGTATGTATATGTATACGAGATGAATAAAAGTTTTTCAATAAAGAGTAGGTATTTATTTAATATACTCACCCTTGGTGTTATAACTCCACATTCAATAAATACGGATGTAATAAAATAAAATATTATAACGATATTAAAACATGTCTTTTGCATAAACATTTTACACTGTTGTTGTTTTTGTTATTTTTCCTTTTTACTTTTCACGTTTTACTTAATTGTTGCGGAGATTTCTGTTGTTTTCGTAATATGTAATATGATGCTTATTTGGATACACTCGTACGTACATACAATGTTAATGACGAAAATTTCTCTAAGAAAATAAATAAGTAAAATTATTAAAACGTTCATAAGGATGCATATTCCATAATTTTTCTCCTCTATATATGTATGTATGAACATATATTTATGTATACATAATACCTAATAGTACATTACTTATATACTTGCATTACATATACAAGGTGTTCGGACTCGGGTGGTCAACGCACAGACAGTGGATATAGGTCTCATCGAGACAAACAAAAAATCTTTCTACAGAGGGGGGATAGACCTTTACTGTACAAGGCAAAAATAATGCAGGTGTCTTGAACTTTCTGCTAATATAATTAGAAATTAATGTAGAGGGGGCATTGTACTTTAACAGTCTGCCTGTATTTTCTCTTAAAAAAGTGGCAAAAAAATCACTAAATTCTGACTTTGAAACACATAACTATTGAACAGAACGACGTGAAGGAAGATGTCGGATGTCATTAAAGAGAGGGGGCAGTTTCCCACAGATTTTTCTTAAGCTACTTTCTTCTAGCTAGTACACCGTAGTTTTTATAGGGTGTTTCGTAGAGTAAGAGCGAAAAATCTTCATCGCCCTCTAGCGGCTAAACGGTTGAAAAAAACCTCATCACCACCAACCCTTATGTAGAACGATTTTTGTTTGCTCGAAGAGATGTATCTAATATCTGAGGATTGACCAGCCGAGTCCGGACACTCTGTACTATATAAAATAAAAGATTAATTTAATTGTATTGTACTACAATTACCTACTTACGGATAGTAAATATTCAACATACTCGTATATGCATCTTTTATATTTATATACATGATCTAGATACTTATACACATTTACGTATACATAAATATTTAATTATCAAGCTAAGTTATATAATGTATATAAAAGATATAAAGATAAACCAATTGGAACTCTTTTTAGTGATAAAATCAAAACGAATTTTCAAAACATGACTTGGCACTCAATATGAACGATAGGGGGGATAAAATTATTATATCTAAACATAACTACACTCATATGTATATCCATATATGTATATATCTATATGAACAATAATTATTATTCTTTTTCAAATGTAATGTCAATAAAAACGTGTGTACGAGTTCGAGTATGTAGTAGATTTATTTGAATTTAATGCTCTAGAAGATTTTTCGATTTTTTTTTTTGTAAATGGGATACACTTACTTAAGAAATGTAACTGACAGGATATTAGTTATAGAGATAATTTTGTGCATTTTGTATATGTGATATGCATATACTAGTAATTAGTGAGTATAAGGAGGAAAATAGCACATGTTATCAAAATGTGAATTAAATTCATTTGATATAATATTTGTATTAAAATTTTTGCATCAATTTATTTCAGACTAAATCAGATTTTCTTTATGCAAATACAATATGAAAAGTTATATATACGTATATGTATGTATATACGACTATGTAAATTTGTTTAGACTGAAAATGATTTGTATTTTATTTTTCCAAATTCAATGGATATTATTTACTGTTATTATAATACAAATAAATTAATATGAATTTCGAAAGAAAATTGCATTTTATTGATTATTATATTAATTCCTTTTTTAAAAATTTAACATAATTATAAATAGAAACCAATACAACTGTTATTATAATAAGATTTTTAGATAATGAAAATTAATACGCAACAGAATTTAGAACGAATTAAATATTTCAATTACTTTGTACAACTTTAAAAAATTAAATTTTGTTTTTTTTTTGTCTTCGATGGTCTGAATTTAAAGACATCTTAAATCGAATCAAGTAAGACCTTTGCTGTAGTGATTTTTAAGACTCCACTACTTCACACTATTATTAGCTATCTGTTATCGTATACACGCATAATGTAACAGTTTTTGAGATAAAAACACCTATATTTACTTTGGCTTAACTAAGCATGCAGCCAAACGCGGATTAAAGATCAACACCAGCAAAACAAAATGCATGCGAATAAACACCAACAACCAAGCAGACATTGAAATAAATGGAGTTAAGATAGAAAACGTACATAGCTTTTGTTACCTCGACATCATAATCTCTACTGCAGGAGGTACAGAAGAAGATATCAGCGCCAGAATTGACAAAGCCAGAAGCGCCTATTGCTCAAGATATGGAAAAATAGAATGCTAACAAGAAAAACAAAGCAAACAATCTTCAAAGCGTGTGTGATATCGATCCTGTTGTATGATCCTCTCCAAACTGATATACATATATTGCTTATTCAAAGCGAATTGAACTTTTTGGAGACTTAGAATTGGGATTGGGAGTAATAAAAGTTAAAAATGAGTAACAAGAAATTATTATTTCTTCTCATACTTTAAACTCGAGAATCGAAAATTCGTAATCTCATCTCACAATAAACCAACAACGTACTCTATCACAAATCACACCACACCAACTGGAGTCATCGAAACTTAAGTTTGATATATTTCAAATATATATTCGATGACAATTTAATATCTGGTGGGTGTTATTCTGCATACACTAAACGGTATGGATGGCATAGTGAGAGAGGACTGAATGAATGGAAGTTTCAAATTTCACATTTTCAATTGTTATTTTGAACGATTACTTGGAAAAATATTTTAAATCAATAATAATCGTATAGCACAATTGATTACATATTTTGTTTCTTGATTTTCATGATAAAATATATGTTTAAAAAAAAAAGTAATTTTTTTCAGTTCAATCAAATATCAAATTCAACCAAAATCAAGTGAATCAATCAAACATTTTCGTATATACAAAATGTTTTTTTTTTTTTTTTCTAATTAATAATTGGATAACTCATATAATATAGTATCCTTACATTATTATCTGATATTATTATTTTGTTAATTTAAAATTTCTATTTAATTCAAATTTATTTATTTTTAACCATTATTATCTTGAACTTAAACATATACAAACACTGTGTATCTGTATACGTAAATTTCTTACACAATTTTTATTTATTTATTTATTTATTTATTTTTTTTTAATTTTTTGTAATAAATTTAAAATTTTAAAAAATATACATATACATATGTATACATATACTTTTTGATTTACTCTAATAATAAAAAATTGTTTTACTAATTTTATTATATTTTACCTTTTATTGTTGTTGTAATTTTTTGTTTCCAAAATTATAATTATTATTTTATTTTATTTTTATAATTTTTAGATTTTTTTTTATATTATTATACATATATAGAAATTAATATATTCTCCTTAAAATATATAAATATATATTGAAATAATTTCCAGTAGATATATGTATTATTATTATGAAAAATATTTAACTTTGTTCGTTAATAAAAATGAACTGAGAAATATCAGATTAAAAAGGATCGTTTTTATATAAAAATCTCTGGACTATAGTAAATACGAATACATTATAAAAATAACATACTCGTATATAATATTTATAATGTATGTGCATTTGTATATCATGTACATACATATTTTCATTCATTCATATAAGGATATTTTTTTTTCTGTATATTTGTCTGTGTATGTGTGTGTATTTAAAAATGAGAAAAACATAAAAAAAAAAAATAACAATAATAACGGAACAGAAAAAAAATATAAATATGAAATGTTGAAAAGCATTTAGCACCCTAGGGAGACAAATAAGATTTTTTTTTGTTTTTTTGTTTTTCTTGTGTACAACACTTTACTTTCATTCTCATGTCTTAAATATTTATGTGTATTTGGTATTATGTACACTAAATATCTAGTATTTATGTATGTACATTATTATATATATACTCATACTATATTACCATATATACTTATATAGACTGGATAATAATGAACATAAATATAAATATGGGCACGAAAAGATTTAAACAGAGGATACCATACAGAGCGGGTATTTATCGCAATTTATCCTATACATTCATATACTCGTATATACATATATAACATAGAAGTTTTTTTTTTAGTTCAATTCTTACTTTAAAAAATATTATTAAAATATTTTTTTGTTTTTATTATTTTCATTATAACTTTTTATTTCTCATTGCGCGTATATACTTACATATAATTATATATTAAACGCGGATATATTATAAAGAACTTTAATTTTTATTATATGTGTATTAATGCTTATCTATACAATACAATTTGTTATGTTTATATATAGATATAATACTCAATCATGTTTTCGTTGCCTCGACCATAAATTTTTTATATACAAAATAATTTTTTTTTTTTTTAGTATATTTTTCGCAGTTTAATAAACATGAAACAAACTAATATATTTAGATATATTTCGTCAATAACTACTTAAATATATACATCCATACATCCTACATAGAAAAATTAAATATGTATGTATAGGAAAAGATTGTTGTTCCATATGTATACAGTTAAATAAGGTTTGTGGCTTTTGAATTTGTTTTTCATATTTTTAATTTCAAATTTTTATGACATATTTTATTTTATTATTATTATTTTTTTTAATTTTTTTTTAATGTCTAAAGCTTAAAAAACCACAAATTCTTATTTAAATCTATAGAAATCTGTATCTATATCTACAACACTTGTATACATGAAATATTTTTTAAGAAAAATAAAAAAAAAAAAAAATTGAGAAAATTTAGAATATAAAAATATTGTATTGTGCCGTGAAATAAAGTCGAAGGCAACAATGTCGAATCTGCTTTATTTCCAAATGAAAATGGAAATTCTTCCTTAGCATACTACAGCCCTTTATGAGCCAAGGCTTCCGTCACGATATCATTCCATTTGCTCTATGGTCTTTAACCAATGCACCTACATATATTCTTAATACCCACCCATCTTTTTGATATCTTCTTCAACATTGTCATTCCGTCTCTTTCTCGGTGTACCGCGACTTCTCGTTCCTATAATGTTGCTCTCATGAATTGCTCTAAATGTTCTCGAAGACAACATTCTTAGTATACGTGAACGTGTCCCAACTCCCAATCATCTTAATCTTTGTGCTTTTACGAATCTTATACAATATTTTTGCTTTCTATTAATTTTTTCATCTTGTGGTTATATCTTATTCTGTATAAGATCCATCATCGCTTTTTACAGGACCAAATATTCTTCGTAGGATTTTTCTCTCGAGTATAATCGATATTACTTATTACCAATATTTAATTGTTAATAACGTTGATCGGCTTTATTATCAATTTGAAATAAAAGGGACTAACCCAAAATCCCCGCAAAGACAAAATCTTTTAACGGTAGAATTCATATAAAAGATAAATCCATTGAAAAAATATACAGAAAAGATTAACATGGAACTCTACGCAAGTATGACACGCAAAATCGTATAAAAACGAAAAGACTATTAAATTTTGAGCGTCATCCTTTCTGTATCTTTCTAATTTCAGTATTTGTCATGTTGTTACACAATTCGATATAATTTCAAATATATTTCGACATTAATATTAACAATTAAATATTGGTAATAATTTCAAAAAACTTAAATGTCTGCTTTATTTTCACTTTCAGGAAGAAAATAAAAGCAGATTCGGTGTTATTGCCATCGACTGTATTTCACGGCATATACGTTACATCAGATGGTAAATTATTTGATTAATTAGATTTTTAATTTTTGTTCAATTATAAATTTTTTTCGAAATGCATTCTATGTTTGTACATAATTTCAAATGATTATCAAATACTATACATTGCAATATCGTTTATTTTTCAAGTGGATAAAAAAAAAACAACAACAAATGAAAACATATAATGCATATTTGTCGTTGACGTATATATACATATACATAAAATTATACAATTATTTTTATATATAGTTATAAAAGACCTGGCTAATTATTATTTTTAAGCAGCATCATTTTTAAAATCAAGTTATTTGTTAAACAAAATATAAACCACAATTAATTATATTTTTGATCACATTTTATTAAAAAAAAAAATTTGTGAAGCAAAATTAGCTACATACAAAGGTTAAATTGGTTCGCGTTGAAATGTGGGGGCGAAAAAATAATGTCAAAATAAAATCAAAAACATTAGAATAGGAGCTGTATACTGGGTAAAACGTGATAAAACTTAGATGGATGGAATATGTTGTATATAAGATTGAAAGAAACAAAAATCCAATATTGATATAAACTTATATACCATCTTATACCATATCTTATACCTATTATGTGAATTATATAAGACTGAAAGAAAAAAGTAAGAAGGAAAAAAAGATTTTTGGACGATTTCTCTATATACATTTATAATTATTTTTAGTTTTATTCATGTTATAATATTTTAAATATTAATAAAAATAATACGAAAATATCGTAGAAAAATTTTGTATTTAATCAAAAAAAATATAGTAATAAAAATTATTTGTCAAATTTTATTAATAAAAATATTTAAATTCTTTTATTAATTATTACTTTGCATACAATAATACATAGCACAAATTAGTACTTTTGGAATCTATCAACCATTTTGGAAAGGAAAACACATTGAAAAGATCAATTTCCTGTTACAAAAACATTAATATATAAATAATATTCACTTTTTTACGATTTCAGTGCCACCTCTATTTAATTGAAATTAATTTACTTTGAATTTTTGAAAAAATTCCTTATCTTGGGCAAAAATAAAAATTTCAAATATTCCAACCCAACATATATAAATCAAATTCGTTAAAAATTTGTAATTATTTTCAAAATTGATCGAATTTAACGTATATTTTTAAAAGTATTTTATCTGACAGCTGACAATATGATTTTGATTACAGTACAGTGGAATAAAAAATTAAATGTCAAAGGTATAAACTTCAAATTCAAATCAACGTAGATGAAGTGAAGATAGAAAATGAAAGCGAAAAGAAAAACGAAGAAGAGCAATACAGGCAAAAGCAAAGCAAGCAGTGCAGCTGCAGAAGAAATTTGAAATTGAATTGAAGTTCATATATTTTTGACTGTGTATTTTGTTTCGTATACAATACATTCGTTGACGTGACGTCGTGCATTTAAAATAGAATTACAAAAATTACACAGAATACAGAATTGCTTTGCTTATATCATATCAAATCAAATTGTCATTATTATTCAAAGGAATTTTTTGTTGTGTATAATTGAAATTGAAACTTCACTTTAAAATCACTTAAAAATAATTCGGAAAGTGTTTATTTAAAAATGTATAAATTTTAATTTAAAAAAGTTAAAAATAAAAATTTAAATTGATTAAAAGTTTAAATCAGCAAATCAATTAAATATGTACATCGATTTTAACTAAAATAAATAATAAAATAAAAACATAAGCAAAAAACACATTGAGAAAAAGTCAAAAATACCTATACAGAGACTGATGATCTCATATATATTTCGTGAACAAAATAAACACTTTATTATATACTGTGTGTATGTATATACATATTTCATATTTGTATTTTGTACACCTAAATAACTAACTACATACATATATACATAATATAATATATTATATTAGCTGTGGTTAAAGATTTTTTATCTTTTTTCTTGCAAAAAATAAAAATTCGAAAATAATAAATTGTATTTTTTTTTTTTCAATTTTTTCTGTGATTTAATTTTTTGAATCAAAATCTGCAACTATTGTTAATTTTTTTTTTATTTTTTTTTTCTTTGTACAGCCAAAAAATACATGGATAGGTATTTTCATGTACAAGAAAACAAGTCAAAAAAACGTGATTTTATTGCAAATTTCATAATTAAAATAAAATAAAAAATAATTAAACAAATTCGAAAATAATTGTGAATAAAATGTTGTATTTTTAGTAGACTTTATGTTGTTGAAGAATTCTTAAATTATTTCAATCAACATATACAAATATTATATATGTATGTACCTACATAACATGTAGTAGACGTAGAGGATAAGTTTAACATCTTGCATGTAATGTACTTACATACAGAAACAGATTATGTGTAGATATTTTCAAATTTATCTGAACTGAATGTTTTAGATAAAAAAAAAATAATAGCAGAAATAGGTACACTTATATGCAGATTACAGACAGATAAAAGCAGACAAGCGACAAACAACAGCGAAAGAAAAAAAACAACGACAACAACATAAGATTATAATTAGCAAAAAAAATTTTATGTGCTAAAAAAAATAACAAACGAAATTACCTAATAAATATAATAAGCAGAAAACAAATTTCATTTTCTTATAATTTTTTTATTTTCATTTTATGCATTTGTAGAGAATTCAAAATAAAATTATATAATAATGAAAAAGCAATTTCATAAAATTAAAATTGCAGCAGAAAATCTATCTAGGTAAGTCCTTTGAATTTATTTTAAAAAATATATTATACCTTATATTTCCATTTCTATTATGTACATACTAAGTAAGTAAGTATGTATACTTATTTTTCTTCAATGATTTCAGTATAAAAATATTTCCTTTTCTTCATTATTATCAATTCAAATGAGAGGCAATTTCTTTCATTTTCTAGAGTAAATATCTTCTATACACTATGTATGTAATTGTTACATACGATTGTATTAAAAAAAATATAGGTATATTATGTAAAATATTTGCCATTTACAGTATCTTTATGTCGTTTTATTTTTTATTTTGTACTCTTCCTGTTTGCTGAAAGAATATAAAATAAATTCGACAATAAATAATGATATTTAAAATGATGATTAATAAATTAAAAAAAAAACTATTGTACACAACATACACATCTATCTAATCTATAATTAAAAAATGTAAATGTATTATATACATATGTAAATGTTTTGTGTTGTATGTAGTCGTTAAAGTCAACCTTCTGTGTATTAAGTATGTACCTAGTAACTTTCTTTTATTGAGAATTCAATGACTTTTATTTGATATAAAATTTATAAATAATTTTTACATTTATTTTCTACAATTACCTACCTATAACCCGCCTACCTATCTATCTGTGTGTGATATAAAGTGATAATTTTGTTTATACATCTAATAATACAACCATGAAAATCAAAAATTTCTATACTTTTATATAAATGTATACCTATCTATCTAATTAACGTGAAAAAAATGTTTTTTTTTCTACATAAATCTTATGTTTATGATATTATGTACTACGTACTACTTACCTATCCTATCCTATAATGTATATCCTTGCACCCTTTATTTAATCTTTATTCTACCTTAAAATACATCAAATAAATCAGATAATACAAGTGCATACTGTACATAACAATGTTATTTATTTTAATGTAAATAATAACACAGTAATTGGAAGAATAAAATAAAGAGGAAAAAATAGAAACAAAGCTACAAAATGCATTATTTTTTTAGAAATGTATATATACACCGTGTACCCGTATCTAATATAACATACATATTTGTGTACGTATAAAATTTTATAAATCACAAAAAAAAAAAAAAAAAGAAATAACAAAAGAACTGAAAAGCACCCACATTAAAAAATCATCGAAACAAAAAATAATAATACCTAATAATAAAGCAATAGATACGGCAATACCATGCAATAAACATTACATTGAATATAAATTTGGTGTATATATAATACATAATACGTAGATATATAATATTATGCAAATATGTGTAATAATTAATTACATTTTGAATATTCTTGAATACTTATATCATTGTTTATATGCAGATATGATATGTTTTTTATTATTTAGATATACAGATACATTCAATGTAGTATAAGTACATCATATTTTTGTAGTAGCAGCAATACTAGTATGAATACTGAACTGACTGACTGACTGACTATTCATAATAATTCTTCATCAAGGGCAGGTCTTGCATGTGTAGTAGTTTTGTAGATATTATAATTTTGAATGACATACAATATATATACCTACATAAAATTATAAATACATATATAGTCAGTCAGTCAATATAATTGCACAGAAATTTAGTCATATTTATATGCATTTGTATATAACTATGCACAAATATACGTAACATACAGTAAAAATTTATCTTTATATTAGGTACATATTATTATTATATTCAATTTTGTACTTGTATGTAAGTTGTTATATATAGGTACATAACATTTACATATTATAGAGGTAGGTATATGTACATATAATGTTTTGCTTGTTTAATTCTTTTTCATTAGCGAGCAAAAAAATACATAATATGTAATTGAATAAATAAATAAATGATTATTTAGAAATGTGTAAAATGTTTTTTATATACATATATTATTTTGCTTATTGCTTTTGTTTTCGATTTTATTTTTCACAATATTTTCTTCTTCTTCTTTTTAAATTACTCATTTGATTAAAAAAATTTCTATAAAAATTATTGTACATATGTATGTATGTACATATCTACTAGACATAATGTATAACAAAAAGAAATGCAAATCTTATACATATACCTATTACTGCTGTCTTTAGGCAGAAGGTCGTATTTACAAAATTTCGAAAAATGAGTTAAATGTAAAATAATCTTTATCTTAGAACAATAATGCATCTATATTCTCTAAGTTAGAAAGCTGTAAATGAACATTAAAGCATTTTTTTCGCCACTTCAAATATCGTATCTGATAGAAAATTTTACATTTTTCAAATTAAAAAGTCATATCTGACAAAATCTGGCTTATTCTAATGTAAAAGGTCGTATCTGAGATTGTACTTACGACTTTCTGCCTTGATACTACATGATCTAAATACAGATATTTTTAATTTGACTTTTACAGATATGATAAAAGGTCGTATACGTGTCAAATACTATCACAAATCACATATTTCTAAATAAAATATGAAATTAATTTTTTGGACAAAGATTCCCGATTATATAGATACCCTTACAAATATAATAATTTTTTTATTTCTCTAAATTGATCCTCCTTTGTGGCATCATAAAACAAAATATAAAAATTTCAATAACTCAAAATTACCTATAAATGTCAGATACGACCTTCTACGTAACGACGGCAGTATACATATTGAATATTTATTTATATAAGATTGTCTTCACACCATACATTAAAATTAATAACAATAATAAAATAAAATTTTTTTAATCATTATTTATCCTATACGTATACGTATATATACAGAACAGACAAAAATATGGCACTTTATAAAATATAATAGTACATCATACGGCATTATACGCATACATATCAATCATAATTTAAATAAAATAATAATTTTGTAATTTTTCAATAAAAAAAATGACCCTATATTCTTTTAAATTCCATTTAAACTAAATTAACTTAAATACTCGTACATGGCAATAAACTTAACTTTTATATAATTATTGTACAGACGAGACGATAAATTTTTCACAAAGTTTCAGTTCTTTTTTCCTTTTTTTTAGTTTCCTCAAATGTAAAAGTAAAAGGAAAAACATTAAAAATTCCAAACCAAATGCAAATCTTATTATAAAATGTAACGTACATTTTATTCTACTAAAATTATGTATGTTTTGTTTTGTACGTAGGATATATTAAATAAGATACAAGATATACATACATGTACATACATTATACGTATATAATACACTTAACAGAGGGATGTAACCTAACGAAATTTTAAGTATGTATATGTATTTTGATTCGTACTTTGAACTCAATTTTGTTCTTAAAGTATGCACATCTCTTATATCTATTTACCGATATAATATAAAATTTAGGTACATAGATACTTAAAAATTTTGAATACATTACTTGTTGATGCTAAAAATGAATATTATACCTACTTACTTATCTTATTATTATAATAATTTTTAATACTTAACAATTGTAATTTTGATATTTTAATATAATACACGCACTTATACACATGTGTATTGAAAACCAAAATTAAATTTTTTTTGAAATTTCGATTAAAAATTTTACTACTCCATAAAATTTTCCGATATTAAGTATGAAAGTCAATGAAATTCATTTCACTTTTTTTATAAATATGTACTGCATACATATATATGTATATGTATATTGATTATTATTAATCTATACACCTCTATCTCTATCCAGTTTCTATATAATAATATTATATCTAAAAAGAGAAAAAGAAATACAGTAAAATTCCTCTAACTCGAATCGTCCAGGTCCATCAAAATATAATTTTGAAATTTGACATTTTTGAATCAACGCTTCAGCTACTACATAACATGCATTAGCCAGCAGTACAGTCGAGTTCGAGCTATAAATTCGATTTAGATGAATTATGCCTCATTTACAATCCAACGTAGATTTCATGCCAGAGTAGATGGTATTCACAATTCAGAGAATATTACCGTGTAATATGTTATTATATAGGAAAGATTGAGAATTGGTACACCGCTTTTAAAACTTTCAACATAATTTCCCTGCATCATCATCGTCAGATTAAAAAAATAAAACCTAAATCTCATATCTGACTTTGGTGAAATCCAAGCCTGGCGGAAAAAGGATATAACAATATAGAATTTCTTGTGTGAAAATGAAGGAGGTATAAAAAAATCCACTCTGGCATCATGAAATCCACGTTGATTTGTAAATGAGACATTTACCACGGAACACTTCTTGTGTAAGTGTCAGGCCTTCTCCTTTATTAGAATGCGCATTTTCGGCACTGATGTCATCAGACCCGAACAAATTGGGCCTGAATGTCGAGTGGAACTCCTTCGTTACCTAAGAGCGACAAAGAAGTTTGACTAGACAGGGGCTTCGAGTACAATGGACAGCGTTTGTCTGACTGCTTTAGTTCATACCTCCCCCTAAACAAACAACAAATAACAGCAACAAATGAGACATTACAAACCGGCAAAAAAATAACAAAAATGTTGAGTTAGAGTACTATTTGACTTAGAGGATGTTTTTTCTATAGAAAATTGAAGGGAGCGCAAGAAAAAGGTATATAAAATTCGAGTTATATAAAGATTTCGATTTAGAGGAATTTGACTGTACATACATCATACATATATAGGTTATTCTTATTTTAATTTTCAATCGTGTTTGATTTTCGCCTTCCAAATTTCAGGTAGGTATATGCACATAATTTTTCTTTCCCAATTCGATGACGATCTCATTTTAAATTTATACTATGAATAAAATATAATAATAATAATAATAATGTCTTTTTTTTTTCTTTTTGTTAATATTTTTTTTACCATACGTTTCATTTTTGTAATTTGTGATTTTGCTTTCTTTTCTTTTCATTTATAATATATTCATTCATTTATTTGTTATTATAATAATTTTTCAAATTTATTATTTTAGTTAGATACTCATATAAATGTCTTATTGGTATTTTGTAGGTAAGCTACGAAAAAAAAAAAAATTTTTTTCGTTCATGTTTGTATCTCTAAACTGGTTTCTTGTAATATTGTATTTTTGTAAAAGAAAAATAAACAAACTAAAAACCAAAAAAAAAAAACCGAAAACTCAAACAAAAAAAAAGCAAAAACAAACTATTTCTGGATACGATTAAATAAAGTTTGCGTGTAAATTAACGAATGAAATTTCTTTTTTTTTTTTGATTTATTTTTACTTTTAATTTTATATCTTTTTTTTATATATGTATATATATAACACGAATATATATAAAAAATTAACTTTAAATTATACTGTTAAGCGCACAGTAGTGTGTAGCAGCATTTAGAAAAACGTTTAATTTCAAATCGTATTTAAAGTTAACACTTTATAATATAACAATAATTTTTTTTTTTTTTTGTTTACATATGTACATTTTCTTGAAGTTTAAATATTAAATCAACAGTGCTGTCTTTGAATGAATTTAATTGTTCAATTAAATTATATATGAGTATATAAAAAAAAAATAATATTATATTATACATGTATGTATGTACGTGCGTACAGGTAAATATTTACTTGTACATATATGTATATTAATTTATATCTAATTTAATGTGTGTTAAACGATCAAAAAATTTATGTAATTTTTGTAAAAGGTATATCTAATCAAAATTTGATAAAAAAAAATAATGATAGAAAGAATGTAAAAAAAAGTAATAATTTTTTTTTTTTCATCATAATTCATGATCATCATGCTTAAAGATATAATTCTTTAAAACATAAACAGAAAGAAAAACATTTAATTTTTAAAATGTCAATAAAGAAAAACAACGAAAAAACAAATATACACATATAACTTAAGTACATAATTATAGAATTATGAATCATTTATAAAAGGAAATATTCATTATTTTTCTTATCTAAACTGATTTTTGTACCTCATCATATAATCTACAACTTAGTTTTGTTTTTTTTTTTTTTCTAACCCAAAAAAATAAATAAATATATATACCAGTACCTAGTACCTACACATAAGTATAGAGAGAGAGATGTAATGTAAACGAGAAAAAAATTAGGTACATCTTACATCACATTATGTACATTACAAAAGCAGTAGTGTAGTGCTTCATCAGAATACACGCAAACCATTTTTTTTTTCAACAATTAGGTACAATTACAGCATTCATTTATTTATTTTTTTATTTTTCTAAATTTTTAGTAAAATGAAACTAATGTACACACCACAAATTGTAAGTATTTTTATGTATATACTTTAGATAACGTCTAGACACGTGTATAAATTCTCATGTTGTCAGTATCAGTATTCTCTATTCTATATTATCGTTAGACTCATGTAATATGGTACTTACATATGTACATCTAAAAAAAAAAAAAAAAAAATTCAAATCTGTAAATAACAATGAACTGTTGTTGTATTATTTTTTTTTTTATATCTTTTTCAATTATGTATTTAGTAGTTAAGTATGTATATATACATATATAGATATCATCATAATAATTATCATATTATTCGTCATCATCATCATCATCATCATATGTAATCATCTCATCACCATATCCCAGTCATCTCATCTCATTATAAAAATGTAACAAATATAATCTAAAGGTAGTTGACTTTATTATAATAATAATTTATTGTAAATTATAAAGAATTAAATTAATGCAATTGACCTAATAATGAAAATATAAAATAAAATATTAAAATAAAAAAAAAAGACCATCTCTATATACAATATAGTATGTTTGTCCATATACATATACTCGTAATATTTTACACTTTATTTTACAATAAAGAAATGAACGGAAAAGGATCTATTTGATGGATATATTTAATTGGAATTGATATAATAGTACCAGTACCACACGTACGAACGAACTTATATACACGACTGGATATACATATGTACATACATGTTCAATAAGAATCATTTGGAAGAGTATATAAATGTAATGTACGTGCATTATATGCGAGTACTGTTCGTTAGAGCTATTGAAAAATATGTCTTCTTACATATATATATATGTACTTTCTTTGAATATAATAATAAAAACGGTGGCGAAAGAAAAAAAAAATTTTTTTTTACAATTTTATCATATCATGAGCAAAAAAATAATAGATAGTAAAGCTCATTATTCAAGACGAAAAGATAACAAAAAAAAAAAAAAATACGTACATATTACCACCAATAAGATCTTCTTTAAAAATGAAATTCATCTTCAGACATACAATCTTCACCGTACTAAATATCTTCATTCACATTCAAGAAATTAATCTGATGAATGGAAAATGCCTGTAAAAAGAGCCATCCAATCAATAGTAGACGAAAAAAAAAAGGAAGAATCACACTTTATTCAAATAAAAAGATAAAAGAAAAATTGTTCTTCTATATAGCTATGTACTCGCATATATTTTATCGTTATCACATATGAATATGTAGATATTATACGAAACGAATACTCTTACTAAGTGTAATACACAGAAAAAAAAGAAGTAAAAACGATAAAAATTTCAACAAGAAATCGTTTAATTACAATGTACTTAACCAGCCTTAAAGAAGAAAGATAATAAATTAATGAATGAGATAGGCGACAGTGTTTTCAAAGTACATGCATACTTGTATAATTAAAAACAGTAAATATACTTATAGTTATGTATATGTATACAATTAAAAAATTTCAATTATAGAATTTAGAAGTTTTAATGAAAATATACATACAGGCACAGGAAATCTTAAATTTCTATCCCATAGACTTACATATCGATTTATTTCTAATAAATTCATTTATCGTTTCCTAGAATTAACAACTAGCTATATACGATATAATTATTGTAAATATCTCAATAACAATCTTAATTATCATCCTTTCACAAAATACAAATTTCTTTTTTATTTTTTTTGATATTTGATTTTTATTTCTAAATTACTTATTTACACAGCTATAGATACAATTTTATCCTTAGCTATAATTACAAATAAAAAAAAGAACTTTAATTTTATTCAATATTGCTTCCACTGTAAATTTTTGAGAAAAATAAAAAATAATGTCATTACGCAATAATTTGATTTCGTTGACATTTATATACGTAGTTTTTGTGATTTAATTAACTCCAATTTTCTCCAAATATAATTCTAACAAAATTATTAAAAAGATTTTGTAAATTTTATTTGTAAAACAAAAAAAAAAAAAACTGACATTTTTTCCTTGCATTTCCCATTTAAAGTAATGCGCAGTCAAGTTAAGTTCGATTACTTTTGACAATTTTCTTGATTAGTCTTGTTCTTGTCTTGTCTTGTCTACATTTATCTTGTCAATGTTTCATTTCAATTTAAAGAAAATAAAAGTTAATTTTAAGTTTGGAAATTGAAACAAAACAATGAATTAAATTTATTTTAATTATCGAAATGGAATGTGTTAAAATTTAAAATAATTTGTATTTCGAAATCTCATGGATGGATACTCTAATTAATGATTTTAAATTGAAATTTTTCTACAGGAAACTCATAAACTTGTTAATGTTTTGAATTCATGGATATTAATTAGACAAATTATATTACATCAGATTTCAATATCAAGATCGAAATAAAATACGTGCATCATTATTTTGCATTATTCAAAATGCACTTAAATACCACAAAACTTCACATACTTACATAGATATGTATGTACATTATTTACAATATTGTAAATCATAAACAGAGTGCAGTGCTTGCTGGCTGGCAGTGGTGCCAATGAGTAATCAAAAAATAAATTTCAGTAACTTTGGTAATACAATATAATGTATATACAAATATTTCAATAAGTACATAATTTTATCTGTTTATTTTTATCTAAAATTTATAATATGAAATAAAAATTGTACATATATAAATATTCTAGTACATATGTAACATACAAATAAATATAAGTATTTATATAGCATCTAGAACATTAAGGCAATTTCCATTCTATTGGTGTACGAGTATTTAAGTAAAAAAAAAAAAAAAAATTCTAAGAAATTTCAATGTACTGTTACATACAAATTTCAAAAATTGAATAAATATTTATATAAAGTTTTGTAAAATTTTTATCGTTGAAAATAAAAAAAAAAATATGTATAAAAATATCTCGTCATAATATATGAGATATGAGTAAGTATTTTTTTGTATGGATTGTGTTGATTTAAAAATGATTAAAAATTTTTATAATCGAAAATAATAATATGTATAATAATTGATAAAATGAAATTTTCTATACACATTATTTGATATATACTCGTAGCTTTGTAAGTAAATGTTATCGTTCAAAAACTACATATACATACTCACTAATATTTTGATAAGAATACATACAGTGGAACTTCGATCATCCGTCATGTACATATATAAGTAGTATGATGAGATCAGGTGATTTGATGCGACAATTGACAAATAGTCGAAAAGGCAGATATGTACTTAAATAGCACGGCATACACATTTCTAAGACAATGTAAAGAAATTTTGACGTTTAATATTTGATTTGTTTACAATTTAACGACCTGCGATTTATGTCACAATTCCAACTGCCACTCCAATTATTACATTACCTTAGAAATGTGTATGACGTGCCTATATAGAGAGACCATATATACAAAAAATGATAAGTAAATTATATTATAAGAACCAAAAATGTGAAGGCATTATTTTTAGAAAAAATTTTATTGTGATTCAATATTATTCAATATTCAAGCATCAAGCATAGAATATTTATAGATTAGATGATGATTTTAGATATGCACACGGCAATGTCATGTCAATCATTAATCATAGAGATTTAAGCAAGGTACATTTACAATTTAGTCCAGTTTACTTGCGAAATTAAATGGCATTCACAATTCAGCGTAGATTAGACCGTATTTATTTATTTATTTTACAAGTTTTTAATATAATTTCTCCTATCGTCAGCGTGTGCGTGAGATTAGAAATATAACCTCACAATCTCAATCTCACTCTGGTGTAATATGATCTGGATGAAAGCGATATTATAAATTTTTTGATGAATGTGTGAAAAAATCTAATGTGAAACCTAATCTGAGATGTATTGTAAAAATGTAGGTAAGTACCTTTATTCTATATGCTTGGAAATACATTTATGTAAAATGAAAAAAAAATTTGAAACAGTTGATGGAATAATCGAGAATCCATTGTACTATTGTACCTGTTTAATAAATTTTAATTTTCTTTAAAAATTTTTTATAAAAATTCGTATTTTATCGTTTGTCGGTATATCATGCAATTTTTAATTAAAAAAAGAAAAAAATATTTTATAAAAATAGTGATAAATTTTTTAACATTTTTTGAATCTGATATCTTATTATTGAGCATGGATCAACAACACAAGAAAACAAAAATAATTAAGAAATTATAAAAACAAAATCCCATCATAAAGACTTACAGCCATCGCACAACTCCAGTGACAACTAGCTACAGTGTATATTGTAGTTAAATCGGACTTTTCATCGTTGAGCTTTACGCTGTCGCCCAAATAGACTCTATTCTATTTTTCAGCGACAACAAGCCATGCACGACCTGTATTTTGCAGTAATAGTTATCTATTCGCAAGAAGCAAAAATGTAAAATTCATGTTATGTTACGCTGTGATTGTCTCCTGAATTGTGCCAACTTTCGGCAATACGCTGTAGTTGTCGCTGAAATTGTATGGCGATGGCTGTTATACTTATACAATTCTGGTACAAAATGATGATTTATATTTATACACACCAAATATGTTCACAAAATCGATTGCGAATAATATTTCTAGTGTGTTGGTATAACGAATATGACGCAACACAATAGTATAAATTCATGTTCATTTTTTTTTTATTGTTTTTCAATTAGATTCACTATGCATCTCCTCGAATTGAAAAGCTACTGTATATGTATGTACACATTTATATGTAAGTTTACGTTGAATTGAAAATATTTGTATGTGTATTAACTCTTATCAGTATTAGCAATAAATAACTGATTACTAATCGTTTTTAATCATATTATCTTGAATAAAACAATTCTCTATATTATAATATAATAAGTAGAGTTTTTATGAACAGTTTTTAATTATTTTATATAGAACTGAATAAAAATAAAAGAAATTTTTAATTTCATAAAAATAACGAAAAATATAGAAGACATTTTGTATCTGAATGCTTTTTTTGTTTTCAAATTTTCCAAACAAAAAATTTATAAATTATTATCTATATTATTGGTCATTTTATTTATAGTATTGGTCAAAACCGAATAATTATTATTTATATTTGTATACACTTGTACAGTTTTATACTTAAATACATCATAACGTAAGTTCATATAAGTATATATGTATATGCATATGATCATATAAGCGTAAAAAATCTCATAAGCATGACGTTATTATTATTATTTTAATTATTTATTCACACTTAAAAAACCCTCTGTTGCTTTTTCATACATTTTCCTTTTTTTTTTTTAAATAAAAAAATAATATATGTATGTATTATATGAAAATCAATTTTTCGACACATTGTCATATTTATGTAGGTACCTACTCATGTAATATATTCAAAAAAAAAAGTGTTATGTATGTGTATGAATTACGTTTACGTACAAATGATTTTATTACGTACAGGTTGTGTCCCCTTATGAATATATATATAAACATTCAAATCAAAAGATATCCAAAACTATGTTAAAATATCTTCTTTCTACCATCATCATCATCTATCATCATCTATAAAAAAAAATATATAAAATAAAATAAATAAAATTACCTGTATTAATTCATTAGTATCGTGCAATAATTGCACTATATCATCATCAGCTCGACAGCCCGTCGTGGGCCTTGGTTTGCTCCAAGATCTGCTTCCATTTTTTTCTTTGACTGTCCATTTCTCTCCAATTCCTAATTCCAATGGTTTTAATATCGCTTTTCGTGTCATCCAGCCAACGGGGCGCTTTGGTTGTTCCTTGTTTTCTTTTCCTATCTGGGATGTGTAATTGCACTATATTTCATGATATAGTAAAGTTATTTTGTGGATATGCCAATTGACTATAAGAATAAAGAGTCGTCAGCTGATTAACTATCAGTAACCTTATACACTGTTGAGCATGGTTAATTTTTTAACCACCATAGCTAAAAATAAACTATGCACATCATTGCAGTTTCTAAACTCTTGAAAGTTATATTTGCAGTTATAACAATTGAACGGCAAAAAGTTACTATATGTATGTATAGTTAACTATGTATATAGTAAGGTTTTATGGAACGGCCTCCAAATCTATCATTTGCATTTCAATTTAGACATATCTGTATGTATTTACATGACACCCTGCATAAAAATAAATAAATAAATGTAAAGTTACATTTATAGAAGATATAGAGAATAGAGATACGCATACTTACGTTATTATACTCCTATATACATGCATGCGATGCTAAATTTAATTTTCATATAGATTTTTCTTTTTTTTTTTTAGATTTTATACTACAAAAAATTTACATGCATACATAAGTATATACCCTCGTCTCGTACATATATATCATATTTAACGCAAAAATGTGTACATAAATTCATATGTGTGTACGTGTAGTATATATGTACATATATGCATTATTCATCCATCCATTCATTTTCATTCCATACCAATTCATTTGTAGTAGGTATAGAGTAGAATATAATATGTAATGTCGTAATGTACACGTATACCTACATGTACTCATGTACATAAAGTAGAGACATTAAAAAATTTTTACATATAAACAAAATATATTCTATGTAACATATGTATATGCTCGAGTATTATATTCGTATGATTCTGTATACGATGGTAGAGTACGTATAGATGAACAAAAAACACGATTAAAAAATGATATTATATACATAATAAAAATATTGATTAAATCATGAAACCTATATGCCTATAGATAGATAGAGCATATAATGTAATAATAATGATGCTTAATTATATTTTATGTCTTGGAAAAATACAATTTTTATATATTAAAATGAATTCATTTTATTTAATGTTTATAGACATGGAAATTTTCCAAATTTAGAATAAAATACAAGTACGTATGCTGTATGCACTGTAAATGTAATGTGCGATATATTTGTACACTACATACATTGAAAAAAAAAACCGAAAAACAAAAGAATTCAAGATATTTAGATTTTCATTAAACAAATATGTATACATAAAGGGTATTTACGATTTGGTCTTGTATCATTGTATAGACGTGTGTAAACTTTTACAATCCTATACACCTAGTGTAAACATCTTCAATGGAATTTTGATGTAGACTGCTTGTAAAAACTTACAATGCTGAAACCCCATTGTATATCGGTGTATATTACCATTGTATGTGCCGTGCCATTCTGACATTAAATGCTAAAGTAATTTGATTAAATTTATTTTTATAATATTTTAGCTGACATAAATGTTATTAATTTGCTTGCTTTCAATACAAAGTTTGCTATGGTCCGTTCACGATATAGTGTAAGATTTGGATATATGTTCACACTTTTTACACTCGTACAATCGTGAATACCCTTATACTCTTGCGTATATTATGTAAAAAAGTAGGTATATATACAGGCAGGACGTATATGTACACGTTAAAAATATTATTATATGCATGTTCAGTTCATTATTGTATGTATAAAGAAGGGGAAATTCATTAAAGGATTTTCCTTTTTCCTTTTTTTTTGTCGTTTTATTTTATATTTTTTTCACATTAATTTTCTTTGTTGTATAAATTCTATAAAGCTTCTTATATATTTGATTCCCAAAAGAAAAGAAAACAGGTAATACAAAATAAATAAATAAATAACTCGATGAGGATTTCATTTCTTTCATGTGTTAAGTTTAATTCTTATTTTCTATAAAAAAAAAAAAAAACATTAATTAAAAGTAAATTATTATTAGATGGAATATAAAAATGTAAATTGCAATTATCAAGTGATTTTATAACAAAACACAACACATGTACACGTATGTATATTATGCTACATTATAAATAGGAAAATGAACTGTTATAATATGAAAATATTGCAAAGCAAAAAATTCATGATTCTTTTATTAAATTTCTCATACATAAAATAATAGAAACCTGTGTCAACTTAATTATACGTAGGTACTTACAAAGAACTCATATGTACTTGTGTAGGTACTCATTCATATTATTAGTTAATAAAAATCATCAATTTAAAAACAAATTATCAGTTTTGTATACATATTATACAATTTATTGCTTAGATGTTTTAAAAAATAGAATAACAATTTAATTAGTTTATGTACACATGCTTCTTTCTGCTTTCTAAAATCTGCTTTCAGATTACAGATGCTATCAAATTTTTTATTCGAATTAAATATACTCGTACTTTACCTACTAAATAATGTGTGTTCAAGTACATTTAATTTATGTATATGTACATATGATACATAAACGATAAAAATATTCTGTTAATTAATATTAGTTTGACATAATTTCAAAATTTTTTTTTTCTTCAAATAAAAATATAAAAAGGTGTATCGAAATGTATGGATGTATGTAAAATAAAATGAAAAAAAAAAGTATATTTTGACTTTGAACAACTCGAAAAAACAAAAAATGATAAATAAAAAAGTATCATGCTGATTAAATCCAGAATTTTATTCGATTTTTTACAATGTGTATACGTACATTATTTTTAACTTTAAACACTCACTCATATTTATGTATGTGTGTACATAATGTGTAATGCTATCAATTTTTATGAGTACTTATACCACAGAGTAAAATAACTATATACAGAGTGTGCAATACAATCCTTTCCATTGCCGAGCTAATTTTGGAAGTGGATTTAGCGAAAATCCACCTCTCTCAAAGCTTTTCTTATAAAATGAGTACATTTTGAAAATTGAGAGTAGAAAATATAAATAAAACAAAACAAAACAACACAGTTTCAAATATACAATCTTACATACACGTAATATAATGTACAAGAAGGGAGCAATTTTTTTCTTGTTTGCGTACATATTTTGTATTGGGCAATAGAAATATGTATGTATGTACATAAGTATATAGAATATGTATGATACTGGAATATATACTGTTTTGTACCATAATGTTAGATATAATATATTTATGTATATCTACGAGTATATATGTATATATATATATACGCACAATATAGTTTGTTTTGGTTTGTTTTTGTTTTCGACCCTTTGTTACTATTTCATTGTTATTTTCGACCCTAAATTCATGTTTGTTCGATTATGATTTCATTTTTTCAAGTTAATATGCATCTTACAAATTATGCTGCTTCTACATTATATGTGTATACACATTATATACACATGTACAGTAATCACAAAAAGTATTTCTGCATAATTAAAGTATCGTAATTTGGATTTAGACACTTGTAATACTAATAAATTTTTATATTTATTTTTTCAAACTTTAATAAATACAATTTCTTAAAAAAAACCATAATTATTCTTAGAACAAATATATTATTTGAATTATTCCAAAAATTATTCCTGCATTAATTCTATCCCAAAAATTATTATGAATATTAAAATGAAAATAATTGATTTAATTTTGACTTTCAAGAAAAATGCCAAGGAAAATTGAATTATTTAGTAAAAATTTGAAGTTTGTTGTGCACAAGTAGCACCAATAATTTTTGTGATCACTGTACATACCTATCAATTTCTTCATATAAACAGAATCTAAGATCTAACATCTACCAACTATCAACTATAAAATCCGGTATTTGATGTAAGTCAAAATAAAGAAAAGACAACCAAGCCTCCTTGTATACGAAGTGACAATATAGTTGCGTTCCTTTTGACCAATTAAAGTACTCGCAAGTACTTGTAGTCGTGATCATCTACACCACCTCTTGTATTCGAGTAATTTACTTGACAGTTGCATGGTTAGTTACGCCAAAATTCGCCGTCAGAGGTGTTTGTGTTTTAATCGTTAGAGATTAAAGAAATATGTTTAAGTCTATAATATTTTAATATACTTGTTATTCAATAGGTGGCTTTTTATTGTTTAAGGTTATGGAGAATCTAAAATCAACAACAAAATAAATTTGAAATACATGACAGCTTTAAATTTAAGTACGGCCAACTGTCACTCAAATATTTATATTGCCTTAGAAATGTGTATGCCTTGAAATTTGAGGCTACTTTTTACTTGCAAGTAAAAAAATTGCGTTCCATTTACAATATACTACCGAGTACTTGAAAGTTCTTTACTTGGTCAAAAGGAACGCAACTTATGTGTAATGATAAAACCTGTATGTACATTTACATACATCTATATCTAGCTATTGTGGTATGAAAAAAAAAGGGTAGCAGTATGTATGAATAAAAAAAAGTAAAAAAAAACATTTCTTTTTTTGGGAGAGAATTATTCTCACAATTTACGAATTTTAAGTTTCAAATCAAAAGTTTTATAGATGAAAATGCAAACTTGAAATTTTTTAAAATGAGCTTTGCGATATTGGCCTATCTGTGTATCGTTATTTAGGTCTGTGCTTATACTGTACAGTAGAGTAAAAAAAAATTCGGAATGAATCGATAATATTTCTAACTTTCTTTATACCTCCAAAGTTAACTCAGCTTTGAATGAGTTTACAAGCTACCTACTAGCGGGGAAAAAGAGCTTAGAAAAGTTTATTAGTAGTCTACTTGCTAACGACAAGTAGCACAAAATATTAGAAATTAGATCATTCCATAATATAATAGATAAGTCTAAAGCCCTATCATGTAAAAGATATTGCTTCTCGTTGCTTCTCTACCAGCAAATCAGTGATTCGTTCGCAACATAATCCACGTTAAACTTTAGGTTGAGATGCATTCGCGATAGTGATAAAGTCTCGAAATCACTTCAGTAAAAGCCCTAGCTCACCTTGAGCTGTAAAAACATTGATGATGATAATGAAATGTACACATGATTACATACTTATTATTGAACAAAATAGCTACTCAGTGATCTAGATGATAGAAAAGTTCTAATTATAAAAAATCTTAAAATTACTAAAAACTCAAATGATTCATCAAATGAATATTCATTTTATTACTTAACAAATACGTATCGAAAATTATCTGTTTACATGTTTACATTACATCCTTGTAAAAAAAAAAAAAAAATTCCTTTCTGATGTATAAATAGAATTCTAAAAATAGATTTTTGTGTAAATTTCTTGATTTAAATTGTTTTTTAAAGAAATACCTTCAGTCTGATAAGTGGTGGATATATGAATGAAAGGAGTATATATTATAGGTTATAGACATAAGCAATATGACATACCTTGGCTTGTTCAGATCTTTCGTATTCCACACTCTCCCCATTTGCTAGACTAAAAAAAATTCTCCAACAGCATTTCTAAAATTTCTCTGGAAAATATTTGCCAATTTTCCTAAACATAAAATTTATATCTTTTTCAAAAAAAATTAAAATTAAAAAATTTTAATATGAAATTTCGAATCAATTTAATTATGTGCATCACTGTACACATTATTATGTACAATTATATTCATGTATATGTACATAATATAATGTGCATTAGATGAACGTGCAATTTTACATAGCCCATATTATATGAAGCACTTATATATGAGTCATGATAAAGTTGTCACGTTAGTTTCATTTCATTTATATTTTTAATTTTTTTTTTTTTTTTTTCAAGAGTAAGTAAAAACTATAAAGTACATCGTCCTCGTTCATTTATAATGAAGATTATATGAGTACAGTACAATACAAACAAATATTCTTTATGGACTTGAACATATATGTACGAGTATTTCTAAATTTGTATACATACATACATAAGATCTATTTGATGTAGCAAAATGAAAATTAAAACAAAAATTATAAACAAAACAAAAGACAGCAATAAAAATTGAACATTTAAAATAAACAGAGAAAATTTTAAATTTCGAAATTCATATTCAAAATTATTGAAAGGAAGTTCGTATTTACGACTTTTATTTCAATACAGTGTGTATAAAAAAGTGATATATGTTTTTTATTAAAAAAATAAATAAAAGATAAAATAGATACTTTCCTATGATATATGCCATTTTCTTTGAAAGTGATGTAAGTCAATTTATTTATATACTATATAAAGAGTTTCACAAACAAAATCCTTCAAAAATTCATTGAATATTCTACAAGAATAATATGAATTTTATAATTTTTCAGCGCTAAATCTAATAAATTACCCCATATTATGGCATTACATACATATGTTTATCTACAAATTCATAATGTAATCACTCGTACTCATGATAATATATTAGAGACCACAAGACGACATTTTCTATTCAAATTTTTCATCAATCTACTGTACATCATCATTATAGCGTTCACTCTATTATGTGAGCCAATGTTGCATTACTATCATGAATGCACCTATACAATTTTACATAGATTACGGAACCACTGGCACTGAGTTGCTGATAGAGAAGCAATCTCTTTTATATGATAGGACTTAGACTGATCTTGTGGTTACTTCTACTCATTCGAAGCTGAGTGAACTTTGGGAATACTTATGTAATGAAAGTTGAAAATAAATTGATAACGAAGAATTTAAAAATTATTTTTCTTAATTTTGAGACGAGATCAGTATAGTCAGTTGCTCTACTACTTGCGCCACTGAGCTCCCTTCATTATTCTAAACATCGATAACAAATTAAGATAATTATTTTAACTTATCTTAAATATGAACTTGTCTCACTTTCAAAATCAACAATTGAAATTCATGTACACTGCGAATAATAAATCTACATATTTATAGTATACAAATACATTTATTAAAGATGTTAGATAGGGTATACTTAGATATTGTAATGTATATGAATGAATCTAGATTTTGATATTTAAACAAATCTTATCTATAAAACACAACATATGAAGAGAAAAAATGAATTTATATTACTTAAATAATAAAGCAAAAATAAGATATGATTATCATAAATATAAAATATTATACGCTCAGATAAAGAAATAAATTAAAAAATAAATACATACATACTTAAATAAATTAAATAAAATAAAATAAAAATAGAATAAAATATATTATGTGTAGTGTATAGCTAGTTGGTCGAAATTGAATTAAATTTAATAATTCGATGATTATTACATTATGTGCCTGTCGACAGAATTTTTTTTTATATAAATAATAATCTTTAAAATGATAACAACTATAACAGCAAAACTTACTGAAAAATTCAATCGAAATAATCAACAGACCATATAAGTAACGATATAAACACTTTTAACAAGCGCAAAATATCATAAAGATACTCTTGTATCTTGTATATATTATGAACTATTTAAAGTATGTACATTTGTATATGATTATGTAGGTACATATATACACATGTGTACATAAATTTCATAATATATAGTGTAGAAAAATAGAGTAAGAAACTTGTAAGCTTGTACATACAAACAGTGCCATGTGAAAAAATTATGGGACAACAAAATTTTTTTCGAAATAAAGAAGCGCTCTAAAACGTACATATATTAAAGTCAGAGCTTTGTGGAGATGTTTCCATCACCATCCATCCAGACGTGACGAACTTTCACTCCGAGTTTTTTAACAAATACGATTCAAATCCTGAAGACTTTTTTTGCGCAACCGTATATAGTGATTGGTGATGAAACTTGGTGGTTTATACGTAGAAAAATAAATCCATAAAAATCAACAACTTGTGTATTATTTCATTTTTCTGGGAATTTTTTGAAAAATCCTCGTATTTATGTCAGTATATGTTAGGTTTTCTATTCATGAAAAATAATTTGTCCGATAATTTTTTCACGGTTCTGTATTACAATTCTGTTCACAATTAAATTCTATAGTTAAATGCTATATACAATGTACATATATGTACATATACATATGTTATGTATACTATATGATGATACGTATATATGCGCTAACTTTCACACTGTATATAATTTTTTAAATTTTAAATATAATATATACATATGCATAGAAATATGTGTATAGAATAAAATACATATACATACGAGTACATATACTGTTTTGCTTAGCATTGCAATTATTATTGTCCATGTCCATACCTACATACATTTATAAAAATATTTCATTTATTCTTTAATTTTTAAATTTCATCTTTTATTATTTCTCTTCTTTTTTAAATTAAGATCACATTTGTACATACACATATGAATACAAAAATATAAAGTATTGTATGTAAGATATTATAACATATGATATATTTTTTTTTGTATGTAATAATAATTTTCTTTGTTATGTTTATATGCGCGAATAATGCAAATACATACTTATACATATGTATGTACTTACTAAAATAATGATGTATTCGTAATATTACTTATATATTTACGTACAGATGTATCTACACATTGTATATTTATACATATGTGCTCTACAAAGAAAAAATAAAATTACATATACATATGTAGTTATAGCACGTTATTATTCTATATTATTATTGTATAGTTATATTACATTTAAAAATAATTATGGAAAGACAACAACAATAACAACAACAACAACAAAAAGAAAAAAAAAATGTTGTACTAAAAGAAAATACATATTAAAGATGATTACATCAGAAATTATTATTATTATAAAATAGTAAATATGTAGAGATGGATAGATAGTCTATGTACATCAAATAGCTCATGCTGCTATATATATGTATGTACATGTAATTTGTATATATAAAATACAAACATACACACAATGTACATACATTTTTTAAATGAAAGAAAAATGAATTTATTTATATATGTATGTATATCTTTTTTTTTTCATCTTACGACAAGTATGTATATTTTTATTTTCTCATATTTTTTAAGAAAATAGCAAAAAAAATAAAAATAAAAAAATATAAACAGAAGAAAAATTAATCATAAACGCTATTATATTATTCATCATATATAATACAAAATTATGTTACATCTATAACATACATAAGTATGTACATTTGTATGTATGAAATGTACGAGACGATTATTAGGTACATATAATATAATATGTATGCACAATGCAATAATTTATTTATTTACTTAATTTTATTTTCTTTATTTTTATTTTGTTTCTTCTAATTTTTTCTTTTTGTTTTATTAATTTTTTTTTTTTTAGTTATTTGTAATAATAAACGCAATCTTGATGTCCCTGTTTAATATACAATTGCTTGTTGTTATATATGCATAAATGTACAATGTATGTATATGTACAGTATATATTCGTATATGTACATAAATTTTATTTATTTATATTTTGTTTTCTCATAGATTTCTTTCCATATTTATACTTATATAAGTTTTAGTATATAGTTAAAATTTAAATTTTATTATAAAATTTGCATTTAAATATTTACAATAATAAAAATATATATATACAAGTACATATACTTATAATACAAGTATATGTACAAATATTATATGTGTATGCATATTGTATCTATGCACATCACATACGCATATATACATTTTATATTATGGATATTAAATACAGAAATACAGTCATGATTTTTAAAATGTTGATGATGTTGATGAAGATGATTCAAGCATAAATAAAGTACATATGTATTAAAAATAAAAATTATAAAACTGAAAAAAGGAAAAAAAACGGAAAGATTTATATACGTTTTTTTTTACTAAAAAAAGCAAAATATGTACAAGTAATATACTCGTATATACTTGTTATATTATCTCTTTGTACACATTTTTTATGTAGATACAACAATATCCTATATACGTATTTATGAATGTAGAAGTTATACATATAAGTATGTATATATGCATTATACAACAAATCATCTAATTATAGAAATTTAACATCAATATATAGTATTTTTCAGCAAATACCGTACAAAAATACAGTACTGATCGAAAAAAAATTAATAACGTAACTGATGTATGGACTGTCCCAGAAAAAATTGACCCTTTTATTTTTCGACATAATTAAAAAACCAGTTATTGTATTATTACAAAAATTTCAATATTTATTTGTCATAATTTTACAATTAAAATGCATAATAAAAAAATTCATAATTAGTTGGACATAGAAAATAATTTGACTTTTCTGTTGAGGCCCCTTAGAAGATTTCGTACAGTCGTATCCGTCACAATATCATATGTTTTTCTCCACCTATTTTTGAAGTCTACCACATTTTTGGCGTGTTTCTTTGTTTTCCGTAACTCCCTTTTAATCAAAGCCCAGTATCTCTCAATTGGTCTTAATTCTGGACAGTTTGGAGGATTTGCGTCTTTTGTGACAATATTTATGTTGTTTTCTGCATACCACGCCATCGTTGCTGACGCATAGTGACAGGTAGCTAAATCTGGCCAAAATGCTACAGTGCCTTCATGTTGACGTATAAATGGGAGCAGGCGTTTTTTCAAACACTCTTCTATATAAACTCTGGAATTTATAGTACCATTTGTAACAAATTCACTACTCCGAAGTCCACAAGAACAAATGGCTTGCCAGACCATAAACTGCTTTGGAAATTTAGATATTTTTTTTGCTGAATATTTCTTATCCACACCGCCCTTTTTTTTCGCTGTATAGAAGTCATGTCCAGGCAGCTGAGCAAAATCCGTCTTACAATATGTTTCATCATCCATAATGATACAGTCGAATTTGGTTAAAAAACGGTCATACAATTTCCGAGCTCTGGTTTTGCAAATTTTTTCCTTTTCTTCCGATCTATCTGGTATTTTTTGAACTTTATATGTTCTTAAGTTGCAAATTTTTTTTATTCTCTGCACCGTAGATTTCGATGTTCCAGCTACCTGCGCCATATCTCTAATAGAGGTATTGGGATTATCTGAATAACGCCTTTGTACCTCTTTCACTAAATTTAAATTAGAAGGACGGGAAGGCCTACCTGATCCTTGTTGCCTTTCGATAGAAATACCTTTCTTATATTTTGAAATGGTTCTCTTTACAGTTGAAACAGATGTTTCTAAATCTTTTGCTATTTTTGAATATTTTATTGTTTTATTTTCTATAAATTTGTTCAAAATAGCACGACGCATCTCTTCTTCATTTAGAGACATTGTAACTTTTTGAATTTCAAAACACGAATGAGTATTAATAATCTTGAAGTTCGCTTTTTATAGCAAACATTTGTCGGAAAAAGAACATCTTTATCATACGTTATATTCCCTCAATAACTAAAAATAAAAGGGTCAATTTTTTCTGGGACAGTCCTTACTAAAATAAAATTTAAACAGACTACAGTAGACCTACTACACTATACTATCTTTGGACTATAGTCTATATTTCTATAGTCCGACTATACACAACCTACCATACGAAATTATAAAAAATTTCTATAAGTCGAAAGAACTGTAATGGGGGGCCCATATAAACATACGATATTATCTGACGACTGGTTGGATGACAGACAAGTTGAAATAAGTTCTCTCTACGCAAACATTACTACGAAGAAGAATATTTTTTAGAGTTTACGTCGTTTACGTTAATTAATTCAATTAATAATTCAACGATGTGACTCATGTCCAAAATATCGATCAAAATGAAACAAGCAAACTCGTGAAAGATGTTAAAGTCGTGAGCTTTCTGTTTAAGTCTAAATTGGCGATTACTCTGAGCATAGTCTTCTTCACCTTGAATGGTTTTATCGGTTATAAAGGTTGAATGTTAAAAAATATCGGTTAAAAGGCACTAAAATGCTTTACACCGCTCATAAATTCTCGTTTGATACACCCATAACCTTTCTTAGCATTTTTTTAGGACATTCGTTACATGAAAATTTATTCACAACAGAAAATTTAAAACAAACTCTTTGTTCAACAATTTGTCATATTTATAAAAATTGTGATACACAACAAAAGTGAGTCGACTCAAACACTTGATCTAGGCAAACCACGATGACCGGATCATGCTTATTGTTGGCCCAGTAATCAAGTACATTATTGATACTGAAGTTATGGACAAAATTTTGTTTGAAAATTCCTAGCACATCTTTCTTAAATTACAAATTCCCGATACTTTTCTGACAGTAGGTACATCTACAACTATACATGTAATCATGTATGTACTTGTATTCAAAACCATATAGAATGCACACCAAAGATAATAATATGATGATGAGTATTTAACTGAACATGAACTTGAAATTCTTTGTATAACATTTAAAGACAAACGTTATTATTATTATTATACACAACGATACAACAGATATTTTATGCTTTCAAACGATAAACGATACGATATGTATGTACATTTTTATACCATAAATTTGCAGTTTTTTTATAATACATATATAGGCACGCATACATCATATCCATATGATATAAATGCATGTACTACATCAATAACGATAAAATATGTACTTCCAGAAACATATATAAATTCATGATGCATGTGCGTTTATATAGATATGTAGTTTATGAATTTATGTACAATACTTGTATAAATATAGAAATTTTATTACATTATGTGGTACATATATTGATTCACTACACTGATATGGACGCATGTCATTCGAAAAATATACGCTATACACGAGTATTTACTACATTACATTATGAGTACATTTATTTAGATTTAGTTGTTACATAGATGGCATGCACAATATGCATTTTTATTTTTTATTATTTTTTTTTAATTTTTATTTTTTACTATATAAATGCCTAAAGCATAGTTTATAATCTATATCACTGTTTGAGAAAGTGTAAAAATTCTAAATTTTCCATACATAAGATTCACATTATTTTGTAATGGATGAAATGAATATTAAATGGTTGACATAATAGAGGAAAAAAAAAAGAAAACATTCATTAATTCATTCCTTCATTCGTTATGGCAATGCACCAAAGAGGGAGTAAAAACAAAAATATAAAAACTGCTGTAATATCATATCACATGTTAAGCCCAGTATGCTGCGTTGAAGAAATTGGTCAAAAAATTTTGTTTTACATTTTTGGCAAAATTATTTTGAAAACAATTTATCTATACTTTATTTTCACTCCTCCAATCCAATCTCTATACCTCTTACAACTACAACACACATGAAATGTCAAAATTTCTGGTCCAAACAAGTATCATGATAATACAACTTTGGTGAAGAAATTATAAATTTTTACAAACGCAACCATCTCATGTACAGCACAAAAACACATTTCACACATAAATTATTTCGAACAACGGTACGGCATCAAGAAAGTAAAATGTGAAAATTTTCTTGACCGCATTTTTTTAAGCGTTTCTTGAGCGTAGTTTTTTACATAGATTTTAAGTGGAAAAAAAATTTCTTTCACGCAGCATACTGGGCTTTAAAAATAAAATAGGAAAAATGGGAAAATTATGTGAACAATGTAAAATCATTCTAAAATACATAAGTAAATGCATGCATTATGTATACGTAACGATGAAAAGAGGAAGTTAACACTTTATTATTTTTTTCTAAGTTTGCCATATATGATGTGTACTGTTGTGTATGCACTAATACTAAATTCGCTATAAAGAACTCAATTTCTTGACGGCTCTTAAAATTCCATTCTATATTAATATAATTTAAGTAATTTCAGATGACATACGAGTATAATGACATCTTTGTTATTAAGCATGTGTCCCATTTTAAAATGTGTTTTCCTTTTTTTTTAAAAGAAATGGAAAAAAAATATGGAAAAAAATTATCATTAAATAACCGTTAATTATTATGGGGAACTACCATATAGCTAACTGTTAAAGAATTTAATTAGTATACCTATACAATACATACTTAAATTGTAAAATTCTCATACGTTAAATATTTGTTTTTTAATTTAAATTTTATCGTTTATTTTTGGTCTTAGGTCTTAGATTGTTGTTATTATTGGCCCTGTTTGGAAATATCAAATGATCTTCAAAAAATTGATTATTGTCAAACTTATTGATTATCTTTTGACGATCTAGTAAACTCGTAATACTAATAATACTTGTTATCTGAATTTACCAAACAAACTGCAAATGCAGTCTGCTTGCAAATGACATTACCAAACAGCAAACACAGTCATTATTTCTTTTTAATAATGCGTTCGATAATATCGAAAACATTATCAATTGATAGATTGAATGACCAATTTGACAAATGTCGAACGAAAGATACTTGCACCATCCATAATTATACAAGTTATCTGCGTTATCTGTATGATTTTTATTTAAAATTAGATTCTACGAGTATTATATTGATTTTATCGAACACATGATTTTTACAATATGCAAACTGCTATACAATTGAACTACATATACAACTGAATACACGCCGCCACACGGCCGTCAGGTAATTTTTGACGTAAATTATGTCTGATTTTTATTTCAATTCAATATGCAATGTTTACACATTACATAATTCGATTTGATATTTTTTTATCGGTTTATTATTGGCTTTTCTGATATTTTCAATTCTTCTTTTTGATTCTAAAATCTATTCGGATTTTAAAATGTTTATACACGTAATATGCAATGCATAATGTACTTCAAAAGTATGCAAGTTATAAGTTGTTGTACAGTTTTGTTTTTCTAACTAAAATTCAATCATCATCCAAAAAATTATTTATTAAAAAATTTCTCTATTCAAATATAAATCATTTTAGATCAATCGAATATTGAATGATGGATCATTTCATTTTCATTTTCATTTTATAATTCAATAATTTTAATATTTTTTTTTTTTTGTGTTTTCAAATATAATTTCACGATAATTATTATTATCTAAAAAAAAATTATATTTTTCACTTACATTTACATTACTTATACATTTATTACAATAATTTGTAATTGTATAAAATTTTATGAAAATGAATTTAATTTCACTTTTCAAAATTATAATTACCATAAAAAGACAGAAAAAGTAATATGTACAGTTTATGTCTATGACTATATAGATACTCAAAAAGTATATACATATATACACGTACTCGTACATAACGTATGTACTTACAAAACAGCCAATGAACTGTATGTATTGTATATGCAATGATGTTTTTTAACCTACATTTTTCTTAAAAACTTGTATAAGATATGTATGTGCATATGTAAATTAACTGTGTAAAAAAATTACATACTATACTCGTATATATATGTATATTTAGGTTTCAGATTTTAAAAAGAAAATTTAAAAAAAAAAAAAAACATAATAAGTACGTCAATAAAAATTAGTCAAATTGAACTGAGAGTAGTTACTGAGACTGTATATGTATAAAAATTTCTTGAACCAGAAAATTGAGAAATTAATTTTTCGCTCGATTTAACAAAAAATTATTATTTATATAAATAAAAAAAAAATTTTACACTACAAATTTAATATCGTGTAATGAAAATTCTTCAAAATCCGAGCAATGATTAACAAAATATGAACGAATATATTATATTTCTTGCTATACGCCTTTAGTTGTACGTAAACTCTAAGTATAGGCGTATAGAAGGAGGAGAAAATGTTGTATAGTAAGTCTAACTCTATAAGTAATAATACCAGTATAGTAGAGTCGTTGGCAACTGTACTCATGCTCTACGCTTCGCTAGTAGCACTAATAATAACTAAGTTTCATTCTTAAGAAAAAATCGTTTTCTCTCTCAAAAATTTGTTAACAGCAACAGTACTACATTTGCTCTTGCTCTACACTAAACGTTCTCTAAGTAGTATAAGGTGAGAACAAGAAAAAATCGCATAAATATAACTAGTCTAGTAAATAATATAACCACTAACCAACGACATTACTGATAGCTAGTACCTATAGTACACTACGCTAGGCTAGTAGAGTACCTCTAGTAGCAATCTATTCACACACCACACCACCCGCAGCCCCACAACAACAAACAAACTCGTCTCTCGTATTTTCATTCTTAAGAAAAAATTAATTTTCTCTCTTCGTAAAAATATAAGAGAACGATAAAAAATTGTAGATACATAGTATGGTATATAGTAGTAAGTGCAAGTAAGTACTGACTAACCTAACTAACAACTGACAGTGTGGTGTGATGTTAAATCATTGATACTGTTTATAGCTGCCTAGTGCCTACTGCCTAGTAAACAATGATAGCAGTAGCAGTATGAGTATCCCACTTTTACTCGTATATTCGTATGTATTTCTATTCTTAAAAAAAAAATTATGATCTTTTGTAAATTGAAAAATGATAAAAGTCTAAATAATTTATCACTATCATTTTTGATATATGTACATATATATTTTTTTTTTTGAACATAAGATTGATGTTAAATTATTTTTATTAAAAACAAATTACCTGGGAATGTATTCAAAAAGCAAATAAAATAAAAATTTCATACTCTGTATTAAAAGAAAAAAAAAAAAGATTCCTCAAAAAATCTTTGAAATGTAACTACAAAATATGATCCCATTGTCTATTGATGATGATGCAGTTACATACATATTATAATGTTATTTATTAACATATAGGTACTAAATAACAACGTAAATCTGAAAATATATGTATATTTGAATAGGTTACAATCAAATCTAATAATATCCGTCCCGTATTATGCCCGTATGTAAATAGAATTTTTGAATTTTGTATAAAATAAAATAAATTCAAAAATTTGATGTATGTACATTGATGAGATGATGTTGTGATAAAAAATTATTTCGATACGTAGAAAACTTTTAACACATACTGAATTTTTAATAATCATAATAATCAGTATATAGTGATGATGATGATGATATTGAAAAACCACAAAATCAAGTATAGAGTAATCAAATTTATATGTATATACAAATTAATATTTATGTACACACATTTACATGTGCACATATGTACATATATATGTATATGAATGTATTTTTCTTTCATTTCAATTCAAAATATCTCTTTAAATAATATCAAATCGAAAAGAAAATCAAATTATTATTTGATATCATACTCGTATACGTATTTTATGGTTTTCACACAAATGTATACGTACATAGGCGTGAAAAAATTATAAGACAAGAATAATATTTCATGAATAAAAAACGTATACTTAGTAATCATTTACTGACATAAATGTACAACGATTTTTAGCGATTCCCACAAAAAGGAATTACCCTCATGTGATGACGGAAGCACCTTCATAAAGTTCTGACTTAAATCAAATCGAATATTTTTTATCATATTTAGAAAAAAATAAATTTGACAAAATTTCACCATAAGTCAGCTGATAAATTAAGTAAAAAAGAGGTCTATGGACGTAAAAGTTTTCAAACAAATTATTGAATTCATTTTTTCATATTACCGTTATCATCATCATCATTCTTTGTGGATCTTCGCCGTCTCCTCTACAGTCAGCCTCCGCAACCATTCATATCTTGTACCACCTCTGTCCATGCTGTTATTCCAATTTTTTTTAGCGTCGTCTCGTCTTATTTCATCTATCCATTTTTTATAGAAATTTTAATAATTTTTTGGATTATGTCCTATGATTTATTCACAGTATAGTTTTGATATTATGTAAGATGTAAGTTTTCCTTTTTGAATAATTTATTTTTGAATAACGGAATTAAAAATATTTCTGGGTTTTATTGTACTCTATCATCATCATCAGTGGCGCTACAGCCCTTTCCGAGCCTTGATCTCTAATAGCTTCTAAGCTTCCTCCATTCTTCCCGGTTTCGTGCTATGCTTCTCCAGTTGTGAATTTCCATCAACTTTATATCGTCCAAATATCTTTTCCGTGGTCTGTCTTTCTTTCTTGTATTCTATATATGAATGTGAATTGAATAAAACATTTTGTTAAGATATGCCCTAAATAGACGTGACGAAACGAAAGAAATTAAACAAAAGTAAATACTCGTTACCGTCAGTTTAACAATTTGCCCTAAATAGAAACGATATGAAACGAGTAAAATTGTATATGGGTAGAAACGAGTAGAAATAGAAATTAGAAATGTGTATAAAACGAGTTGCTAGAAACGGCACTATCCGTTTCGTCTATTTGACATTTAAACTTCATTTTGGACAGTTCCATGTACCACAACAGTATACTATCGAACTATAGTATAGTATAGTGTCGTTTCGTCACGTCTATTTAGGGTATAGCTTTTCTCATATTTTTGTATCTTTTAGAGCACTTCATTTCAAAAAATTATGTTTGTCCCATAATTTTTTCACAATTCTGTATATCTATTATTTATGTATCATATTAAAAAGTGATAGGTAGGTGATGGATTCAATTTTAAATTTTAATCTTATTTCTTATCTAATATTTAATTTGTACATAAAATGTACATAACTCATGCATATTATATACTATACTCGTATTTACTTTTCTATATATGTATATTAAATGTACATATACATACATATTTATATAAATTTTTTTCATAATTTTTGTTATATTAAATTAATTATAATTTTATATTTCTTTACAGATCAAATAAATCTGAAAATAAAAATGATGAACTTGTTAAAATTGAAAAACAAGTTGAAAAATATAAAGAAGTATTAGAGAAAATTCATAAAAAATTTTCACCATCGGTTAATACTGATCAAGATAAAGATAAACGTTTAAAAAAAATTCATGAATATAAATTAGGTCAAGCATTAGAAGAATCAGCAAAAGATCTACCAAATGATTTAGTTTTACATCAAGTATTAACGAAAGGCGGTAAGATTTAAATACAGTATAATATTTCTATATTATGTAGATAAGTATGTATGTACATTACATACATATTTTTTGTATACACAATACACATATTATACTCGTGTAATTAATTATAGTAATATATTTGTGTATGTAAATTTTTCTTTTTTTTTTTTCGTTTTGTCTAAATTTGTTTTTTGTTATCTTTTTTTTTATCATTTCTTTTAAAATAGTTGATTAGATAGATTTTTTTTTTGTTTTTGTTTTTTATAATTTCAAGATTATAATAATTTTAATTGTTAATTTTTTTGGACAATTAATTTTCTATTGTATTTGGTTTTATTCTTCTTATTCTTCATCACATTTTTTTTTTATTTCTTCTTCTTTCATGCGATTGTTTTTATTCAATCTTTTTTTTTTTTTTTTTTATATAGGTGATGTTGAAAAATGTATAGCCACATGCATTGTTGATAATGAAATTTATATTGAAAATGAAGTTACAAAAAAATTAAAATCGATTTTAGATAATGATATACAAGAAATAACAGCACAAAGAAGAAATGTATCTAGATATCTTCAGGAATATAATTCGATTAAAAGAGCTTATGAGGTAAGTACTTACGCGATAACATAATAAAATAAAATAAACATATCACGTATGTAAAATGAAAAATATAAATAGAAAAAAAAATTATGTATTTTGTCCATATACAAATCGTTATATCTTACATTAATTTCAATTAAATTTTTAAGGTGCATTTACAATTTAGCCTAGATTACGTGCGAGATTAGATGATATTCACAATTCAACGTAGATTATCGTATGTTATTTTATAGGAATTGGTAAACAAACTTTCAATATCTTCTCCTTATTCTTATTATTCCATAGCACTACAGCTCTAAATGAACCAGAGCTTTCTCAGTAGCGATTTCATGATTTTAATACTACCAAGAATGCACCTACTGTACAGTTTAACGTGGATTGCGAACCATTGAGTTACTACTACTAGTAGAGAAGCAAACTCTTTTACACATGATAGAGCTTAGACTGATCTATGATATAATGCTCTTTAATAATTCCTTGTGCTACTCTTACTTGTTGTCACTGCAAATATACTACTTAACAACATTTCTAAGCTCATTTTCCCAGTAAGTTGGTCTGGTACTCAATTACTCATTCAAATTCAAAGCTGAGTAAACTTTGAGAGTAATGAAAGTTGGAAATTCGCAATGAAAATTGAAAATTATTTTTTCATACTTTTGTCGTGGTCAGAAATCGAATCTCTACACTTTTAAGTTTCAATATCAGTAGACAAGTCTCTCTACCACTTTCGGCACCAAGCTCCAAAGTTTTTAATATAATTTCCCCTATTGTCAGCGTGAGATTGGAAATACAACCTCACAATCTTAATCTCACTCTTGTATAATGTGTGCTGGGCGGAAAAAGGATAGCGTTATAGAGAATTTTTTTTGAAGAAGTTGTGAAAAATCTATTGTAGAACATAATCTTGACTGAATTGTATAAATGTACCTTTAATTTTCTTATCATATTTTACCACATTTTATTCTTTTCTATTCCAAATTATTGTTAAATTTATGTTACAAATTTTAACTTATGATGAATTTTTTTTTTGTTTTTCAATTCTTAGAATGCACAACGTTCAAATGAGAATAATACAAAAATTAGTCAACTAAAATTAGATCAAGAAGAATGTGAATTAAAATTAGAAAAAGAACGTGATATATATGCAGCTCAAATGTTTGAATTAATTGCTAAAGATGAAGTAATCGCATATAGTATTAGAGATTTTATTGTTAATCAAAAATTATTTTATGAAAAAGCATTAAATAATTTACAAAAAAATTTAAAAGATATTAATAATATTGTTGATACATGTAAAAAGAAAAAATTATTTGGTGTATCATTACAAGATCATTTAAAATCAACAAATCGTAAAATATCTTTTGTAATTGAATTATGTGTATGCTGTTTAATTGAAAGAGGATTATATGAAGAAGGTTTATTAAGAGTTGGTTGTGGTAAGTTATCTGCTGAATATTTATATTTTCATTTAATTTAAATTTTTTTATTATTTTATGCGCGTTCTTTCTTTTTTTTTTTCTCTCTCTCTCTCTCTCTTCTTCTTTATAGGTGGTACTAAATTGAAACGTATGAAAAATGCAATTGATGCACAATACGTTAATCCACCATTACCACCAGAATATCAGGATATTCATGTAATTGCATCATTATTAAAATCATATTTAAGAGAATTACCAGAACCATTATTAACATATGATTTATATAATGATTTTTTAAAAGCGGCACAATATCAAAATGATGATGAACGTAAATGTGCAATATTGAATGCAATTAATAAATTACCAAAAGATAATTATAATAATTTAAAATATTTAACAAAATTTTTATGGAATTTATGTCAGCATTCTGAACAAAATAAAATGTCATCACAAAATATTGCTATTGTAATATCACCAAATATATTATGGCCACCAGAAAATAATACAAATTCAAAAGATTATGTTGGACAAGTTAATAGTTCAGCGGCTGTGAATACCATTGTTGAACTGCTGGTCAGCCAATGGGATTATTTTTTTAATGGTGAAATAGAATTTTTTATAAATTTTTCACGTGATACATTATTTATTGATACAACACCATCAACAACATCATCAGCAATAACATTATTATCAACATCAACATCAACAACACCCCAACATTCAGTTATCTATCATCATAATAATCATTTTATCAATAACAATAACAATAATAATAATAATAATAATAATCATTTAAATAATTTTAGTAGCATTATAATTAATAATTCTGGAATTTATAATTCAGAACATGATAATAATATTGGTGGAAATAATTTAACTGATGCAACAGTAGCAATTAGTCATCAACATCATCAACAACAACAACAACAACAGCAACATTATCAACAGCAGCAGCAAACAATTAATAGTCAAACTCATTCAAGAAGTAGTAGTCATGATACTAGTCGTATTATATTAGGTGCAACAACAGATGGTTATTTAGTTGGTAGAAGTCATTCAAATGATTCATTATCAGATAATTCAAGTCCAACATATACAGATAGTCCAAAACTTCCAGCCAGACGAAAACATAATAAGCCATCAGCTCCAACACCACCTCATAAAATTCATACAAATATCATAGCAAATAATGGTTTATTACATGAATTTAATCAATCAATAAATGCAACATCAACATCATCAGCATCAACCACAACAGCAACGGAAACAGGAACGGAAGCAACAACGATTCATGATCAAACAAAATCATCTGAAAATAATGATAACAATCATAATAATGGTAGCATTTATGTACAACAAACCTTACAAAAATGTGATAATTTTTCTCAGACACCTCCAATAACGATTTCATCATCATCATCGTCGTCTGATAAAAATGCAATTAAACCAGAAAAACCTCCAAGACCATCAGCACCAGTTGATTGTTTTACATTGAATCGAACCACATATAAAAATCGTTCAATTGAAAAAATTTCATTATCAAATTCAACGAAACCAGTTGCATTACCACGAAAAATATTGAATGTTACAAAAAGTACTGAAAATTTATCGACAACTACAAATGATGATGTACAAATACGTGATAAGCCAGAAATCAAAGAGAAGCCAGCAATACCAGAACGACCAGTAACATTAATGCGACCAACTAGTTTTCGATCTGATGGGCAATTTCATCAAGAATTAACAAAATTTGTTGAAAATAATAATGGTAATGGTAATGGTAACAGTAACAGTAATGGTAATGGAATAAGTTCATTAAAGAAAGCATCAAGTTTTCGGATAAGTACACCATTATCACAGAATTCAAATAAATTTTTAAATAATAATTTAGCAAATAGTACAAGTAGTCTTTGTACTACTACTGTCACATCAAATAATCAAATGTCTTCTAATGGTGGTAATAAAAATCACAAAACTACATTGGAACGTGCACAAATCTATAGTGTAGATAAAAAACAGGTAGCTATTATTGATGTTGTTACAACAGCTGAATCAACTATAAGTACACCAACAGTTTCGACAACAGCTAATAACAGTATTAATTCAAAATCATTTGTATCAGCATCTCCAAGAGTCGAAAATCGTACAACATTTGCTGATAGTGCTATGTCATCATCACGTGAATTCATTTTGACTGAATCAAATTATCCTGGCAATGGTAGTGGTGGTGGTGGTATTATGAGTACTGCTAGCAGTACAACAACAACTCCATCACATGAAAAAGTACCAGCATCACCACGCGGTTTCGATGGTAATAAAATGGTAATAAAAAGACCTCAAGTACCAGCACCACCACCACCAACAAATCGAAGACGATCTGCTGATGGTGGATTAAGTGACTCAACGCATTTGTAAAATGACTATAAGATATGAATATGTAAGGAAACATTTTTAATTAACTTTTTGAAAGGATTTTTTTGTATTTCCTTTCTAAAATTTAGATAAACAGAACAATAAAATAAAGATTGAAAAATATTTATCAGTATCAGCCAAATATTAGCTCCAAATTGGTGCTATTAAAAGAAGAAGAAAAAAAGTAAAATTCATTTCAAATTTTAGTACTATTTAGACAAATAATAATCAGACAAATCAATTTCTTAAATAATATAAAAAATAAAATGAATACAAAATAAAAAGAAAAGAAAAAAAAATTTATAGAACTTTAAAAGTTCTCTGAAATACACAAAAAAAAAAAATATGAACATAGAAAAGAAAATTAAAATAATTCTAATTCTTCCATATTGTTGTTATGTAATGATTAATATTATTATAAAAATAGGAATTTAGACAGCAGAAAATTTAACTAATTAGAAAAAAGAAAAACAAACAAACTTTATTAAAAGTTACATATACATATGAACAAAAAAAAAAGTTATGCATTTACATAAATACATTAAAAATGTTGCGTTTATTTTTCAATTTAAAATTATTAATCAATAAATGAATTAATTGAATTACAAAATTTGAACTAGCAATGATACATGCTGTAGAGATAAAATTTAGATAATTTAGAAGAAGAAGAAAAAAAAACGTACAGGACAAAAAAAACAATTTATTAAAATATAAATTTAGAAAATTAAATTAGAAAAACAAAAAATTTAATGAAAACATTCATTATAATAATTATATTATAAGGTGACATGCATGTGTATGAAAATTTAAATGTTATCTTATTCGAGTCAAACAACAGACACTCAATATAACTAAAATAAAACGAAATGAGATGTTTTGAAAAACGAAAAAATTGATAACAGCAAAATGATTATAAAATAAATGTAATTTACTAATCAATTTTGAATATATCATCCCCCAATTTGAGTATTAATCGCCGTCACTGCTGCTTAACTTTGGTAATCGAACAAGAACCGATATACATATGTATTATATATTTAGCGCATGATATGGTATTACAAAATGGCCGTATTGCTATTAATTTTTGAATTGCATAAAATAGCATTTTCTCTTATTGAACGGATCTTATTAAATTCACTATAAAAGTAGTTTATGGTTTAATTTTTAAATCTCATTTCGTTTAATTTTAATTATTTATTTTTTTCTTTTTTGGAAAACGAGTTAATGAAAAAAGCAATGTTCAAATTGTTTGCATTTGAATGGTCGAATTGTTGTAGTAGTAGTTGTTGTAGTAAAAGATCCATTTTTCGTCACATTCACTTTGAAGGATTAATGGACAAGACAATATCACGAAATACTACTGTCTTTTTATTTAAAATGTGATTGTTGGAATTATGTTAACTTTTTTAATGAAAATAATGTTTATGTTTAAAAAAAATTATTTTTTTTTGTAATTTCACTAGAATTTTCTTTTCTTTTTTTATCATTGCTAAGTCATTTAAATGATAAAAGAAATAATAAATAATTTATAAAATATATAAAGAAAACAACAGAAAAAAAATGAAGTGCTTTTATTACTCTATTATTATTATTATTATTGTTATGACTGTTTCTAGGACAAAGAAAAAATAAGAAAGCAAATCATTTTTTTGTTTTTTTTTGTTCTTTTAAATTAGCATTTGAGTATTTTTCTTAATTTACCATGTTACACATTTATGTTTTTAATTTTTTTTTTTTTTTATTTGCAACAAATTTATAATTTACTATTTTTCTTTATTCATTATTTTAAAATTTTGAATTCATTAATTTTTTTTTTAATTATAATTTTACGTTTATTAATTAAATTAATAATCATAATAAAGAATATTCATATTCATGTATTGAACAAGGAATTTTATTTATTTTTACGCAAATAAACACATTATAAGGATCCTTTTAGCACATTTTTATGTCTTTTCTTGTTTTCTGTATCAAAATTTTTACATTTTTAGCCACAATCCGGATAAAAATTTAGTAAATTGAAAAATGAAGTGAATCCCCTTAATATTCATAATTTGACTGCAATTAAAACGATATATATTTTTTTTGAAGATATACAATTTCAGCGGTAAAATAACAACTTCCGGCAAACATAAAAATCAATGTAAAAGAAAGGAAGAGGAAAAGTGTAGTTTAATTTTGTATTCATTTTTTAATTTGTACTGTACTAGCCACTAATTGCCATTGACTAGATGTCGCTATTTGTATTTAGTTTTATTTTTCGTAGATCTAAATCAAATTTTATCTAAAACACCATAACCACAATCAATTTTCAATTCGAATTCAAATTGAATTATTTTACAAAATAAATTGTAGGCACAACCACAAAGTTGTTATGCTGTCTGTCACTTTCGTCGTATGTCAAACGAATCTAATAAATCAAATCACATCGCTCTCGTTCCGTTCGTTTCGTATCTATAATAGTGGTATTCTGTTTTATTAATCTGATAAAGAAGAAGAAATCACTGTGTCAAGTTCAATTCAACTGAAAAGGAATATCGATCGATAGAATCAGTAAGTTAAATATATTAATTTTAATTGAAAGAATTTTTATTTTTAAAACAATTAAATAAATTTAGGAAATAATGGCTTTTGGTGATTATCCAGCTGAATATAATCCTAAAGTTCATGGACCATACGATCCAGCCCGTTTTTATGGAAAACGTAAGTTTTTCTTCCAAATTTTATATAAAAATGCAAATGGTTATAATTTGACATATAATACATTACATAATAAAATAGTCAGGAAAATTTTTATCGTTTTTTTTTTCTTTTAATTTCATTTAACTACTTTTTTTAAAAAATAAATTCGAAATTTTTGCTTCTTGTGTTTTGTTTTTTTTTAGCTGATACACCTTTTGGACAAGTTAAAATTGGTGAAATCGGTGCATGGTTAGGACGTCGTAATAAAACACCATCAGCTATTGCTGGTGCTTTCAGTCGTGCATGGTGGCGTTGGCAACATAAATATGTTCAACCAAAACGTGCTGGTATTGCACCATTTTTTCATATTGTATTCGGTTCTATGATATTCTTTTATACAATTAATTACGGAAAAATTAGACATCATAGAAATTATAAATATCACTAAATTCATATTAATTTTGCGATATTCATAAGCTTTTAATAGCTAATTAAAATTTAAACAAGATCAGAGCATAAATTTAAATTAAAAAAAAAAAAAAATGCTCCATTATACTTGAAATTTAAATAGTAAAAAAAAAAAATAAATTGTTCATTTAAATAAAAATCTAAAAGGTAAATTTTATCATTTTTTATTTATTAATAAAAATATCACAAATCTTTCAAAACTTATTTATATTTAATGTTCATAAATGTTCAAATTTTCTACAATGTTTCATCATACTAGTATACGAAGAATACGTTTTTTTACATATTTTACATGAATATGGTTTATTGCCAGTATGTGAATTGATATGATTATTTAAATCTGTTGATCTTTTAAATGCTTTACCGCATATTTCACATATAAAATCTTTTCTATCTGAATGTATTTTCTTATGTCGTATTAAATCGCTAGATTTTATAAAATCACAATTGCATACATTACATACGTACGGTCTAATATTATTATGTGCTCTCATATGAAGTATAACGTATTGTTTTCTTGTAAATTTTCTACCGCATAATTCACATGAAAATTTTTTTTCAGATGAATGTATTAAAGAATGTTGCTTTAATGATGAACGTGATGCAAAAATTTGTTTACATTTATCACAATAATAAATTTCATTTTTCCATGGATTATTATTTACATTATTTTCTTTTTCTTCGATTCTGTTTTTATTTTCATTGTATATATTTGTATTTTCAAATACAGGTGATTTCAATTGTTCATCATCATCATCATCGTCATAATTATCTTCTAATTGTAATTGTAATAATGTTTGACTATATGGTTTATCTGCCATTTCATATACAATTTTATCTTCTGTTTGATCAAATTTTGATGAAATGTTATCATCGTTAATAATTTCAATTAAATCACTGCTTTCATTTGAATAATTTTTTTGATCGAGATTTGTAAATAATGATTCACTGATATCTTCGTATTCTTCTGATTTATAATTTGATGGTGAATCAATTTCTATAATATTAGCTGAAAATTATTAAAGAAAATTTTGTCAAAATTCTAATTAAATCTAATCAAAAATTAGTAATAATTAATTTTGAATTTTTTATTTACTTAGACTTACATAAAATGGCAATTAATGTACAATAAGATAATTCACATTTTTGTTTAAATTTATAAAATAGAATCAACATTAATGAACATTCACTGCATATATATTTTGGTAAATTATCATTTTTATCGATTTTAATATCAGCTAAAGTTAATGCAATATCGGAATATTTAATATTGAAATGTTGATTTATATTAAATAATAAAATTTCTTGATTTTTTGGTGATAAACATAAACGACATGAATTTTGTAAATTTTTTACTTCATCGTCCACTGCAGCAGTTGTTACATTATTTGTTTCTATTTCTGACATTTTTTTTTTATTTTTTATCACTTTTAAAAAATAATTATTTCAATAAATTATAAATATATTTTTATTGCAATTATTATAAACAAAAATTTGTAACTTTTTATGTTCAAAATTAAATTAACAAACACTTAACATAACCAATAAATATAGCATCAATTTTATTGCTTTGTTTTGCTTTAGAAAAGTAGAGTAGATGGTGTTTATTAAATTTAACTGAGAGAGGAATTCATTATACACAGATTTTAAAGTTACCATAAAATATAAAAATTAATTGTTTATGTTAACATCTTAAAATTAAACATATTTTTTAAAAAATTTTACGAAATAAAAATCACACAATTGCATCATAAATTACAAACAATTCTGCATAAAATTTATTGATAATTTTAATTTCTGATTTTGCATGTTTAGCATTTGTAAAAAGATAGCCTGGATGGATATCTGGCTGGATCCCCCTATATTTATTATGTTGCTAAATGTCAACGTCAAAGTTGTTACTGCATCACATCACAATCAGGTACCACATCACATAATACCCAATGCCACCTTTGACATTTAAATTTAACAGATAAAAATAGATGATGGTAAATGTGCTGCTTTTGACTGATGAACCTAATGGAAAATTCTGAAAAATATCATACGTATACGGTATACGTAGAAGAAGTCAAATTTAAAATCAAAAATCTCTGTTGAATGTAAATCTTTATTTGTACCCACGATTTGTGTTGTGCATTATAAAGTGCGTGGGCGTGCATACATTTAATTTATCTTTATCTTGTGCTTGATTTTTGATCAGTTTTATTTGATCCGGTGGTGTCCAATCTCATTCATTGGTCATGGTGTTTAGAGCTTTGTAAATTGTAATACTATACAATACAAATACATTCTTTATATACAAACAGTTCACAGTGATGCTGAGCTAAGCTCAAAGAAAATAAATCAAAATTTAATAAATTAAGAAAAGGCAAAAAATACTATAATAATATTCAAATTAAAAATTTTTTTGTTTGCATAAAAATCGAACAAAATGACATTCACATTAAGTGAAAATTCAATTACTGATGCATTTAAAAATGATGAAAGTATCGCACACACATCGAAACAAATATCTAATGGTTATTGTACAATTTTATTTAGTCTTTTGTTTTTGCTATAAATACCATTTTAAAATTGATAATTTTTTATTTTTTTTTTAATTTCAGATATAATTAATGGAAAATATAGTATTGTAAATTTTATTGAAAATCTTGGATTTGCATTAACCTCAAAAACAGTTGAATTAAGAGTTAAAGGAATAAAATTATTATCAAATACATTATCAAATTTACCAAATGATTATTTAAATGAACAACAATTAAATTTTATTGTTACATTTTATTGTGATCGTTTAAATGATCATCATAATGTTATACCAGCTGTTCTAGATGGTATATTAATTTTGGCTAAAATGAAATATTTACCAAATGGTTCATCAGAGAAAATTTTTCGTAGTTTCATACAAAATACAACATGTCAGAGTCAAATACGAGAAGATCGTTATAAATTTTATTTATTTCTAGAGACGATATGTGATAAGCATTATGAAGGTGTGAATTTTATAGCCTACCACCTACCCCAAAAATTAAAAAAAGAAAAATATTCTTAATGAATAAATAAATATTTTGATTTATTTATCATTTTTTTATTTTTTTTTTATTACAGAACTTAAAGAAATGAAAGCTGACTTTATTAATGGTGTTATAAATTCAATTGATGGTGAACGTGATCCAAGAAATTTATTGTTCATATTTACATTTATGCCAAATTTTATAAAAAAATTTCCTCTTCACAATTTATCTGAGGAATTATTTGAAACATTTGCCTGTTATTTTCCAATTGATTTTCAACCAATAAAAAATGATCAAAATTCAATAACACGTGAACAATTATCTGATAAATTGATTGATTGTTTAGTAGCATCTGAAGAATTTATGGAATGTACTGTACCATTATTAAATGAAAAGCTTGGAAGTGATTTAATCACAGCTAAATTGGATTCATTAGAACTATTGGTAATTAAAAAAAATATACATATATGTAGTAGACTTTCTTAGATAAAAAGCGTAATATTTTCTGTTTATTTTATATAACTATAATTTTTTCATTTTAATTTTTTGTTTTTCTTTAAATAGCGTCGTTCAGCTGAAAATTTTCCAGAATATAAATTCGATATACATTTTGATAATATATGGAATACATTAAAACCAGAAATATTTCCTGGTAGTGATAATATTGATGTATATAATGCTGGTTTAATTGCATTAAAATCAATATTAAATAATGCATTTAATTGTCAAGAAATAAGTGAAAAAATTCAATCAAAAATCTTAAGTACAATATTAATACATTTAAGTGATGATGCTAATCATCGTTTATTTGAACCAGCTAGTAAAATTGCATTAATATGTATTGAAACAAATCAAATATATGCATCGGAAAAAATTTTAAATATTCTATTAATTAAATTAAAACAGAATTCATCAAAAGAATATTCAATAATTATTGCTGATAATAATGATGATCAAATAATATTAAATAATGATGATTTTACAATGGGTAGTAATAATGATATTAAAAATTTACAAGAAATTGAAGAAGAAAATTTAAAAATTTTAACATTAATAACAAAAATTTTTTCAATATTAAATCGAACAAAACAATTTTCAAAAATAAATTTAGATTTATGTAAAGAATTTGAAATTGAATTAATGAAATTTTTAAATAAAATCAATATTAAAAAATATAATAATTATTATTTAAATGATAATTATATAAAAATTATTATAAATTGTATAACAGAATCAATATCAATATTAACAAATTCAAATCGTATACAATTTTATAAAATATTTCAAAATATATTATGCGATACAAATAATAATTCAATCGATATAAAAATGCAAATTATAAAAATATATAAATATGATAAAAATGAATTAAAAATCTATTTAATAAATGATATATTAAATAATTTTAATATATATTCATCAGAAGTAAAAGATAAAATTTATAAAAATTTTATAATATTAATTAATCCAATTGATAATGAACATGATAATGAATTAGAAAAAATTATATTAAATTTAATCATAAATAATATATTTATAAATGTAAAAGAATTAACTAATTATGATGATAAAGAACAAATAATTGCATTAAATGCCTTAAAAGAAATTCTAATAAATGAATCAGAAAATCGAAAAAATAATGATAGAATTATAAAAAAATTGTACAATGAATATAATTTAATTGAAAAATTCATAAATTATGTACGTGAAAATAATTCAAATACGAAAATGACAACAACGACAACGACAACGACAACGATGATGACGACGATGTCGACAACGGCAACAACCACAAATAATATGAATGTGGTAATAAAAGAAAATCATTTATTATTATCTGATAATTTATTAGAAATAATATCAAAAATTTTATGTTTATTTATGAAACAATTTGATAAAAATGAACAAATTATAATATTAGATAAATATATGAATAAAAATAATAATGATAATAATAATATATTAATAAATATATTAAATGAATCTGATTTATATATAATAAATGGTCTAATTGGTAATGTACATGAAAATGTTATACAAAATATGAATTATGATAAATTAAAATCATTAATAAATAATTTAATTAAATTATCATTAAAATATGTACAAAAATTAAAAAATAATGATATATCTGATGATGATGATGGAAATGACGATAATAATTACTACTATATTGAAATTGTAACAAAAAAACAATTACGTAAAATATGTCATCATTTATTATGTAGTATATTTAATAAATATGATGGCAATAATAATAATAATAATAAACAAATAAATGAACAATTAATATCAATTTTATATGAATTAAATGAAATAATAAAATTTGAAATTTATAATAATTTAAATAAATATGGTATAGAAATATTAGCATGGATTATAAAGGGTCTATTGGTGCAAGGGCATTCAAAATCTTATGATCTTATTGAATCAATAGTAAGTTGAAAAAAGTTAGATTGCTAACTGCCATCGCACAATTTCAGCGACAACTACATCGTATACAGTAATTAAATGGGACTTTTTACGCTGAACTTTACGCTGTCGCTGTCGCCCAAATAGATTATATGTATTCTATTTTTCAGCGAAAACGAACCATCCCGACCTGGATTTTGCAGTAGTAGTAATCTATTCGCAATAAGAAGACATTTAAAATTTATATAAATATTTTACGCTGCAGTTGCGCCCGAATTGTGCAAACTTTCGACGATACGCTGTAGTTGTCGCTGGAATTGTACGATGGCTGTACGTTTAAATATAATATATAAAAAAAAAAATTTTTTTTTTTTTTTCATTTCAGCTTTTTGATCTTCTTACAAATCATAAAGAAAATTTTATGAATTACACATGTTATGCATTCGAAATAATTTCATATGAATTACCAGAATTACATTTACCAGTTATCAAATATTTATATAAACAAAAATTTTTTCAATTTGTTTTACATAATATTTGGTATAAATTAAAAGAATATTCAATATATCATATAAATGCATTTGTATTTGTTATGAAAATGACACCACATAATATATTAAAAATGCATTTGGATAAGGTAAAATTAATAAAAATGATAAAAATAAGAAGAAGAAGAAGAAGAAGAAAGAAAGCTCTGTTCGATCTGTACTCAGAGTAATACACGGTAATACCAAAACTACGAGCAAAAAATTTTACTCTAATTTGTTCGATCTGTACTCGGAGTATACTCTGAAAACATGTCGAACATTTTAGAGTAAGATCAGAGTGGAGTAATCCAAATTTTACTCGGATCTTATGGTAGAACTATAATTGACATGGGTAACATGGGAAACATAAGAAAAAATAACGAATATTAAAACGTCACATTTGGTTAACTATAATAACATAGGTAACGTACTAAACATAAGCAATACGAATTTCACAAAATGAGGTTATGGCTTATGTTACTTATGTTATGTACGCTTTCGATCGTACTGCTTATGTTGAGCTTATGTTAAACGAATTTTTAACGAATGTCGGCAATGTCAGTTAATCAGTTATAGTTTAGCTCATTGATTTGGCTGTGTTCGGCTACAACATATGCCATAGCCTATGTCACATATGTCGATTATAGTTCCCACTTTACTCCTACATTTTGCAGTAGTAAATTATTAAGAGTATACTCTGAGTACAAAACGAGCATGTTTTTTGATACATCATCATGTGTTGACGACATAACCAATTTTGTTTGGTATTTTGATTTTGGTTCACTCTACATACTTTTATTCTAAGCTGTTTGATAAGAGTATGTAAAAGAACAGATTAAAGCAACAATTTTCTAGAGTAAATCTACTCTACTCTACTCCGAGTACAGATCGAACAGAGCTAATGATTTTTTAATATAAATTATTTTTATTTTATTTTTATTTTTTTGTATTTTTTTTTTTTTCAAATAGATTTCATTAGTTCTATTCAAATGTTTAGATTCAAAAACCGTACAAAATGTATCAAATGTACAAATATCATTAGAAATAATTAAAAAATTTCTAATTGAAAAAGATGATTATTTTCGTAATCATTTAAATCATTTAATACCAGAATTATTGATATTAACAAAAAATCAATTTTCAATGGTAAGTTAATTTATAAATAAAAATAATAATTTCTTTTTTTTTTCATTTTTTACTATTCCGTCTAGTCTATGTGTACGCTCTAGCTACTACTACTTTTATGAAATATTTTAGAAAAAAAAAAAAAAATCTTTCATATATTTTATTCTATTTATTTTTTTCTTTCAATTTTTTTTTTTATTATAGAAAATCCGAATATCTGCAATCGAATGTCTAGAAGCATTAACAGAATATTCAAAATTTATTTTACAACCATACAAAACCGATGTTATATTTGGATTAATATCAGCTTTAGATGATAGAAAAAGGCTAGTACGTAATGCAGCTGTTAAAGCAAGAAATTTATGGTTTTTAACTTAAAAATAAACAAAGAAAAAAATAAAAATAAAATAAAAACCGTAGTAAATCCTGGTACTCGAATCAAAAAAGTGAAATTTTTCTCCATATAAAGCTAAATAATACGGAGTTCGAACGAAAATTCCGTGCTAATTTTTTTTCGCTATTTATTTCTACACGGAAAAATTCCATGTAGAAGAACAACGCGAAGAAAAATGCATGAATGATTTTATTGTGTGTTGTAATGAACCGAATGAAAAGAATAAAATAACAAATAATACTTGACAGCAACAACTGTTTTTTTGTGCTGTCAAAATTTACCAAACAAATCGCATAGAATAATTATTGTCAAATTATTTATTCCGTCCCAACGTAAACGAAAAGTAGTCTTCAATTCAATTTATTCCTAACTCATAACTGTGCCTACTCATAAAACAAAACAAAAAGTACACGGAAAAATATTGGGTGTACACTGTACAGAATTCCGTGCAATTTTTATTTTACATGCATTTTATATGGGGAATGGAATTCCATTTTGAACTCCGTACTAAGCTTTACATGCGAAAAATTTCACATAAACTGAGTATCAGGCTTAAACATTTAAATTTAAGATAGAAAGTTATGTATCTATATTTTTTTAAAATTCAATTTCAAGTTAATTTTCATTTCATTATAGTTTTTATTTGAAATGAAAAATTTTATTAAAAAAATATTTTTTATTTTTCTTTTTTTTTTGCTTTTGCTTTTCTAATTTTGATTTTATTTTTCTTCAAATTAATTATAAATTAAAACATAAATGTTAGTGTTTAGTTGATAGTAAATAGAAATATGTAAAAAAAAAATTAAAAATAAAAAATAAAAAAGAAACCGAATTTTAGTTATTGTTTTCAATTTTTTTCAAATTTTTTTTTTATTTAATTTTATCTTTTGTTTTGCTTTTTTCTTTTTTTTTTTTTTGTTTTTTTATTTTTCTTACTTATTTTTATTGTATTGTTTACTTAATATGGATGATCACATTGAGCTCTTGCCATTAATGCAATTTTTTGAGCACGCTGTACAACATCTGGACAACGTTTTTTACGTATTAATCGGCAATCCTGAAAATAACCTTCATTCCTTGGAAAACCATGTGTAAAATCTTGAAATGTTATTAAACCTAAACCCCATATACGACCGCCACGAAATTCACCTTCATATTTCATACCATCAGCACGCCAAAATATTCCATGACCATGAAACCATCCTTGCATAAATTCACCTTCATATCTAAAATAAAACAAATAAAAATAAAAAATATTTTATTTTCTTTCGAAAAATTAAAAGGAACGCAAAAAAAAAGTTTTTTTTTTTTTTTGGTGATATCAGTTTGGAATTTTAAACGATTTTTTTTTTTTTTTGGACGGAAGAGGGAGTTTTTTTATTTTGTTTTTTTGATATGTACTAACTTAGCACCATCCGGAAACCATATACAACCTAAACCAGTACATTGACCATTCGAAAATGCTCCATCATAACGTGTACCATCCGGTAATACTAAATGACCTAATCCATGTCTTTGACCTTTATGATTCCAATCACCAATATATCTTGTACCATCAATATATTTATAACCACCACATTTAATTGATTCATTAACAATATTACCTTGAAAATATAAATAAAAAAATAACAATTAAAGGAATACATATTTAAACAAAAATTTTACAGAAAATTCTTTTTCAAAAAACATTTTTATTTTTTTTATTTTTCACTTCATCGAATCAAAGAAATGCCTCCTCCATCAACCAATTAAATTACATTTTGTTGTTTTTTTGTTTTTTTTCATTATAATTCTTATTTAATTTTGAATTTCTTCATTAAAATCAAATCAAATTTTGTCAACTAAAAAATATTTATTATCCTTTTTGGAAGAATAAATGCATAAAAAAAAAATGAAAACACCAAAAAACAATTTTTTATTTTTTTTTTTTTTTTTTTGGGAAAAAATTAAAATTATCAAAAAAAAAATTATTTACTTTGTTCCATTTTATTTTTTTTTTGTTTTTTGACTCCTTAAAAATGAAAATTTGATAACATGAAAAATTCTATGTAACCTCGTACAATTTATTAATATGAAAATTAATTTAAATATTGTGAAAGTAAAATAGAAACTAAAATAATTTCGCAACGAATAAAACAACAAACAACAGAAGAAAAAATAATTTTTTTTTTTTTTTGTAAAATAAAATAAAACATTATAAGGTTTCTTTCCTAATTTTTTCTTACATCTTTTTTTTTTTTCATTTTTATTTTATTTTATGTTTTAGTACTTCAATAATCTGATTAAAAGAATGAAAAAAAAAAATAGAAACAATACATGCATGCATAGCATACGTGGTACGATGTAAATACATAATAATAATCAATGAAAAATTGTATTTTTTTAAAAAATGCAACAGTTACAATAAGCCAACAACAATAATATTCAAATATGTACTTAAGGCTAGAATTGCTTGCATCTAGAGCAGATCTAGGGGGATCTAGTTATGAAAAATTTCGAAAACTACAACAATGATTTTACACACACTAGAAATTTTTTTGAAAATTATAAAATTATATGCTTTTTTGCTTTGCATAACCATGGGTGCTATTGAAATTAAAATTTTAAAAAATTCTAATTTAAAAAAAAAAAAGTACAATTTTATTTTATTTTTATAAAAATAAAAAATATAAAAAGGATTTTTATAATTTTTATTGTAAAAACCTCAGAAAAGTTCAAATTTTATTTTGACACCAAAATCATATAGAAATATGAAGATTTAATGTGTGAAAACAGAAGTCAAAGTTGAAGAATTTTTCAAAAAAAAAAAAAAGGGTGACTTGTTTTTTCAAGAGCTATACCTAAATTCCAGAAACAAAAAATCAAAAAAGTGTTCCATTTAAGGATTATAATATCCTTCAGGCTATCTATATTCAAAATTTCAAAAAATTCGGTTAATCGATGTTTGCTGTGTACATATGGTGCATTTGGAGACCGAAAAATCACAATTTTGACAATTTTGACACCCTGTAAAAAAAAGGAAACAAGAACATTTTTCAAAAAAAAAAAAGTGTTCCTTTTAAGGACTGCAACTCCTTTCAAAGTATTTATATTTCAAATTTCATTGCAATCATTTAAGTAACTTCGAAGATACATATTATGTCGTGCAAAAGGAAATTAGATTTGGTGTGCTGGCTACTCTTAAACATTTTTAAAATATCAATACAAACAATACGAATATACGAATACAATATTTTATCGTAATCAAATTGAATTTCTTCCTGTTTATTGTAAATTTAAATTCTTACATGTTTTTTGTTTTTTACGTGCGAAAATGTTAAGTGATTATTATTTACGCATAATACCATGTACAACGAATAATATTGAAAATGATAAATATGTAAGTTTATAGTGAATTTTTTTTCTGCTTTTTTTTTATATAAATGTAGTTTTTTTTTTTTTATTATTTTTTTATGTAGTTTTAGACAGCAGTAAAGATATTGATATTGATATTTTTGTTCAAATGAAAATATATTGCTTATGTTTTGTTTGAAGAGAGAGCAAATATGAATTCAGAGTGAAATAAGTAATACTCCAACCACTCATTCTATTGATTGATTATATTTTTACACATTTTGCTAAGTGCTGACAAAACAAAAATTTTCAAATAAACTAAACTTGGATCTGACAAAATATTTTCAGATTTTTACATCATCTTTATTTAAAAAATATGCTTTTTTCGGATCAAATTCAACATTGTTCAAATCAAAATTAACATTTTTTATACCCAATACCAACAAAGTTCAAATCAAATTCAATGCCTTCCAATCTTCCATGTTGATATTGTAATTTATGATTGTATTGTGATAATAATTATGTTGTAAATACTGTTTTGAATCTGTGAATGAATTTGTGATTAAATTTGATTTGAAACATCGTTGAATTTGATTTGAAAAAATGTTTCCTTTTGTCTTTAAAATTGTTAAATAACACCAGGAAAAAGTATAAATCCGTAAATCTGTTTGCGTAAATAATAAATCCTTAAAAAAATGTGAAATTTATTAAATTCTATATCAGATTTCTTTCGTTATTTATTTTATTTATTGTATCATTTTTTCTATTTGATCTGTTTGTGATCTAATATTTTCAAGTAATATTTGTTTTATTTCATCTTTACATTCAGAATTATTTTTTTCAATAATTTCAATAAATATATTTGTGTATTTTTTCCCCAATTCGATAAGAGTTTCTGCAAAAAAATAAAAATTAAAAAAAAGATGAAAATTTCTTCGATCATAGCTTATATACACGAATTGTATATGATATTATAATTTACCTTTTATATATTGTTTTAATTTTTTATCTGTAGTATCGAAATGTGTAACAAGCAATTCAAATGTATATCGAATAAAATTTTTCCAACATTCTTTTTCAATATCATCATTTTCAATTAGACTTGTATCAAATTTACATAGAATACGTGCTGTCCAATATCTAACTTCAGCACAGGAATCATCTAAACATGCAACAAGTTCTGGAAAAAATTAATAAATAAAAATTACCATAAATAAGAATTTAATAATAAAAAAATGTGTGTTTTTTTTTTATTATTATTTTACCATAAGCAAATGGTCTAAATTGTTCATATTTTAATGGTCCAAAATTCATAAAACATCGAATTGCATAAATTCGAGTTTTTATTGATTTATCTTCGATTAAATTTTTAAAATATGATATAAGATCTGGTAGAATTTTTTTACTTTCTTCTGGTACATTTTCTGTAATTGCACATAATGTTGCTGTTGCAAATGATCTTAATGATTCAGCATTTGCACCCGGCTGCCATATTAAATGTTCCTCAACAATATCTTTAATAAATTCCCGTAATAATATTAAATTTTCTTCTTTTACATTTTCAATATCAATATCAATAGATTCATTTTGTTTATCATTTTTTTCATTAATATCATCGGATAACATTGTTTCATTCCATTTTAATATTCCTATCGATATTGCAGTAAAAATTTTTATTTTTCCATCGATTGTAGCAAAATTCCATACCATTCGTATACAATTTTTTAATGAATTTATATAATTTTTATGAAAACCACATACACATATAATTCCATATAATAAAAGTATTGGTTCAGTGAACTCATCTAATTCAGAATCTAAAACATTAATTAGATTCGTTTCAATAACTGTATTTAAATACATTTTATGTAAATTCATTATTTTTAATTGATAATCATTATCGTTTTGATTTGTTAATTTTTTTAATAAATTTTCACCATATATAGTTATATTTAGTTCTGATTTACTATCAAATGATAATGACATTACTTTAATAATTACATGATAAAAATATTTTTCAAATTCATCATAATGATTTAAATGCAATTTTTCCATAGCATTTTCAATTGATTCTTCTGTTTTTGATTTGATTTTATTTTGATGATATCTATCGATTAGAACATCAATCAATTTCAATGTGAAATATTGTACTTCAGGCTAAAAAAAAAAAAAAAAATTAAATAAAAATAAAAATAAAAGTAATGCATTGAATTGAATTGAATTGCATGCATTGCATTGAATGTAGAATCGGCATAACTCCATCATTATACGTTTACCTTTAGACTATTGGAAAAATCTTTTGTAGCCAGTAATTTGGCAACATATAAAATATCATTATCATTATAATTGCCTGAACCATAAAATAAATAATAAAAACATTTTAAACAACCAATTTTTGGTTTTTGTTCCAAATATTCAATCGCCAATTTGAACCAATCATCATGATTTAAAAGATTTCCCATTAATTCAGCTACTTGAATCGCCTAAAAATATAATACATTTATTTTTATTTCATTTTAAAAATACATTTCAATTTCAATTTCAATTTTTTTTTTTTTTCAAATTTATATACATACCATATTTTTAACATTTTTATCAGTATCTGAACATGATTCACATAAATCTGGATATATATCCATAAATTTTGATATTAATATATGCTCTGAATGTAATACAATTTGCCATAATAATTTTAATGAATGTAAACGTATCTGTTCTTTCCAATCTCCTGTTTCATACATAACAGATTTAATCATTTTTAAATTACGTTGTACCAATGCTCTACAACCCAATGTTGGACGTTTTTTAATATATTCTTTTGGATAATATTTTGGTATTTTATCAATTAATTCAATTTTAATTAATTCATTTTCATTCTCTTCATAATATTTTTCACCACATTTTATCCATAATTTTTCAATATGTTCTTTAACTTCTACAGAATCATCATTTAAACTGTAAACATAAAATTAGAAAAATATACATATAGGTATCATCATAAATAATGAATTATGTAGATATAATGTACTTAAATAAAATTAAATAATAAATTATTTTTCTTACCAACATAATAGCAATGGTAGAATTCTTTCAAAATATGAATAACGATCTTTTAATTCCATTAACCATTTACAACCAACAATACCACATTCTTTTCTAACCAATGGTATTGGATCCATTATTATTGGTGTTATTTCCATTATAATCTGTTGTATACATTCTTGATTTGTATTTATATGTAAGCATATACAGCATAATGCTTTTACTGCTTCCATACGATTAGCTGAATATTTATGATATAATAACGGATATAAAGGTTCTGTTAATGTTTCAGCTCTATAATGAAATGATGGTGTTGCTAATGATAATTTCTGTATACAATTGCATGATTCTTTTTGTACAGCTGGATATGAATCTGTTAAGGTTTTTAATAAAATATTTATAATATCATCATATGATTTTAATAATAAATCATATTTTCTTCTCTTTGAATTTTCATTTTTAATATCATCTTCATCATCACTGCCGATATCATCATCATCATCACTATCATCACCATCACCACCAACATTTTCATTGTTTTCAATTTTAAATGTGGATATGCTCGTATCTAGAAAATTATCATTATCAGTATCACAACGATATTTTTCAATTAAAAATGTTAATTGCTGTAAATATATGAGACGCATATCTTCATCATGTTCTTGTAATTCTTTTTGTCCAATTCTTAATGCAATCGCATTTACAATATATTGTAAATAATAATCGTTTTTTGGTAATTTTTTCATAAATTCTGTTATTACCGTACATGATAATTCACGACAACAATTATATCTATCTGAATAACATTTCAATAAATGTAAATAACATTTATCATATACAGAAATTATCTGTTCTAATGTTTTTAATGCACCATCATCATCATCATCATTAATATTTTCACAATATGTTAATAAAGTTTTTAATGCTCTCATACGTGTTGATTTTTCTTCACTTTGAAGATTTTTACAAATTTCTTCAATCTCCATTATGATGTTTTACAATTTATATTTGCTTATACTTTATTTTTAAAATTATACTTTACGTTTTCTATTATCTATCTGGATCTGGATCTGCCTGCTGTTGTATATTGAGTATGAGTAGACTGAAAATTGAAATATAAAAAACTAATAAATTAAATTTGATATTGATTTAACAAGATTTGAAAAAAAAAAATTAGAAATGTACTAATATTAATTAATCCATAGGTCACTATGGTAATTCAACAAGAATCATCGAACACGAGCAAATTAATAGCACAGCCAAAAGCAAGGTACCGTACAAAATATAAGACTCGAATTCACTCGAATTGTTTTTATTTGAAGCTGGTTCTTGGATTGGAACTGGAAGTTGAAGTAATAAGTAAATTATGTGAGATTGAGGTTATAAAAATTCCATGTTTGTATGTTTGTTTTGCATGGGTTATTAATACAAATTTCTGGAAACAAAAATTTGAGGTTAAATACGATTTACATTAGAATTGTCAATTTTAGAATTTCTCAGTCTCACTGAATTGGTTTAGAATTAAAATTTAGATTTAGAGATTAGATTGGTGAAGGACATAAATTGAAATCTTAAAGTAAATTTGAATTTATTAAAATTAAAAGCGAAAATGTCCTCTCTTTCAAATATTTGTTCATTAAATAAGCTAGTATCTCATTCATTGAATATTGCAGGATTTGGGGTAATATTTTAATGTTTAACAAATATGTAATTATTTCAATCATTTTTTCGCATTTCATATTTTTTATGGATTTTTTTTAGATTCAACAAATTCGTACAAAATGGGCTGATTGGAAAATGATACGTGATGTAAAAAGAAGACGTTGTGTTGCACAATACGCTAAAGAAAGATTACGTATAAACAGTTTACGTAAAAATGATATATTACCAATTGAATTAAGAGAAATAGCTGATGCTGAAATTGCAGCATTACCAGGAAATTCAGCATTGGTACGTTGCCGTGAAAGATGTGCAATAACATCACGTCCAAGAGGTGTTGTACATAAATATAGATTAAGTCGAATTGTTTGGAGACATTTAGCTGATTACAATAAATTATCTGGTGTACAAAGAGCAATGTGGTAAAAAATAATATTCTTTATAAAAATAAATTATATGTAGTAGCGTATCTATTTGATTTGAATTAAATAAAATACACCATTTTTGTGTATGATGAAAAAAAAAATTATTTTTTTTATTTGAAATATGATTTTACATTCACAAAAATTATATTACAATACAATTTTATACAAAGTAATGAGCTTTACGAACAGTAATTCCATAATCAGACAATGCTGGTGTTAAATCCTCCATAGTCAAAGTGTATTTACGATCTTTTGAAGGTTTTTGACCCTTATTTGTTGCATGACTTGAATTTGGTGCATTACTCGTACGAGTTTTGCAATGCTGTAATGCATCATTAGCAACATCTGATATAAATTTCTGTGCTGCAATCGATATTAAACGTAAAATACGTGGATCTGATGATTCAAATCCAGCTGTATTTAAATAATGTGATGTTACTGCATCGGGTATTGTTGGTGTATAATCCTCCAACTGAAGTAAAAAATCACTCAAAATTTGTCCTTGAGTTCGGTCTTCATTTTGACGCGACGGTGGACCCCGATGAATTCCAAAATTATCTGCGTTACTTATATTCATTTTAGATTTTAATGAATTATTATTTTTCGATGAATTGTGTATTTCTAAAAAAAAGAATATTTTTAAAAATTTGTAAGAATATAAATTATTTTTTGATTAATATTACCATAAATTACAATAGTAGGTATCGAGTATCGTATACGACCACTTTATCACTTTACTTTTTATTTGTTTTCTAAATTTCTGATTAATTTAATAATAAAATGAAAATGAAAGTCACAAGCCACAAACAATTTTTTAGCTTTTTTGTTTGTGTCTTGTTCTTTTTATTAATTTACTTTAGTTTATTAAAAGGTAAGGTAGGGTAAGTAAACAGTAAGGCTAATAAAAAATTAACCACATTTATTTTCATTTGCATATTACAATTTACAAGTTACATTTACATGGTTGATAACTAAACCAAAAATGTTGAAATTTGAGAGTGATTGGAACAAAATTTATCTTAAAATTTAATTTATTTTTCCCACAAACCAAACAATATAAATTAATTTTTGATAAAAAAAAAAAAAATACATTAAAAAAACAAATTGAAATTGTAGGAAATAATGACGTTTTTGTGCTGTGAAATTTGTCAAAAAAATGTTGTGATATCAACTTTTTGGTGAAGTAATTTTGACAGTGGTAAAAAAATTTTTACAACAATTTATCTACTTTATTTTCTTCAATCATCTAATTCAATCTCTGCCTACAATACACATGAATGAAATGTTAAAATTTCCATTCTAAAGAAATATCGATATGGTATCGATACATCTTTGGCGAAGAAGAAATTATAATGTTTTACAAGAATGCCATCTGCATGCCAGAAGCAGTGTTCACCCTAGAAAGGAAAATATAAAAATTTTCTTGACCACTCTTTGAGCGTTTTTTAGTACATAACATAGATTTTAAAGGGAGAAAAGTTTCTTTCTTATTGGTTATTGCTGCTGAGTGCTGAGCTTAAAATACAATGATAAAATATAGGAACAAACTTTTTGTTTTTCTCTTTTGACAGTTTATAATCTCTCTAATTTAATAACAATTTTCATCATATTCACATACATATTATCAAATTTGATTTGATTGTCCTTTTTTTTCACAACTTCTCATCTAATAATCCATTACTCAATTAAAATAAAATAAAATTAACACATAATTTGCATATTTTTAAAACATTAAATTTTATTCAATTTCATTTTTAAATCAGCAAAGTATTTTTATATATTTTTTTTTTTACTATTTCCTAAGAATTCTAAATACATAATCTAATATATTTCATTATTTTATAACTTTCTTACATATTTTTTTTTATTTTTATTTATTTTTTTTTTATTACTGTTTTATAAATACCATTTTGTTTTATGTGTTTTAAAAAATTTTAAATTAGAATTTATTTTTAAATAAAATTTACTTTAATAGTTTCTTTTTTTCTAATTTTGTTTCTTCATTCTGAATTTTTAATATTTTAATTTATGTAAAATTTTAAAAATGTTGTAAAATTCAAAAATAATAAAAAGGAAAAAAAAAAGAACCCAAAAAAATTGTTAATTATTTCCTATCATTTTCAAACAAAAAATTATAATTTTCGTTTAATTTTATATAATATTTATAATGCATAATATGTAATAATAAAAATACATATAGATAATCAAATTATAAATAATAAAAAAAATTTTTTCATAATGTAGTATAACATAATGCTGTTTTTTTTTTTTTTACACAATACGCAAACGCAATATAACCATTTTACAATTAAATATTAATAATATTAAATATTTTTTTATATTCTCAATATGTATTATAATAGAGTATGTTATATTTTTTTATATTTTGTTTTACACTTTTTAATTTCTTTTATTTCATTTTATTTTTATTTATTTAATTTTTTCTATTTTTTAAATAAAATCAATCATTCAAATTAAATTCAAAAAATTAAAATAAAATAATTTAATTAATGCTAAAATGTGTGTAACTAAATAAATTTTATAAATCCTTCAATTATTCATTTTAAAATAAATCAAAATATTATTTTATTTGTTTTCAATACATACATACATATACGTACATACATATATGTATGTAACATAATTTCTAGAATGAGAAAAATAATAATAATAATAATAATTTTCATTATTGCCACATGATATTATAATAAATTGTAAATTATTGAATTATCTGTATCTTAATTCTATTTGTAATAATTATTGTTGTGTATCCTTTTTTAAATATGTATATATATTTTTGTTGTTGTTATTGTTGTTGTTGTTGTTTTAAAGTGCAAGCAGTTTCATTCAATTTTAAAGAGAAATATATTTTATTATTTTATATTTACATTTTTTTTTTCTTCTAAATTCTGCAAAAATATGTAAAATAAAGGGGAAAAAAATAGTAAAATTATAATTTTTATAATTCAAAAATGTAAATTTTATAATTTAGGCTGCTTTCAAAAATGCAATCTTTACTTCGTCAATTTGCGATCAAGTCAAATACCTTGCCACAAGATTATTTATATCTTGCAATGTCAAGAAATCTTGCATTTTTTTAATATAAATCAGTTGTGACGTAAATTTTCGTGTTACGATTTTGTCAGTTTTTAAAGAAATTATTCGAAATGGAGTGTATTGTATTTTTATTTTATTATTAAAAATACCTTCTGATAGCTTTCAATTATTTTAAGATTTATTAATTTTTGGTTTTTATTTATAATCAATCAATTTTGTTTTATTATTTCACTCAAATAAATAACAATAATTATAAATGTAACTTTTAAATTTCATGAAATTTTAAATGAAAATGGTAACACTTGAATTGAAATAAAGATAATCAAGATGATCAAGAACCTTGCAAATCTTGACTTGACGTTGACGATAAACTTGAATAAATGAACACTTGACATTTGCAAATTGATTTAAATGAACACTATGCAAGCACAAGCTTGTGGCAAGCTTGTATTTTTGAAAACACCCTTAATTATTTATTAAATTTTAAAATTGATTTTCCTTACCTAATATTATGAAAAATATCCATTCAAATACGAAAAAAAAAAAAGAAATAAAATTATAACTTAGTGTTGTACAAAGTAACGATATTATAATCTTTATTATTTTTTTTTTCATTCTCTATTTTAATCATTTTTTTTTTTTTTTTGATTTGATTTGTTATCATGGATTATTTTATAAAAAATTTAAAGTTGTTTTTTTTTTTATTTTGTTTTCTTCTTCTTTTCCATTTCCAAGATTTTTGTGTATTGTGTATATGTGTGCCGTGTGCCGCCATCTTTCATTATTTTCTATATCGTTATGTTTACTTTACAATTTTTTTAAATATGCTGCACATTTAACAGCGCTACTAACTTGTCCGGTCGCTATACCAATACCAAGTTTATTACGTTGCCGAAATTTTTTTACATATGCTTCAACCAAATTTTGTATCTTTTTTGGATTTATTTCACCGGAACGACTGTGACATATCTAATGAATGGAATGAATGAAAATTGGTAAAAAGAAAAAAAATTTGAAAAAAAAAAAAAAAATAAAGATTATATAATTTTGTGTTATGTTTGCTTTTTTTTTTAAAAATCACCTTTGGGACTGCTCTCCTTAAGATCTCTTTATAATCTTCTTTAGAAATATGTTTTTTAATGTAATGCGGTTTCAATACTAATTTCACTTCGTCAACAACACGTTCTTGGCGGTATAATTTACGTAGAAACTGAGACAGGAAAATATAAATTAGAAAAAAAAAATTTACATTTAATTTTATAATTCTTTTTTTTTTTTTATATATAAAAATTTTTTTTTTTTTTAATTCTTCACCTTATCTTTAACTTGTAATTCTACCGCTGAATTTGGTAATTCATCGAATACTTTGATTTGTTCATCTTGTTGTATTCCAGAAGACATTTTTGCAACTAAAAAAAAAATTTTTTTTACACTTTTGATAATTTCATCGTTGATTAAATTCAAGAATGCATTTTTTAAAAAGTTTCGTTTTTTTTTTTTAGTTTTTACCCAGAATAAAAATATTGTTTCGTGACGATGAACGATTATTTCAAATTATCGTCTTAAATATTATCGATTTTTTTTTTTTTAGTTTGAGCTTCTAATCTCTTAATGTAATGCAGAGAAAAAAATAATTCAAAATTAACAAAGATTTATGAGATTTTTTAACGACCATACCATTTTATACAAGATCATTCAATTATTAGTTAAAGATAAAATTTAAGGTATCACTGAGTTTTTCTTCTTATTCAATGGCGCTACAGTTCATATAGAGCCTGGGCCTTCACTGAAATGATTTTTAGACTTATCACCATCATGTGGGGATCTACAGTCTAACGTGGATTGCGAACCACGAAGTTGCTGCTTGCTGGTAGAGAGGCAAACTTTTTTTACATGATAGAACTTATACTGATCTATGATGTAGGGTTCTAATAATTCTTTGTGTTATAATAGGGATAGACCAGAATTTATAAACTTTATAAACTTGTTACTAGAAAAACTACTTGTTTTGTCAGCAATCAGCTTTGATAAGTCCGCTCAGAAGTAGTTTAGTCTAAACCACTTAAATGCAAGTAGTTTAACTCGATGAGACCTTTTTTTGAACATGCAACAAATGACAACTAAACCAGTTTTCGGCCTGTAAGTACGAATTCTTAAGCAAACGCCTTTTCTAAGCTGATTTAGCTAAATTCAAAAGGAGATTTTTGTCTGTCAGCACCATTATTTTTGCCGTAGTAATTATAGTACTTAACAGCGTTTCTAAGCTTTTCCCAGCAAGCTGAGCTGAGTGAACTTTGGGGGTAAGTTGAGTTGAAAATTGACCGTGAAAAATTGAAAATTATTTTTCTTATTTTTTCCGTGGGCAGAAAGCGAACTTTCACTTCGAAGATTAGTAGCCAGTTGCTCTACCACTTGCGCCATCAAGTTAAGTTCATTCTCATAAACACGGAATTTATATTTTTGGTTGCATGAATCTTGAAAAAATTCTAATGAACGAATTTTTTATTTTATTATCATTCTTTAAGTTTCGTTAAAATTTATCTAAGATACAATTTCGAGATTATGAAAAATTTGAAAGTATTTTGCTTGAGCCACGGTTTATTCTCAAAGTATGTATATTCTTGTGTGTATAATATGAATATGTCGTGTCGTTAAAAATCATCACTTACGATGTATGTATGTGTAAGGGCTAACTAAATTGACTTCAGCCAACTTAAGTCAAAGATAAACAAAATTCACTCAAATCAAGTTGAAACTACATTGGTATATACAATGTAAACATTTTAACATTTTTAACAAAATTTTCATTTTTTTTTAAGCTTTTGTTTCCTTTTAATTTTATAACCTCGGATTTCAAATATACGTACAAGAGCCACTCAAGTTTGTGTGATCAGAAGCACATGAACAGAAGTCAACGAAAATTTAATAGCTTCGTTCAATTTTACTCAAGTTAACTTCACCGCATTATGATCGCACTTATATAAAACAATATAATCAGACCTCTGGTTCTGACTTGAGTTGTCTGAACTCTGAAGTCAATTTAGGTAGCCCTTAACTTTTTTTTTAAGAATGACTTAATATTAATTTTTCTAATTCTAAAATTTTATAAAAAAAAATTATCACAATCTAAATTAGGAATCTAGATATAAATAAATATTCCTGAAAATTTTATCACATTTAAAAATTAATTAATATTTAAAAAAAAAAAATCATATAATAAAAATATAACGAAAGCAATATCCAGAATCTGATATACAAAAATTTTGCTTGAAGGCATCTTTCTTGGTTTTGCTATTTTTTCGTTTTTAAAAATTTTTTTTAACGATAAGATTTACATAACAATAATATGGTAATATTTTTTTTTTTTTTTTTTGATAAATTTATCAATAAACCCACCTTTGACTGGAGTCTTTTTATGTGTTTTACTATTATTATTTGTATTACGTTGTTTTCTAGTTGTTGAAGCCGTATAAGATGGTAATCGTACTTGACCTATAACAGGTGAAGTACTTCCAAATAAATTATCGAACATTTCAGTTTTATTTGTTTTATTACTACTAGTTGTGCTGGTACCGACACCAATAATGCCAACACCACCACCACCACCGCCGCCTACTCCACTGCTACCAACATTACCACCAACACCACCACCACTATTACCAGCACTGTTTCCGACATTTGTCGATGATGTTTTCATGCGTGACGATCTTGATGATAATTGTGCTAAGGATATTGAATTATCGTTTGGTGGCGGTTCAAATAGATCTTCATAATCTTCAGATCCCGGAGAGTATGGTGATTCGATTTCATTAATAACGTTCGTATCATCATTTAATGTACTACTACCATTTTGTCTAGAACTTGAACCGATTTTTGGTAATGGAAGTTTTGAAATTATACTCTGTGAACTTATATTTTGTGGTGTTTTTGATATTGGGCTAGCAATTGTTGGTATATTTGATGATGATCGATGTGATTTACCGGGCGTTATTAGAACATTCGAAACTACTGTAATACTTTTTGATGTTGGTATATCATCAGATTTTTCATGCGATTCATTGCATATATCACTAGTACCAGAAATTGTAAACTGTGATTCTGAATTTGTATTTGATGCTTCTTGTACTTGTTTAGTTTTTGAACTCATCAATGCCATAACTAATTCAACTGGATTTAAATTTTTCTCTTGACTACTCATTACTGTTGGATTACGAGCCTCTTCGGTTTGATGATGTTCTTGATCTGGTAAGGAAGATGATGATAAGTCAGGTGGTGGTGGAGATGGTGATGCTGATGGAGATTTTGTTGGATCGAATGGATCATAAATATCGGGTGAACATGGTCCAGATTCTGGTGGTGTATTCGGTCCAATTTTATTAGTATTTTGCATTTCTAATCCGCGGTCATGCTCCTCATGCTCTTCAGGTTGATCTTCCATTTCTTCTTGTTCATCATGCAATGGATTTCGTGCCTTAACTTGTTTATTTTTTGATGATAATGTGAATTTTACAAGCGGTGGTTCAGGCGGAGTTTTCGGACCAAGTTGCTGACATTCAAACGGTTCCTCAGGAATATTTTCCTCACGGAGATTAGTCATGTTTTGATCAACCGTATTTAATTGACATATATGTTCCTGTTCAGTTTGTTCGTCCATTGGTTGAATTTCCATTCGATTGTTATGATTATCAATTTTTGGACGATTTTCAGTTTCATGATCGCTATCTGTTAAAACTATTATATCTCGAGGGGACTGAATCACTTGGAATGGTGATCTGTCAAGATCGATAATTGCAACTGGTTTCGTGTCAATTTTCTTATGGCGTCGCTGTGTTTTTTCCTTGACTTTTTTCTGTTTCTTTGATTTCTCTGGTGTACGACGTTTTGATATGATTTCTTCTCGTGTTGGTGGCAAGGTAACAACAGTAGTTTGTTGTTGTGGCGTTTTATTACTTTCTTTATTAAAACTGACGCTTACAAGTATATTATCACCAGATGCAAAAACTTCCTTTGATGGTGCTATGGGACTTTCTCGAATTTCACTTCGTCGTTTTCTCTTTTCCTTTCTTGTTGGAGGATCTCTACGTTTTTCTGATTTCTTTTTCTTTTCTTTTTTCTTCTTACTCGAAGAAATATTTTCTTTATCGTTATTCAATACAATCCTCAGACTTGGTGGATGATTTGGTGAAAGCAATGGTGGCGTCCAAGAAGCATCATTAGTTGGCATCATAGACATTGATTCTTCTGGTGGTGGTGGGCTGGGCGACCATGTCATTGCCTGTTCATGTGATGGAGATATTGTTCTAATACGTTTTTTCTTTTTCTTCATTACTGGTGGTCTAGACTGTCGAGAATGTCGGCTTGGCTGGGGTGAAGGGGTTAAGCTTCGCTGACGTTTTTTTGTTTTTTTCTTCTTACGATCTTTTGAATGTTTTCGCTTTTTTCTTATTGGACTTAAACTTATAGATCTACTCTTTTTCGGTGACAATGGTCGCATTCTCAAATTTGATTTCGATCTTGATCTGGATCTGGATCTGGATCTAGATCTAGACAATGACTTCGAATATGAAGATATCGATAATGATCTTTGTATGGGCCGTTTGTTACTATTCAAACGAGATCTTGAATTTGAACGTGATCTAATGCGTAATGGTGAACGTGATCTCCTTCGAATTGGCGGTGATCTACGTAGTGGTGGTGGTGAACGAGATCTTCGACGTGGTGATCTAGATCGACGAGGAGAAAATGAACGTCGACGACGCTGTGTCAATTTACCAAATAATTCTGGCGATGGAGAAATAGAAAAACTCTGATTTCTACGTAACGAAGGTGATTTTGATCGTGAATTTGAAAATGAACGTAAAGATCTAGATTTAGATCTGGATCTAGATTTTCTACGGTGACTTCGTGATCTACTGCGAGTTCTTGATCTTGGTGGGCGCGATGTATCTCTTCCATAACGATCTTTATAAGTTCTCGGTTGATTGATTACATTTCTTACATTGTACCTTTCAATTTCTCTTCTTTTAATTTTTCTACGATCAGATTTCATTAGATCTCGTCTATTTCTATCTCTTGATCTTGAACGACTTCTTGATCTTTGTCGTGGTTTCTCACGTTCATTTTTATCACCTCTATAATTACGTTCCTTTGTATTTTTACTAATTTTCTTAAATTGTTCCTTTTGATTTTTCTTTCCGCCTTCTTCTTTGCTAATTTTATCATTTTTCTTCTTGTTTTCAATTATATGATCTTCATTTAAAATCGCTTCATCTTCACCTTCTGAAATTAATTCAGTTTCTATGCCATCAATAACCGTTGTCGATACTTCAGCTTTATCATTTTTATTCTTTTTTTCATCGTTTTCACTTCGAATTATTACCGGAGTTCTAGATATATCATTCTCTTCTTCCTCTTCATCCCCTTCATCATTATCTAATATATTTTTTTCTGAAGTGCTACTAATTTCTTGTTCATTTTTTTCATCTAAACATGGTGTATACGAACGATCTGGTTCTTCTATTTCATCAATTGATTCTGGTGTTTGATTTAATTCAGCATTTTCTGATAATTCATCAGCAGGAATCTGTTTCTGTTGATCTTCTCGTTGTTGCTTATCTTTTTTGATTTTTTTCTCATTTTCTGGAGGAGTATAACTTCTTTCAGCTTCTTCTCGTGTTTTTGGTCCAATCAACGGTTTTTCAATATTCCATTCCTCCCAATCACTATCATCATATAGCTCTAATACATTTCTTTTTTTTATACTGAATTCCAATTTTTTAGTTCTATTAAATGGTTGTTGTGCTACTACACTACTTGCAGATCCAGTCCCACTTACAGATTTTTTTATTGCATTACGATTTTTATTATTGACATCATCATCATTGTTATCGTTTCCATCTCTTCTATCATCATGATCATTATCTGATCCATCATTTGATAAATTCATTTGTGAATTTGAATCTTCATTAATTCTTTGCGATAATTTTGAAAGATTTTCATTATCATTATCTGGTATATTTTCATTTGTTACAGTTGTTGTTGTCGTCGTTTCAAAGGAATCATCACTATGATTTTTTTTTCGGCACTCATCATCTTCGTCCACATCATTATTATCTTCATCATTATCGTTATTATCATAGTTATCATCGTCGTCAATATCGGTATCATTTTCATTTTTATTATTAATTTCATCATCATTATCATCATCATCATCATCATCATTTTCACCTGTAGGATTTTCTGGTTCATATATATCAGAATCATTTGAATCTTTCTTTTTATCATTATCTTTACTATCAATAGCGGTAGGGATATCATCATCATCCCCTAATTGAATTAAATCTTCCGCTTTATCATCATAATCGTCTTCCTATAAATTTTTTTTTTTTTTTTGGAAAATTGAAAAAAAAAGAAAAATGATATTTAATGGTTAGTACCATTTTATTACATTCTCAAGAGTCGAATGTGGTTTTTGTTTGGCTTTTGACTTTTTTTTTTTTTTGGTTTGATTTAAATTTTTACTTCGAAAACCTAAAATAAATTTCCCTTTTTTTTGGCTTCATTTTAAAGTAAAAAAAAAAAATGTAAGCAGAGAAGAAATAATTTTTAGAAGAAAAACTTTGAAAAAAAAAAAAAACGCGTCTACGCATAGCAGAATTATATGGTGGGTGATATTGAATTGTTAGAAAAATGCAATATATGTAATTATTAATGCATTTTCGAAAATTGAAAATTTAATGTGGTAATTTTGAGAATTTTTTTTTTTTCGATTTTTAAAAATTATCAATATTGTTGGAAAACGTTTTTTCAATTAAAAAACCACAAAATCCTGATACTACAAAACGATGCGATCAATTTTAAAATCATGATGACCGAAGAAAGTATGAATAAATCGAAGATTATTAAAAACATTTTTTTTTTTTTTTTTTTTTTTGATTTTCGAATTTAAATAGATTTCGTTTATGTAGCAGAAGAAGAAATCTTAAAAGTTGCAGAAACTTATTTAAAAAAAAAAAAAAAAAGAGAATAGTAACTCACGTTTTAAATTTTTAGAATGTATCAAATGTACATAGGTACTTATTTCGATGGAAATAAAATAAAACTCTTTTTAAATGCATTCTTGAATTTAATTTTTTTTATATTGAATGAACTAAAAAAAAAAAAGAAAAAGAAAATTTTAACTAAAAATCTTTCTTACCAGCTCTTGTGATTTATTTGGATCCTTTGTTGTTTCTTTATCTGTATCGTCTGATGATCTAGCTACTTGAAATGATTCTGCTGAATAAACTGAAAAATTCGGGCAATTACTGTCATCATCATCATCTTCATCAGCTCCATAATCATCTGTTAAACGGAATAAATTATTATTCCATGGTGGTGGTGCTAATGGTGGTATAGCTGTACTTGATGTATTTCCTGTTGTTATTGTTCGTATTAACGATGATGATGATGATGATGATGATATTTCTGATGTTGCTGCTGATGACGTATCTGGTAATGGTGGTGGAGGTGGCGGTGCTGTGGTTGCTGCTGCTGCAATTACATTATCTTCTATTTTCTTTGCATGCGATTCAAAGTAATTTAATGGCATTGGACCATAAACAGGTGGTGGTGTGCTCAGATTGGGCAACGTATTATTATTATTATTATTCGTATTGCTAGTATTCAATGTAAAACTTGTATTTTCTCTGTTTACTGATGTCGTAGAATCCAATGGCTTATTGAATTGTTGACCTTGTGGCACCATAGATATTGGAGGTGGTACCGATTGCATATGCAGTAAAGATGGAATTGGATGCAGCGGTTGTATTTGTTGTGTCGGCTGTAATGGCTGTTGTATTAATGATGGTATTTGTTGTTGAATTGGCCTTACCTGAAGTGAAGGAGGTGGTACATTTGGAGTACATGAAATTAAATTTTCATTAGTTGTTGAATTCTCTTGATTTTGATTCGAATTTGAATTTTGTGGGAGGCCTCTGATATTCGGGAATGGCAATAAATTTCTGCGTTCAAATCTTTGTTGCTGATTTTGCTGATTCTGTTGATTTTGATTTTGATTTCGATTGAAACGATTTCGATTATTTGGAGTGTTATGCATTGAATTTGATTGAAAATTGTTGTCCTGTTGTTGGAAGTTATCACGATGGAATGAGTTGAAACTGAAACTAAAACCTCCGCCAGAATTTCTGTTATTGTATTGTCCAGAACTATTTCCTGAATTACCACCTCTGTAGTTTGATTGATTATTGTAGCGATTATTATAATTATTATTCATTCCACCACCTCCGCTACCGCTACCGCCACCGGCTCCTGCTCCTCCTCCAGAAAATCCTTGATTTCCTCCTCCTCCTCCTCCACCACGAGGATATAATGGCGCATTAATGATATCGTTCGAACTAACTGCAAAATTATCATTTTCGTTACAATTTCCTTCATTTTTTTTTGTTGATTTCGATTTATCATTAGCAGCATTTTTAAATTCTCCAAAATTCAAAGTTCCATCCGATTCAATTCGAACATTTTCTATTCTGCGTGAAGCGTTATGCCAACGATCTTGAATATCCATAATACTTGATAGAACATCGACTGTTGATGATTGCTCAATTGGTGCTTGTATTCCCTGTATTAGTCGTTTTCTTCGACTGATTAAGTTAATACCACGTAGAACTGATCTTTGAATAACTGTAGCAGCTCCTCCATTTTCAATTGTATTTTCAACATGGTATTCGCTATCGCTAGCATCGCTGAAGTATTCCAAACCATTTGGATTTCCGAAAATTGAAAAATTTGATTGAAGTCTATCTAGTGAATTTGAAGTGGATTCGGTTCTTGATGTATCAATACCAAGTGCAGCAGCTAATCTTGATCTGTTATTAGTTGGGACTTTTAGACGTTGTGCTATTTTTCGAGAACGTTTCGATTTAGATTTGATTTTATAAGTTTTACGTTTTCTACGAATATATTTCTTGGTTGTTTTTGTTTTTAATCCAAATTTTTCATCAAAATTGTTCACATCGTATTCAACAACATAAGTTCGGTTTCTCTTTCGTGTCGTTCTCCTCTTTCTTCTCTTTCTTCTTATACCAGTCGAAGAGGATGTTGAAAGTACAGCCCGTTGATTTTGTCGAGCCTGTGATGATGAACTGTCTGGTATTCCTGTATCAATACGTTGAATTCTTGTCATTATATTAGCACGAATTCTTTCACTTTGACGTGTTCGTAATATTCTCGGTTGTTGATGTTCTCTAATACGAAATCTTGTCTCTGGAATTCCCATTTCTCTAAGATCTTCATATAATCCTTCCAATTGTCTTATTATATCTTCATCATCTTCAGATTCGAAACAATTATCGCAATACCAATATCCGTCTGGTATTTCATTTAATGGTGGTGTTAAACAATCCATATGATATCCTTGATTACATCCATCGCATAATAGCATAATATCTTCTCGATTACTATTTCCACATATCGCGCAACATTCTTCTTCTTCATCATTATTTTCTGGTTTTATTTCATTTGTACCATCAACATGCATTTCACGTAAAATATTTCTTTTATTAAATGATTCACGTATAATAATTTTTTTAAATTCCCGACGATCGATTGGACATGTACGAACATTTTTTGACCATTCTTCAATGCATATTGCACAAAATATATGATCGCATGTTTCTGGTATACCAATTTCTTGGCTACGTAATGATAATAAACAAATTGGGCATTTTTCATATGTTTCATCGTTACTGCTATCCGTTACAAAACCACAATTTTCTTCATCATTATCATCGTTATCATTATCATTATCTTTATTATTCATCATATTTGTTGCTGATGTAAATTTTGTATCTGTTTCATTTTCTTCATCAATTATTATAGATTTACGATGCTTTCTACCTTTTACAATTGCCGACCTTATAATCTAAAATTTTGAGAAAAATAAACGAAAAAAAAAAGAGAATAAAAATAAAGAAAATTAATATCAAAATTTTTTTAATGTGAAAAAATGAATTAATATAAAAATAATTGAAATTTTAAATTTTATAAAAATTTTGTTTTATTATTATATATACAATATTTAAATGTAAATTTATATTTTATTTTATTTTATTTAATCTTTATTAACATTTTATTGTTACAATATGCTTTAAATAATGATTTACAATTAATATAATTTTTTTCTTTTATTTATTTTTTAAACTATACATTACATTTAATATAGATAGAAGTACATAAAAAAATCTAAAAGCATACATAACATACATCAAAGAATTTTTATGGAAAACAAACTTTAGTAGGACCTAATATTTTTATGATAATTCATGCTGATTCTGGTACATCAATTTTTTATATATGTTTTTTTTTTTTTATATAAATCTGCTACTTTTATTCCACCAACAATATGAATAATGTTAATTTAAAGGTCACATTCGAAAAAACCAATGATTTAACATAACTGAAAAGAGAAATGTCTAAAGCATCAAAGTCTAACAGAAGTTTTATCGCATGGGCATGATTTTGATGGACAATTCATAAGATGAAGATGATTTTTTTTTTTTATAGTGAAATAATGGATATGTTTCAAGTTAAAAAATGTACATATGTCAATTTTGGAGAGAATTTGAAAAGTAAACATGACTTATTGATATGGGGCTTAAAAACTATAGAATACTAATTTGATTATTTGACAGTTGGTTTAGGAACAAATTTTACATTTTATAAAAATTTCCATTAAAATTAATAAAATTGTAATGATGAGGTTTTTTACATGTAGATTAGGCAGGCATCGAATGCAGTAAAAATAATTTGGAAAGCAAAAGTTACTGATAAAAGCCGTCTACAGAATATCTAAAAGCAGAGTAACATTCACCTAATAAGATTGTATCACCAATGTTGAGTTGATTGATTGATGGACTGTATAATGCAAAGTAAGATGATTTAACCAAAGCGCCTATCAATTACACTAATAAATCTATCATTAATTTTAATTTAATTCTATCATTTTATCATTTTATTTATTTATGGAATTTAATTTTCAAGACCAAAATCATCAATTTACTGCAAGATAGATGAAATTTCATTATTTATCATTATTTTAATTTATGGATTTTAATTTTAGTAGCTATAGGTAGGTACTTAAATATAAATTGTTATAAGTAAAATTATTTAAACGGTTAAAAAATTAATAAAATGATTTCTTTTTTTTTTTTTTTAAATAGAGAATACATTTTAAAATTTCTCATTTAATATATCTGTTTCCTTCTGAAAACATTTTTATTTATAAAAAAAAAATAAATAAAATCACGATGTTGTATATTTTTCATAGTTGTCTCTCTGGTGTATAAGGTGCATAGTATAACACATCTATAATATACACAACATAAAATATTCATATATGGACATGTACATACATTACGTATATATTTTTGTACTCTAGTTAATCTTGATTTGATATATAACTCAAACTCAGTTAGTGTGTTTGTTTATTATCGATGGATCTAGTTGTAGTTACAAGTAGATTTATCTGTTCCTAAATTTATATTTGAATAAAAAGAAAATAAATTTACAAGAAAAAAAAAATGAACAAAAAAAAAAAGCAAAAAGCAAACAAAAAAAAACCAAACGAAAACAAAATCTTTTTCAAATATTTTATTTTTTATTAAAAAGCAATTTTACCTCACTGCCACTACATGCACCATCACTACTGTCCGATGATGACAATAAACGTCTTCGTTTTGCTTTAAAAATTTTTTCTAGATTTTTATTTTTATTACTATTACTTCTGGTATTGTAACTGCATGATGGTCTAATATGTTCATCATCATTATTTTCATTATTATTATTATTATTATTTATTATACTTCCATCACTATCACTATTTATTTCATCAGTATCATCATCATCATCATCAAATTTTATTTTCATCACAATTTTACGACAAAAATTTAATTTACGTGAACTATCGTCACTACTATCATCACCGGTATCCGACATTTTTGTTATGTTGTATGATGGTTCTTTTTTTTTTATTATTTCAATTTCATGAATGGAAATTTCAACTCAAACAGAAATTAAAAATGTCTTGTTCGAATTTTTTTTTTTTTTTGTATGCGAATTATTGCGAAATTAATTTTTCTTTTTCATTTATTGTTTTGAATAATAGATTATATACATACATATAATATTTTGAAAAATAAAAATTTCCCATTAAATCATAATCAACTATTTTTTTTTTTTGTTTTAAATAAAAAGGAAAAAAAAGTTCACTTTTTCATTCAAAATATATTAGGTAACAATTTTTTTTTGTATATAATTTGTGTAAATGATAATAATAGAACAAAATAATATTTTTTTGTAATAATTGTTTTTATATAAAGGTAATATATAGTAATAAGAATGAAAACAAATTGAAAAAATATATATAATCAATTTTTTATTCTGTTACTAATAATAAAGCCAACACTATAGGAAAAAAAAATTGTTTGAAATGATTTGCTACAATATAAAAAAAGAGATGATGTATGTTTTTCTTCTTTGACACAAATCTTTTATTCACTTGAGTCGTTTTTTTCTTCCTTCCTCTTTTTACTGTATTTTTTAAACTCAATTTTTATGCAAAATATTTAAATATATTCCTTTTAAAACATATGTAATTTTTTATTCTTAATTTAAATAAAATATTTTCACAAAATTTTTTATTATTTGATTAGTATTTATAGTATAGTAAAAATTTTAAATTGAAAATCAATTTTTCCAAATAATATCCGCATCGACAGCCATCTTTTTGCCTTTCAAATTTTTATTGGTGAAGTGGTGAAGGTGAATTTATATCTTTTTCATATCATCTATGTCATCTATCATCAATGCATCTTTTCTTTTCTCATTTCTACATTCATTTTCTGATTTTCATACAATTCAATTAAACAAAATTCAACTATCAATTTATTACACTGTTCCACTGTTGTTTCTATTTTTCACTTTCTTAAGGGAAATTTTATATTCAGGAAAACTGGTATATCACTAGTAGATGTCACTAGTAGATGTCACTATTTGCATTAAAAAACTTTTCGAATTTTAAAATTTGTACATTATCTAAAATAAGAAAAAGTATAAAAAATAAAATTTCAAATTTTACACTTCAAAATAGCTCTAAAAATTAATAATATAATTACGATTAAAATTAACTGATAAAAACTTTCATTTTTCATTTATTCATATTTCCTTTTTAATATTTGCCATCAGTCGTTTTTTGACATTATTTGGATTTGGATTTCATGAAAATAAAATGTAATAGATCATTTTATTAATTAGAATAGAAGAATCGAAATCGATTCGAGTGAGAACTGAGAAGTAAGATATACTATTTCTGTCTTCTGTCTTTTTCTATTGTCTAGCTGGTATCTGCTTCTGCAAATCTGTGCTGTGATCAGTGTTGCCACTCGAAAAATTTTCCCCGGACCATTAATGTTTGAAAAGAGTACCAAATTTTTTGCATGTAGTATTTAGTAAACTAACTATACATTATTGTACATATCTGTATGTATGTATGCATACATTATAAATATACATCTTTGTTTAACTATTTGTATTTTAAAAATTTTAAATTCAAGACACAAAATTTGAACAAATTAACTTTATTTCAATAAAAAAATAAAAAGCCAAAGAAAAATAGATAAATATTTAAAAATAATTAAACGATTTACAATATTACTATTATTAACGTTGTTTCCATTTGAGAATACAAATAAGGTAACCGACTTTTCTCGGCCTGAAATTCCTTATTTAGATTGTTAATTATATATAAAATATAAGACAGAAAAATAAAATAGATTTTAAATTTAGGGACATCCATTAATTCTGCCAATTCAGTCGATTTAACTTCATTAATTTCTAAAGAGCAGGATATGAAGTATAACCTCAGAGGATCCCATTGTTCCAGTATCCTATTTATAACACTTTCTAAAGAAAGCCATCTTGTTAGCGATGGTCCTATTATTTTATGTGATTGAACTGAGCAATATTCTTGGAATTCTTTAAGTTCATTAATTCTTTTTGAACTATGCGCAAAAAAATTAAAAATATTTATGCATAGTTTTTCTACAGTTATAGGAAGTTTTTTGCATGCATACGAAGTACATAAGTGTAAAGAATGGCATGTACATTTTATGAAGAATAAATTTACATTGTTTTGTCTAAATTTAGCTTGCACTCCGTTCTTAATTGTTTCGAAAATAGTGTTAGCGTCCGTTTTAATCAATTCCAGGAAGCTTAGAAATCTATCTTTGATTGTTCTAGTGCTTTTATCTATATATTTTTTCGAAGTTATGTCCGTGGTCTCATCTATAATGAGCGAAAATTTACTTTCTTTTACTTCAGAAATTATTTTTTACTAACTAAAAAAAGTAACAACCATAAAAAAAAAGTACCATCGTACCAAGGGCAAAAAAAAGTACCAATTTTGGTTAAATTTAACCAAAGTGGCAACCGTGGCTGTGATCTGTCTGTCTAGTGTCTACTCTACACCTATACATACATCTGTTTCATTCATTTTAATTTTGAATATTTTATTTCTTTCCGTGTAAGAAAAAAACTTGCAAAGATGGGTCGTATGCACGCTCCTGGGTAAAAATTCATTAATTTCATTTATTTTTACATAAATTATCAAATTTTTATATATAATTTAAATATTAAGTGCTATTAATTTTATATAAAGTAAAATAATTGTTAATTTTTTTAAAATATAATGTTAAAACATCATCATAATTACACTTGATACCATGTGCAATGTGGTGATTGATGAACTACATCAACATCATATTGTAAAATTTCTAATAAAATATTTTATATTTTTACAGTAAGGGTATATCCCAATCAGCTCTACCTTATAGAAGATCAGTACCATCATGGTTAAAGTTAACTGCTGAAGATGTTAAAGAACAGATTAAAAAACTTGGTAAAAAGGGTATGACACCATCAAAAATTGGTAAGTTTTAAGGTTATGTAGTTATTATAACCAAAATCATACCATTTAGATTTACAATTATAGTCAATAATAAATTCTTCTACCTTCAACTTTAGGTATAATCCTTCGAGATTCTCATGGTGTTGCACAAGTACGTTTTGTTAATGGTAACAAAATTTTACGTATCATGAAATCAGTTGGATTAAAACCAGATATTCCAGAAGATTTATATTATTTAATCAAACGAGCTGTCGCTATTCGTAAACATTTAGAAAGAAATCGTAAAGATAAGGACAGTAAATTCAGACTTATTTTGGTTGAATCAAGAATACATAGATTAGCCAGATATTATAAGACAAAAAGTGTATTACCACCAAACTGGAAATACGAATCAAGTACAGCATCCGCTTTGGTTGCTTAAATAAAAAGCAAAAATAAATTTTTATTGATTTTATTATAATGTAAAAGTGAGATAATAAAAAAATATATAAAAAATAAAATTAATTTACTTTCATTTTATTTTTATTTAACTTTTTAATGAAAAATATTTAAAGAGAGTTTAGAAAAAAGAAACACATTTTAACTTCAATAAATTTATTGAAATATAAAAATTCAGTAATGCAATGTTAGTGCAGTAAAAGAACGCAATAGAAAATATTTAAATAGTAACTATATATTTTTTAAATTGAACTCGGAAAAGTAAGTTCACAAGTATAAAATTTTGAATTTTCATTTCATTTTCCACATTTCTGATCTGATGGTGTTTTCCTATATTATCTGGTAATATGATCATTAGCGTCCTTCTCTTATTTTATTTATACCTCTCTTACCAAGAATTTTAAGTAGTCTAGAAAAATTTTATTAAAAAATTTCCAATATGCATAAAGATTTATTAAGACACAAGGAAATCTTTTTGATTTCTGAATAACTTACATAAGTCGAACATTCGGAAAATATTGAACGATATACAATAGAAGTGATACAGGAAATAATCCAGCCCATGATAGCATTGTTTTATTTGAAATTGCAACAGCAAATAATTCACCACATCTTTCAGATGTCATTCTTTTATCATTTTCACTAACTGGTATTCCATATTTCTAAAACAAAAAAAATTATTCATTATAAGAGTTATTTATTGTTTTTGAAAAAAAAAAATCTGAAATTAAGAATTTTACTTCATTTGGTTTTTCTGTAAAACTTTCTTGTAAGAAATTCGTTGAAATTGGTCCAGGACAAAATACTGTAACATCAATTGTTGGTTCTTCAATTTTTAAACAACTGAAATAACCCTTAAGACAAAGAAAATTATATAAATTTGTACAGATTTTATATAAAAATTAATATTTTTTGCTTTTTTTTTTTTCAATTTACATGTAATGCATGTTTTGCAGCTGAATAACTACATGAATTTGGTAATGGTGTTAGACCAGCTCCACTTGATGTTATAGCAATATGTCCTTTACCGCCACACATTTTTTTAAAATATTTAACAGCAATTCTTGATAAATTTATAACAGAGAATACATCCAATTCAAATAATTCTTTATCAACTTTAATATCGATATCTTCCCATTTGGCACGTTGCGATCTACCAGCATTATTAACTAATATATCAATACGTCCAAAATGATTAACAATTTCATCAAAACAAATTTGATGCTTATCAAATACTAGCAAATCGAATGGTACTACAAATATATCTTCTACAGCAAGTAAACCATCTGATTCATCTAAAAATTATACAAAAAAAAAAAAAAAGAATTTTAATTGTATAAAATAAATAAATAATGCCACGGCCACCTAGACATTTCAATTTAACATCCTCTAATTCTTCTCTTCTTCTTGATGATAGCGCAAGTTTAACACCACGTTTTGCTAATGATATTGCAAGAGATTTTCCAATACCACTTGATGCTCCAGTTATCCAAACAACTTTACCACGTAAAGATGCTGAAAAAAAAAACAAAAAAAAATTAAATAAATTGTCTAGAAATATTGCAAATATTTATATACCTATCTATTACATTTAATTTACAGAATATAAAATAAATTATTGATATACAGGACTACCTATATACTACTTACATATTGGTTGTCCAAATTTTTCTTTGAACGTTAATTCAATATCACAATCGAGTATTATCCATAATATGATACTGATCACGTAGTAAATGACTGTTATAAGACCGATTATTTCGAAAAATCCCATTTTCTAAAAAAATTTTTAAATAAAAAAATTTAGAATTTTTTATTACTTCGAATCCAAATTGTTATTCGATACCTAATTTACTTAAAGACAAATTTACAAAACAAAATGAAATTTAAAAAAAAAATATTTACAATGAAAAATTAATAAATTTTCTTAAAAATTTAACATTAAAAATACTTAAATAATTGTTATCTACTTAATATTTAAAAAAAAAATATTATCAAAAAGCTTAAAGTTCTAAGACATTTGTGCGTCATAAAAAATTTTTGAAAAAGAAAAATAAAATAAAAATACTATACATAAATAAGTATACACAACATAATATGATATCTAAATATTTCTTTAAAAAAAAATCTTACAATATTTTTTTTCAATAATTAACAACTAAAAAAAACTCAAATTTTTATAATATTTTTCTCACTGTTTAATGCAAATTTATAAATATCATCATGATCATTGATCACATCACCGTTCACCGCAATCACAATCACTTTTTTTTTCTGTATTTTATTTGCATTTCATTTAATACCTATATCAAGACCTATATAGCATTTTAATTAAATATTGCATACACTTAACACATTTGCATAATTCTTTCTTATATATAAAAGTACATACATATTATTATTATTATATGGTGGTGGTGATGAAGATAAGAAAAAAAGTAAATAAAGTCAGCTGATCAAACTGGAAAATGCATTTATTTTTCATAAAATAAACGGAAATGCAAATTATCGGCTCATTATTCTTATTTAAGTATAGATGAAAAGGAAAATATAGAAATGAAAAAAAAAAAAAATAAACTACAAAAAAAAGTGATGCCATATTCATGATAATTAATTTGTGTTATAGTTTATGAAATTTATGAATTATGAATGAGTAAAATTTATCAATTAAATTATGTTAAATGTGAAAAATTGTTAATTCTAAATATTAATTACTAACTATTAATAATTTAATTAATTATTAATTAATATAATGCTGGTCCTGGTTTCTGGCAATTAGCAGTACATAAAATTGATAAATTAATTATCAACTGTTTTAAATTTTAAACCGAACATTTTATCATCATATGAAAGATTTTTTTTCAGCAATTCAGCTGTAATATGACTAAAAAAAAATTACATATATTTCAGCTAAACACATATGTAATGTCATGTAATGTACTAAAAATTGTCTAAATATACCATAACCATATGGTTTTGTGTTTGTTTATATTATACTTTATACCACCATTGATACCACTTTATTCATATACACGATTATAATAAATTACCACTACAGTCTCAGTTTTAAAGCATTTTGGTTATTGCATCCCAGTCGAACAAACGAACTCCAACGCTAACCCTGCCCTGCGTGCGTATACATTATCTTATCATGAAAACATGAACGTCACGTGATAAATTACAAAAAAAAACGTATATGCATAATGTAAATGTTGTGTAGGGCAACGAAAGAAGAAGAAGAATAGTCTATCTTCCACGTTCCACCATCACATCACATTCACAATACAGTGAAACAAAAAAAAACCTGAATCTAATTTCTTTAATGATCATCTAACGTTTGGGTTAGTGGGTTTAGGCAGGGTTATTGAAAATTTAAAGAAAACGAATATATAAACAGAAAACAGCTGAAAAATTAATTAATAAAATTTTAATTTGATCATTGAACAGACGAAAGAAGAGTGAATACAGGAAATATAAGAAAATCATACCCATACGCCCATACGTACAACATTAGCTTTAGCATTTAAAAAAGAGCGCTCTAATACTAATAGATTTTGTAATAATTGCAAAATGTATATATTGGATTGGATACGTTTCACACGTAAACGTTTAAACTTTAAATAAACATATATACAAAATTTATTTTATGTAATTTATTCATATCACCATTCGCCAATATCATTTATTTCTTACAAAATATCCATCCATATAGAAAAAGCAATAAAATATCTTTTTTATTTTTAGTATTTATTTATTTGGTGTAGTAATATGAGTCCAGTATATACTGTACTGACACTGAGGACTGAGCCAGTAACCAGTATACCAGTCAGTAAAGTAAATCTTTATTCAGTTTATTTAAGTTTTTTTTTCTTTTTGTAGTTACATATAATATTATTCAGTTGCATTTTTTGTATTATTAAATTTATAATTATATCTAACCTATATTTTTAGTTATAAATATATAATTGAATGAATTGCATTCAATAAAATTTTCCATTTAAAGTGTAAATACCTATGTATTCTAAAGGATGTTATACTTAATAATAGTAAAGAGTAAAGACTAAAAAATTGAAATAAATAATTTTATATATGTATACATACTTGCATTATATAAGTATCATCATTATTATAATTTATTATTAATGAAAAAAAAAAAAAATATGCAACATTTATAAAAATCAAAGTAATAAAACATTAAGTTAAAAGTAGACAAATTTTATTTTTATATTTTAAGTAGGTAATAGAGATAGTATTTTTTTTTTTTAAATATTTTATAGTATAGAATATAACTACAAAACTGCATACTACATTTATTATTACATAAATCAATGTATTCACATTTTTCTTATAATAGTGTGGTTGTATATAAAGAAATATATGTATGTACGAGTATATTTTTGATTAGATGAAAGTAGAAAATTAATTGTGTTCTAGACAATAAAAAAAAAAAATTAATTAAAAGTGAAAGAGAATAAAAAAGTTCCTTTATATAAATTACTACACTATACTAGCTATATATAGTATATATATATATACTTTTCTATTAAATTGTGTGAATCTGAATTGTATTTGTAATATCGCACACATCACACCACAAGTAAAATTAAGGTAAGTTAAAAGTTAATAAAAATAGACACATTACACATATCATATACGTAACGTACGTAATCGTAAAGTACATAAATTTATATTGACGACATGATTTTTAATTATGTATAAATAAAATATACAGTACAGACAGTAATGCAGAATACAGGGTAGGTACGAGTATTTCATGTAGACAGATGACAAACGATAAATTACATAAAAGTATGTCACTTCGACTTCGAACACACACATTGACACATACAACACATGTTATTTTTGTTTTCTTGATTGTGATTTTACTTAAAACATAAACCTACTTTTATATTGGACAGAAATTTCAAACATCATAAATATCTGCGGCTCCTTCTAATAATACTTTTAATTTTAAAACTAAATTAATATTAATTTGTAGTATAATATACATACATTACATTACATATATACATACATATCTAACAAATATTTAACTAATATTAAAATGTGGTGTAAAAATTTAATTGATTTCATTTTATATAACATACTAAATAATAATTTTACAATATTTAAGAATGTTTAATTATTTCGATTGCGATTTCATTAGAAATTCTAATTGATTTTGTAATTGAATGTCAAGAAAACATATGGGAATTGAGTACATACATATATATGTACGTATTCTATTTCTATATAAATGTAGATATAATATAGACATAAGTTATAAAAGTATATAGATATTCCGATATACATATGTTCTTATTTACTTGATTTTGATATCTATTCGTAAGTACATATACATATGTATAACGTATATGTAATGTATTATTATGTGCATAAATTTATTCATCTGAAGATCTGAAGTGGACAATGGCATGCGTATTTTATATTTTATGGTCTTTTATATACATATATATGTTCATATTGTATTGTACTTACACATCTTGTGCCGACGTGTAAATAGAAATACAGCCATAATACAGACAGTGAGCTACAAAAAATAAACGTTATGAGCAAATCATATGATATTTTTAGTTAAAAAATAAACATTGAAAAAATTGTACATAAACATAAAAAAATAAATAAATTGATGAATAACATATAAAAATGTACATATGTTAAAGTTAAAGTTAATAATAATTATTTCATATGTATATGTTTTTTATTTTATTACATTTTTTATGGTTATTTTATCAATATTATATACGAGAGTTACCATATAATATTACAATATTAAATTTATTTAGAAACTTTGCAATATTTGTATAAAAAACAATGTTATCATATACATAACAATAACATACACACATTCAATTTTTGCTGTGCTGTGTACATTTTCTAAAATACAAATTGTTCCCACGGTTCCCACGGCGATATGATTATGGACGGATGCATGATTTCTATTGTGCAATTTTTCAAATTTTTTTGTACAAATACAAACTGTACAAAATCATATAATGTATTACATGAACATGAAATAATATGTGAAGTGAACATACATACTCCTACATATCTGTGCCTCTACTCTATATTGTGTGAAATAACTTATCTTTTTCACCCGCTGAGCGGTTGAGCGAGCACAATGAAGGTATTCTTGTCGTATTTATCGTAGTGTGAAGAAAAGTAAGTATTTCTCACCGCAGAAGCAGAACTAAACACAATTAGAAGAATGTGTCCAGTCCAGCCAGACTCCAGCCAGAGTCAAGTCAAGACCAGTAGAGTAGACCAGCCAACAATAAAAATCATCTGATCATGCATTTACGATATAAATGCGTTAAAGTTGAAAATTGAAATGAAACTTTTGCGTTGGTAATTGTTAAATGCGTCGAATAACTTCATTGTGCTCATAGGTTTAGACTTTTCAATAAGGATTATTAACAATTAACATTTTATAAGTCAAAAAAAATTTAATATGAATTTGATTAGGTTAGGTTATAGATTATAGATTATTATATGATAGTAAACTGAAAGTAAACGTTATTATGATGACATCCAAAAGTAAACGAGATTATTTAAAGAAATATTTAACTGATGATAACAAATCACCTAAGAAGAAAATGAAAAAATCGAAAAATAATGAACAAAAAAGGTATTTGTTAAATATGAAATGTTTAATTTAGATAAAACTTTTCAGTACCTATGTATATTTTTCAGAATTAAAATAATGGATGATGATGTAAATATCATAAACAACAATGAAAATTGCATTGATGATCTTATATTAACTGGAGAAGATGCTCCTCAAATAGTTGGTATAATTGATGGGAGACCACCTGAGCTAAAAGTGCTTGAAAATTTTCAAAGTGATGGAAAATGGAAAAGTGTTCCAAGAAGTAATATGAATGCAGATAATAACAAATTTTCAAATAAATTTGATAATAATTATTTTGCCGAAAATATAAATCAAACATATAAAAATGATATTGATGACAGTTTAAGGGAAAAACATAGAGAAAATAGAGATTCAAATGAAGATTTAAGTCCACAACGAAAAAATGAAATTGTAAATCGAAAACAACAAACAGACAGAGATTCAATTAATGATCTGAATCCAAAACGAAAAGAAACACATAAAAATTTTAGTTCAAAACAGAGGAGTAATAGAGATAACAGCGAAGATATGAGTCCCAAACGAAAACAAATCCATGCAGATTCAAGTCCAAAACGACAAGGTCCTAGAAGATCCAGAGATTTGGAAGATTTAAGTCCAGATCGAAGAAGAAATAAAACTCTAAAACTTCAAGGTAGTAATCAAAGCTCACTATCTTTGGAACGGAATGTTTTACAAGAGAGGAAGACGCTTGATGGTAAAAGCGCTGGTTTTCAAGATGCTAAATCATTAAAACAAGAATCAAAAAAATTTCGAAAGCAAGAAAATGAATTATTTATGAATATATCAAATAGCATATCTGGAAAAGATGCTGAAATAGCAGTTCGTAATAGTAGCATTAAGCATAGAAAAGAACGAAAAAACTTGAATAAAAATCCCGAAGAAGAAAGGAAGAAAATGAAATTAGAAAAAGAAAAACAGGATGTTTATAGTCGATGGGGTAAAGGACTAAAGCAAATTGAAGATTATAAAAATAAAATTGCTGAAGAACAATATGAAATGAATAAACCATTAGCACGTTATTCTAATGATGCTGATCTTGATGAAATATTAAAAAAACAAGAACGAGAGGGAGATCCAATGCTTGAATATATTAGGAAAAAAAACAAAAATAAGAATCCGAATGAAATAATAATACCTATTTACCAAGGATCATTTTCAGAAGATCGATTTAATATACGACCTGGATATCGATGGGACGGAGTAGATCGATCAAATGAATATGAAAAACGATGGTTTGAAGCGCAAAGTAAAAAAAAAGTATTGCAAAAGGAAGCATATAAATATAGTACTGAAGATATGTAAAGCCGTGGAGCCCATTATCACTTTACACTCGCGACTTCAATGATGAAAAATATAAATGTAAATTGTATGTTAAATATTTGGAATATTTCTAAATGATTTTATTTGTAAATAAAATATTCTTCACTTTATGTAAAGTATGAGATTCCATAATAAAATTATTTTTATTAATTTTTTATTTTTTCAAAATCTCATTAATAATCTAACCTTCATGTAATAAGCTACAGTAGCATGCCCATCTTCGTGATAAACTGTATGTAATTCTATTTGCTTCTTCATCCGGTAAATGAGCTTCTCTTTTCAAGGCTCATTAAAATTTTATCTATTTCAGCTTCAAAATGTTTTATTTGTTTCATTACAACTTCAGCTTCAACAATTTTGCAACCTGAGAAGAGAAGTATCTATATATAGAAAAGAAAAGTCAGAAAAATCGAATCCCAGATAGTTAAATTATGTGAAAAGTGAAAGGTAAGGAGATTTGAAACGAATCGGTATTAGAAATTGGAAGCGTTGATCTTGAAACAAACCAAGGTCCATCAAAGAAAGGACTATTGATTGAACTGAAAATGATGAAACAAAAGTAAAATCATATATACATATAAATGTATTAAACAATACATAATTAAAAATACTCAATTTTAAACAAAATTATTCACTTTTTTATAAAAAAAAAAAAATAAAAAAAAAACGAAAGTATAATATACATAAGTAATAAGCTGCTTTTAGCTTTCATTTTCTCACGTATACATATTTCCATATTTCCGTATTACATTTGCATATTAATTGTATGTATAATATACAAACTGTACAGTTATAAAAATAAAATATCGCGTTCAAGTTCAAGATCAAGTAATTTTAAATAATAATAATAATTATTTTTTTTTTTGTTAATTTTAATTAAGTAAATTGTAATAAGAAATATTGTACGAATGGTTGATTAAAGAAGCAATGAAAATTCAATTTTATGGTTGAATGAAAATTTGTAATTTTAACTATGGTAACATAACCTATATTTCTTGTGGTTTGAAAAAGAAAATAATAATATGATAGGTTTTCTAAATCTTTATAGATTAGCAAAGTAAAGAGATTAATTTTATTTGAATGTGAAAATTATATACAGTACGACCCACTCTATTTTGTGTCGATGCAATGTCTTTTTGAACAGACTGTACATATATGAGAAAAAATATACATATGTATATATAATTTTAGAATAAATACATTATATAAATTATTAATAAAATTTCTATTTAAAAATTATTTGAATTTTAATTTTAATTCAAGAATTTTTCATTTTATTTTAATACACATACATGATCAAATCGAAGTATAAATGATGTATAATGATAAAAATAACGTACATATATGTATGTATATGTAAACGTATGCAAAATTAATGCACATAATAATGTATCTTATTATGTATTATTGGTATTATACATATAAAAAATATCTACTCTCTTTTAGTGCATAGTGCACAATATTATTGGCAATAAAAATACAAAATTGAACAGATATACTACAGAACCAGACGGAATGGAGAAGGATCTTCAAGAAGGCCAAAACTCTGAATGGATTGTAGCTTGTAGGTAGCGTCTAGCGTCATGGAATAACGTAGTAGCACAAATATTATTATGTACATATAACATCCAGCTCAAATACTTTGCACTTTACGTACACACATACTTAAATTATTCAATTTTGTTATAGTAGTAAGTAGATATACATGCAACAAGTAATATTTTTGTTATTTTTAAACTTTTAAAAATTTTCCTTTAATTAATATTTTTATTATATCAAATGAATACAATGTGAATATATTTTTGCAAATATATACATTCGTCTACATTATTCTTACACATACATTTATATCTAAATATACATTTATGTTTAGATGTAGTTTTTTTTTAATCAATAATTTTTCAATTGTTTATAAAATTTTCAAATAAATTTTTTTGATTTTTATTCTTAAGATCAAAAAAGATAATGAAAGTTTTCAAAACAAACGAAACGGAAACAAGGCAAATAAAAGAAAAACAAAAAAAAAAATGAATTTTTTCAAATAAAAATACTTCACAAAAATAAATAATATATGAATTGTTGATTTTTTATCAATTTTATTGTACATAATGTACATATACTATGCATGTATGCAGTTTATAGAGTTTATTATGTGGTTGCTATAAAACAACTATCATACATAGCTATATAACATATGTACTACGAGTATGTATGATATCGTCGTTTTATACATACATATATTAAATGGTGATTTATGAAATTTCAAATTATTTTTATTTATCGGTTTATAATGAAATAAAGTACGTAAGCAATGTGTGTGTTTATGTAATATACAAATGAAAATAATGTATATTGTATTACACTTATTATGTATGTACATATGTACATAGAGTATGTAAAAGAAAACTTTTAAAGCTTATTTTTATATACATACATATGTATATAGTAACATATATGTAAATACATATTATATTTATTAATATTATCATACATTTTATGTACATACATATGTAAATTTTGTAGAAAAGAAAATATTTTACTTACACCTACACAAAAAATTTTTTTTCTAATAAATATAATGCATTCATACCGTATGTACATATGTAATATTTTATATATTATACATCAACATCATGTGTATGTAAATAATGTGTACGTTTTTATTTGTATATTATGTACTTTTATTAAATTTTTCAAACATAAAAAAAAGTATAAAAAAAAAAATTGAAAAAAATAAATAGAAACTTAAATAATATGTATTTTTTTTATAGGTATATAGAAGAGAGATACATATGTGTATGTGTACATATAAAATATATATTGATATCTGATGCATTTTAAAATCATTATAATGATGACGTAAATAATCACAATTCACAACATAATGCTACTTACTAGTACCAGTACCTACTTACTAGTAGTACATTATATTATATCTAAAATTTCGAATAAGACGGGCGACGGTGACAAAAAGTTGTGTTGATGTTTTACTTAGTTTTGTGTATTATTGTGAAATTGAAATAATGTACGAGTACGTTACGTACAATGTACAATCACAATGTACAGTGTACATACTATCATATTGATATTATCATCATCAATACCATCATCACCATCACCAGCAACAGCAATATTATTCTGAAATCTGAAATCTGAACTGACTTACGAACGATAAACGTGTATAGCATGCGTGTATAGTGCTTTTATATGCTTGGAATAGGAGGTTAGTTAGTTAGGTTAGGTTATAGATAGTTAATTGGTTTGCTGGTTGTTCATTAGTCAGTTCATCTTTTCATCATCGGATTTTACAAACAAATCACAAAATAATATAATACCATAATACACAATACACACTACACACTACACATTTTATAAGTAATAGAATATAGAAGCTATATTGTAATAGTAGGTACCTATACTTATTTAATCGCCAACAAACGGTCGGTCGGATTTTATTTTGTCGATAAAAATCAAACGGCGAACAAGATTCGTCGGAAAAATATAATGTAGAATTTTTTGATTTTCTTCTCTATTTTTTTTTCTAAGTTCTTTTTGAAATCGAATGGAATGAATTTATTTTAATTTAATTTTAAAAACAAAAAAAAAAGATAATAAAAATAAATAATTGTAATTATAAATATAATTTATATTGTGCAAGAAAAATTAATTTAACATTTATTTTTTTGTTTTTCAAATTACATATTTTCTTCATCATCAGTTTGTGCTTTCATTTATTATTATAATTATTTTTTATTTTTAATTAGAGTGTTTTTAAGTACTGTACTTACGAGTAATGCAATGTTAATTATAAAATTTTTATAAAAACTAAAAAAAAAAAACAAAAAAAAAAAATAACTTTTTAATTATTATTATTATCAAAGAAGCAAAAAGTAAATTAAGTAAATACCTAAATAAAAACTGAACAAAACAAAGACAATAATTTACAGCGGGTAATAATCATATATTCATTTTAAATTTTTTTGTTTTTTCTTTTCATTTTTTAGTTCAAATTTAATTTGTTTTTAATTTTAATTAATTTAAGTTTGTTTTCTTTTTTTTTTTTTTTTTTTTAGAGAAAACAAATTCAATTCAAATTATACGAGTATGTGAAAAATGTTAAATAAATAAATAAAAAAAAAATTATATAAAATAACATAAAATAAATAAATATAAAAAAAAAAACAAAAAAACCATACAAAGAATTTATAGTGCTTATTATATTATATTAGGTATAGGTACAAAAGTTATAATCGTTGATTTTATAATAAATTTATTATTGCAGTTTATGTTGCTTGCTGTTATTATTTTTGTTTAATTTGTGAAAATTACATATATTTCTACATAACATATTATACTGTATGCATACACCACTAAATACATTAAATGCGCGTTGTTAAAAATAAAAGTTAAAAGTAAAATTATATAAAATTATAGGTAAATATATTATACATAAATATTGATATACTATATGTACGTAAGTATAATATGATTCTCTATATTATACTCTATGTATTCATTATTATATACCTATCACACATTTTTATTAGCTTATTTTAGGTATTATATGTATGATGTACTGTTATGTATAAGTACATTTATAATACTGCATTTTATAAAATGCACATTGATCTTTAGAAAATATGGTGCATACTCGTACATTATTTAGTAGATAGAAATACGAAAATGTAAATACATAATGGGGAAAATTCAAATGAAAATGTTTTTTTATTCTTTATAATGAAAAACTAGAAAATAAATAAATAATTATATATAATGACCGAATATATAATAATATAACGGATACGAGTATTTGTGTATCGTCGTTTATGATACATAGATATGTGAATGTAATTGTATGCAGCAGAGTAAAGCATCAGAGACATTAAATAATGAATTTATTTCTCTTGGTTTCACATTAATTTTATAAAAGAATATATAATTTGTGGTCGGTAAATTTTTTTAGTTTTCTACACAATGTTTCTTTTCTAAATTATATTTTCCTTGTTTTATTATTTATTTTATTTTATTATTTTTGTATTTTTATGCAATTTTGTCATTGTAAATTTATCTACATAGTTACATACAAGCGTAAGTTTTTTTTTTGTTTGTTAAACATTTTATTTCTGTAATGATTCATTATTTACAAAATATAATGATTGAAATGATTCTTCTTCTTATTCTTCTTCTACGGCCATCCAGACCTCGTCGGGTATACCTTAGCCTCTTAGAGAATGCGCCTCCAGTTCTCTCGATTGCTTGATACCGCCAACCAATTCCTAATATCGAGTTTGTTAATTATAATCGAAATTTAATTAATTGATGGGGGGCATTTTATAGTTATTTTCTTAATGGTGTTGCAAATATCGGTAATCTGAGTTTACTAAGTAGTTAAGTAGATTGCTTCATAAATTACTTAAATTTAACTAAAAAGTAAAGTTGGTAAAGTTGGAAAAATAACCAAAGTCTGAAACAGAGGTTATTGCACTCGTATGTATGTATATAATAACACACGAATCACGACTTTCATTATCTATCAGATCAGTGCATTATTGTCTGTAATAAAAAAAAATTATGATGTTTTTTCTTTTTTTTTTTTTTTAAATAACTTTCCAGTTACTTATATTCTCTTTCGTTGCATAGAAACTAAAATTAAAACATACCTACCATATGTGCCAATATGCAAGTGTCTTATTATATAGACTTCTTTTAAATATGTCTATATAAGTATGTACTTATATTGATTCGCATATGTATGGAATTGTTTAAAATTTTGGGGATTTTTCAGTTAATAAAATGTTAATAAAAAACTGAAAATAAATATAATGCAATTCATTTGGACAATAAACAAAATGATTTAAAATGTGTTTTGTTTTTGTTTTTTTTTTTTTTTTTTTATGTAGAATAACGGTTAATAAATAAACATGCATAATAAGCAAAATAAATAATTTTACATATAAATATGCAACAATTTGGATTATAATAAAATAAAAATAATTATTAAGTTTTGAATAATGTTTATGTTCTGACATAATCATCGTTAAATTTATAGTACGTACCTATACCGTATATATATGGTAATATGAACCGAACCAGACAGAAATAAGTGAATGCCAAAAATAAGAAAAAAAAAATATTTATATACCTACCTATTTTTTTTTTAAATTTTTCACCATAATTTTTAAAAATATACTAATTTGAATTTCATCAGTAAAACAGAAATACAAGAACAAACAGAAAAAAAAAATGTAAAATTAGAACTTAAATTCAAGGTGAAACTGGTTTAAAGAATTTCAAATTTGTGATAATTTTATTTAGGTTTAGATACATGCTTACCTTTACGCGTATATTTGTGTATATACGTTTCTCGATTGATGAAAATAAAACCAGAAATTTTTGGTTTATATAAGGATTACTTTTTATATACGTTTACCTACACTTACATACCTATACAATTTGGGATAAAGGTTAAAGTATAAGTATATAATATAATTCAGAAATTTTTTTTTAAAAAAAATTAATTTTATTAAACTGAAATAATTTTGAAATTTTTTATTCAGACTTTTGTTTTATCCAGTTCACATAGGAGATCATTTATAATGTAGCTGTATTATATATTTACATGTACATATAGTACCTATATTCATTTCAAATTTTCTAACTTCCTATACATGAAGGAAAAAATTACATAAACAATATTTATGTACTAATTAGTGAATATGTAATGTAATGCATACATTTTTCAATTAAAATAATTAAATTTTATTAATATTAGATATGTAAGTACATAATATACATTTTCGCTTGTTTCTTTCTTCTTTCTTTAAAATAAAAATTAGGTCTAGCTAGCGTATATGGAAGGTATACAATTTAATTTTTTTATATGTAAAAATTAATTAAAATTCTATATCTTTTCTATTCTGTATAACAAAAACATAATATGTATAGTACATTATATTGTAATTTGATCTATAGACAAATTAAAGGAAGAGAAATTTTATTTTTTCCTTCATCATCTTCTTCTTATATTTTTGTTGTAAACAATTTAAATAATTGCAATATTTTATAATGAATTTTATTATAATACATATATGTAAATGTAGATGCATGTATATGTACATAATATATATTTAGATATATTTAGATGTTCTACATTTAAAAAAAAAAAAAAAATAAGGGTGCAACTGTATAGTAATTTCTGTACATATTGGTGCTATATTTGCATCTAGATCATCTGTACCTATATTGTTATCATCATCATCATCATCATCATCATCATCATCGCAGCATCAACCAACATTTTTGAAACAATCACATAAATTTCTTGGTAAAATTAATAACCTATATATCCTATATAGAACCGTCAGATTTAGAAAAATTTCAATATTATTTCATGACTAAAGATCACGGGTATATATAGTGATTGCAAGTATAATGTTTGTACGTACAGATAATAGGAATAAAGAAAAAAAAAATTTTTCTTTTCATGGAAAAGTGAATCATTTGTAGTTGAAGTACACATACATACATTCATGTGACTTGTAACATAAATATTTTCTTATAAATAAATATAAACAAATTGACTTATACTCTAATAGAAAATTCGAAAATAAAATGAAAACTGGAAAAGAGAAAAAAATTGAATGAATTATGTATGGCTATCAAAAAATTAATTTTTCACATTTTTCAATTTAATTAAATTATTATTTATATTTTATTAAACTATAATCTATAATAATTTACATTTATTTGATACATACGTACATTTGTACATATACTTATACTCACTTATATCATAAATTTATCCGTAAATTTATTCGTAAAGTCATGAAAATAAATATAATATAAAGTATAATCTCGATTACTCGGATTTATTAAAATATCAAATAAATTGAATTTGTTGAAAATCCGATTAATAATCGTGACTTGTATATGTTATGTAAGGTACAATATGGAATTGTATCAAATATATGACAATCCATCCACCTACAAGCCGTTGTCATAAAGTTAAGAAGCCTACAATATACTTACTTAGGCTACCTATACTTACAATAGGCAGGAGATGTAAGTATAGAATGAATGGTGACAGAGAGTGATGAAGAAAATAATGAGAACGGCAACAGATTCGAGTGGAAAGCGACTAATGGGCAGACGCAGTTAGTAACAACTAACAAGATGGATAGACGCAGTTTAACAACGACGCGCAGATAAATTTATACACATAAAGAACAGGAAAGGGGTAGAGTAGAAAATAGGACAGAGTGAAGACAACTTATGGAGAAGACGAAAGCTCCATTTGGGCTGCAGCGTCATTGATGATGATGAAAAATTTGAATAAGAAAGAAAGTTCGATTTATTTGATCAACACGAATATAAGAATGTTTCTATGACGAATTTTTATACATATAATAATTGTTAATCGTGGTAATCGATATTGTACTGTATGTGTCATAATAAATATGAATGCATATAAATGGCTTGTTAATATCTGGTTGTACGTTGTACATATTATAAAAGTACAATATCCAATTATACTCGTATTTTTATCATATTTTACTTTACATGCATGCCATATTTTCTTTTATCATTCACTCATTTACATATACACTTTTATATCTATACATACTCGTATGGTCGTATGTATACATAAACGTATATAAAACATAATGTGCAACATACATTTATAATTAATTTATTTCTGCTAATATTATATGTACATGCAATATAAGTAGTAAAATAATAATATTTTTTTTGTTTATAAATGTGAGAAATTAATAAACTAAAAGTGCGCTTAAAAGGTTGTTAAAAGGTATACTATATGGGTATTATTAATATTGGCTTTACTTCATTGAGTAATTTTACATTAAAAAAACAAAAAAAAAAAAAAAGAAAATGGAAAAATGTTTCTAGATTATATCGCAGATAAGGATATCTGTGATTATATATATAGAATAGAATATAATATATATATATAGCTTTATTCATAAGTACTTATATGTATGTTTTGAAAAGTTTTATAGTGAAAAATTATACACACACACATACCTTGACCTTCGATCGATTTATTTTGCATTATACTTTTATTAAATATTTTTAAAATATGTTATGAAAAACATATTAATAAAATAAACGACAATAATTAAATGTGTAACAATGGAAAATTAAGAATAAATTTAATGAAATTTTATTGTATTCTTTGCTTAGATCGTGTGTGCATATCGATAACCAAATAAATTTAATCACCAAAAAAATATATATATGTACATACATATATTAAAGATTAATTTTGATTGAATTGAATATACATGCATATACAACTGATAATAAATTACTATTCATATTATAGTGTAAATTTTATTATTACAAAACTATAAATTAATTTAATTCAATTATTGCTAATTTTCATTTCTAATTTCCACATTTAATTAATACGTTAAAACATATGAGTACTCATATAACATACTCATTATCTATATAACATACATATGTACATACATAATGTCTGTATAGATTTATAAAAATATATTTTTAATAATCAAGTATAAAGAATGTGTATTAGATACAATATCTGTTTGTAATTTTTTATTTTGAAATTAGTCGCAGGGAATTTATTTATTTAATATTTTTTTTTACGGTTTAATTAAAAACAAGAAGAAAAAAAGACACTTTTTTTTTTGAAAAATAATCAATTGCAATTATATGATGTACAATGTACTCGTCGTATATGAAGATACTTAACAACGATAATAATAATTTATGCAATATAGCAACTAAATACATACATATATCTACTCGCATATTCTGTATTAATTTGTTGTTGTTATTGTAATTATTATTGTTTTAGTTTACCTTGCTATTGCTATTTTATAATAAATATGTAAATATTTATAATGTATTGCTATTTTATATGCTATTTTATAATGTAAATATGTTTTGTTTTTATATTTTATAATAATGATCAAATCACATGTATGAAAATTGAAAAATTTATTTGAGAATAAAAAAAAAACATTATAGATACAAAAATACCAAATAGAAATCATATTATACAGAGTGCACTCGCGCTAACTTGGCCGAACTTGATAAAATAAAAAATTATCACAAAAAAATACTGATTACTGAAAAACGACTAGAGAACTGTCTGTGCGATTAAAAGTTTAAAAAAGTTCAAGTTATAAAACAGTCAATGTTAAATTTTAGGATGGTCAAGTTACTGGATAGTTCAAGTTACCAGGGGTTCAAGTTCAAGTTAGCGCGAGTGCACTGTGCATAAGTAATAAAATTTATTATTTATAAGAAAAGCAAAAATGCACATTTTTTTTTATCTTATTTTTATTGTATATTACATAATTATATAATTATATACATTGCATATAGCGACGTAATGTACATAGATAAGTAGGTGCATATATACTTACCTATACATATAGGATATTTATGTAGGTGAACAGATGTGAATAGATTTCATCTCAATTAATATGCATAGACACTAATGTAAATTATCTCTTTTCAATTTGAATAATTCAGTTAAAAAAAAAATAATGATATTCATTATAAAAATGCATATGTATATATGTATTATGCATAATAAAAAATTAATATGTATAATATAATAAAGGATATAAGAAATGTTAACGTACTAAAATTATATACGTGTATTGCATAAATCATAAAATCAATTTTAATATTAAATAAATATAATAAAAAACAAAATTAATTACTATTCATTTAATATGTACCATACAATACGCGTATTTTGTTTGTACATTTAAAGGGTGTTTTTTTAAGCGTGATAGAACTTTAAAATTGAATAAAACGCAAAGTATATTAATCGAACAAAAAATTTATTTTGTTCGTTAAAGATTCTACGACAATAATATTTGAAAATTATTTCTGGCAAATATGCTTCACTGCTGGCTTTTAGGAAGCGAATTCGTTTCAGTGATAATTTTTTGACACTTTTCCAGCAATTTGCGGAAGTACATATCTCACCAATAACACGAGTTTTATGTTTGCTTCCAATGCATCAATTGTTGCTGGTTTGTCAGCATACTCAAGAGACTTGACATACCCCTAAAGAAAATAGCCTATAATGGGATCAAATCACACCATCTCACTTGATCGATTATGTCTCCTATAAAATTCACCAAGTGCTCTATAAGTTCGATGAACAAAGCACTGATTTTTAAAATAAAACTCAAGAATTTACTTATAAGCGTTGCTCAAGTGTATATTTTTCCATAACAATTTGACAGAACTTACTAAATAAATTTGTTAAAAAATGGTATCCTTAAACTTGTTCCTATACTTTGACCGGTATATAGCTGCCAGAAGTTCTATCACGCTTAAAAAAACATCCTATACTTACATATATGTAAGTACATAGTTCAGATTGGGATATTTATTGACAATTAAATTTATTTTATGAAGCAAAATACTCGCGTATAATTTATGTTTGATTTGTTGTCTGTATGTATATTGTATTGTATAATTTGTTTGATCTTTATTATATATTGATGTTGATGAATACACATTAGTATACAAAGTTTATTGATTGACATTGTACATATATGTATACTCATCGTATAGATATGTTTAATTAGTTGTAATATAAATACAGACAATTTATTATTTTTATATTTATTTAACTTAAATAAATATTTTTTTTTTTAAATTCTAAATTTACAATAATGTATACAGGAATGTTTGTTATATATATAGAATCATAGAATATGGAATTGATTTAATGTTCATCATATATAAATGTAATATGTATTATGCAACTATGATCAAAATTTCATTCAAATTCCAAATTAATTTATCATCATTCATGATGTTGAAGTTCATTTTGAGGATTTCAGTTTCAGATTTTATATAATAGTAATAAATTTCTATTGTATTAGAGAGCAAGTTAGAGATTTTATTACATCGTATTCGTCAGTATTCGTGTATATCACACAACACGGTATATGAACTAAAAATTATTAAGTACTTTTCATTTAATTTTACTTAAAATATTTTTTTAGTTAATTTTTGAATTAAATTCTTTTCATTTTATAACGAAAATTAGAACACACATAAGTGAATATACGCATATATTTATGTACATATGTGTATAAAAATTTACATCACATACACACAAATATATGTACATTAAACACAATAATAGTAGAGTAGTCATGAACTAATATAATTATTTTTTTTTCTTTTATTATACATTTTCATGATTTATTTGGTTTATTATTTCAATGTGCGTATGTATTTTGTTTTTTTATAATATTTTTGCTTTTTACAAAGTCATACTTAGTGATTACCGATTCATATAATAATTATATTATCATCAATGATAATACAGTATGTAGTACCATAGACAAACAAATACTTAGTCTACGAGTATTTGTTTGTCTATAGTAATACTTAGTACATTACATGTACGATGTACGAGTAGCTATATAATGTGTGTATATGAATGATTTGCAAAATAAAAAAAATTATCTGTATTATATTCGTACACAATATTTATTATACATAGTACATATATTGTACATAGTATATAAAAAATATAAAGATTACAAAATAAATTTGAAATGAATTCCTATTGAAAAGAAATACATACATATGTATACGTATGCACTATAATATGATTTTTGGCATAAAGAATTCAAACAATTTATTCAATATGTTATGTAATTAACTAAAGAAAATATATAGCCACTAATAAAAGTACATACTAAAATTTGATTTAAAATTAAAAAAAAAAATGCTAAAAATAATTTACAATTTGAATTATTATAACGAATGATAATTATGTCTTTTGGTATTTTATATGATGGAAATGGAATACATACTACATATTCAATAATTCCAAGAATAAAATTTAAAATAAAACTACCTGCAAAAATTTTACATTTAAGTATTTTATATTATACTGTATGTATGTATAATGTTGAAATAGAATAATTATTGACATTATTTCCAAATATCTTTTACTGTTAATTTATTACGATTCTTATCATATCGTTATATAAAAATTTTGATATTGATACGGTTCATTTGCTTCATAATATGTATTATATTTTTCCAAGAATTTAAAATATGATATGCATATAAATATGTATATGTATAAATATAATGTATTGTACTGTGTATGTATGCATAAAAAATTTAAATAATTCATACTATAGTATGACGTATGTACCTACAATTCACATAATAGTCTAGACACACAGAGCAGTTAATTAAACTGTTTCGTTTACGGTTATTATAACTATAATTTTGAAAACAATTTATTGACATATTGATATTATTAATTAAGTTTTTTACATTTTTTCATAATTTTCTTCGTTTAATTTAAAACTTTCAATATTTTTATATGTTAGCTGTTAAAGAATAATTTATTTTTATATGGATAGACCCTGTTTAGACGGATTGCATTTTCATTTTTTACTTCATTCTTCATTTTGTGCTTCGTATTTAGACGAGTCGTATCCGCCCGCTTTTCGCTTTTTAGTTGTCATTTTTGAAATGATAAGAAACGAAATATATTTCATAATTTTGTGAATTTGAATTATGGTACCAGTTTTATGGTTACAGAAAACTTAATTCCAATTTATTTTGTCCAATAAACAGCAAATTATTACAATAATAATACTAACAATAAATTAAATTTATTTATAATTTTTTTTTTTTTATTAATCAAATAAGAAATAATTTGGTTAATATAATAATTTCGATCAATTCCCAAAATTGTAAAATTCAAGTAAAATTGGAACTAAAATAAAGATAACAGAAATGACGGCAATATGGCAAACAAATGAAATTTTTTAAAGTGAAACATTCTTTAAAGATAGATATTCTGATCATTTTCATTCTGCACTACTTTCTACACATTCACTCACTCTGACTCCGCTCACCAACAAGCAACAAGCTGTACATACGTGCAGAACCAAACGAAAATAACAATCCGTCTAAACAGAGTCATACACTTTAAAAATTTTAAATAATTAATTATCGAAACACTATAAAACAAACATCAAATTTAATTAATCATTTCAATGTGTAAGGCTATGAAATTGGTTTGGAAATTAGCTACAAACTAAACAGTTTTGATTAAATATTTGGTGTGTCTATACCATAATGTATATGTACATAGACCGTTTATAGTATGAAAATATCATTCTAATCATAAATAATAATTTTAATACAGTAAATAATAAAAAAATCTTTTTTTAAATTACATATTATGTCATCATAGGTTATCATTTTCAAATACAAATAAAAAAGCAGTGTATGTACTATATATACATAAGTACATATTTAAATAAATAAATCTAAAAAAAATTTTAAAAAACAAAATTATTTATTGTTAAATTTTTTTTAAATACAAACGCGACTATATACTCGTATACTTACTTATTTTATATAACAAATCAAATGATATGTAGTGTAGTATGGAATAATAAAAACAAAATATTATTGTCGTTGTTGAATGTCGGTATTTTTTTTTTTTTTTTTTTTTTAGAAAAATAATGTTTAGTTGAAGTTGGAAACTTAAAACGAAAAAACGAAAAATGAAATTACATTATGTACTTATTTTCAAATTTAGTTCCATTTTAATATTTATAACAATTATTTATATTTACATTAAATATAGCTTAGTATAAAATATGAATGATTTATAACAATAATTATTCATTGTTATTTTTGATTTATTATTAAACATGATGATAATGAGCTTGCAAAAAGATTACATACACATCATAGCATGTAATATGAATGCGTGTGCAGTATTATTATATTTCCCAAAAAACAAAAATAATTGCGCTATCAAACCAATAAAATCAGAGATATAATTTAATAAATGTTTTGTTTTGATAAATGATAATTTTTGTTTTCTTAACATTGTTTTCTATTATATGTAAATGTAGTAAGTCGTACAAATTAATTACATAAAACAAAAAAAAAATAAATAAATTCATTTAATTTCACGATTTTTCTGTAGGTATGGTAACCTTAGATAATAACTTAAAGAAGAAGAAAGACAAAAAAAGAAAAACGTTTTCTGTGTTAATTACTTTTTCAGAATCCTAATCAAATCATTGAAAATTCTTTCATACTCGTATATTCGAGATTATGCAAGTCTCACCTGTTGTGGTTTTCTCGAAAAATTAAAATTATTGATATTTTCCATGTGAGTAATTGCTATAAATTAGCTGCTTTCGATTTGGCAATTTCAAGTACATGCGAGTAGTAAAGGTAAATGTCTGTGCTAAACCATCCACTCGAAGCTACTCATGAAAAATTTTCAAGTAACTGCTAATAGATGCAAGTATAGTTATACCAATAATTTTTGTGTCGTTCGTTATAACAATTTATCCCAGACACATTTTTGTATACTCGCAAGTAGTTGAAATTGTCAAATCGAAAGTATGTAGCTATTATATCAATTGCTATACGAATTAATAATTTTTAATTGAAGATTGTTTTTGTTGCTAAAAAAAAAAATTGTTTTGTAAATAAATGAGATTTTTAATAAAATTGTAATTATAAATATTTGAGGGAAAAAATGACCCAAAAGAAAAACAATTTAATTTTTTATACAATTAATTTACAAGTAAGTTCATCAACATTAATAACGCGATTCATAATGACTATATAAATACACAACAAACTTATCTTATAGTGTATAACAATTAAATACTGTACTTAAATATATTCAATTTCATATACCCAATCAATTTGTTTGATGACTAATTAAGGCTATTAACAACTTGTTTGCATTCTATTACTTAAAAATTATTTGCTTTTGCACATATTTTTTTTTTATTTGATTTCTTATTGATATTATTTAAAGTAAAGTTCATGGACTTTAATAATCATATGTTGATTGCAATGAATAAATTTTCAAGATTTTAAATTGTGAAAATTATGTGACAGACCAGACCATTTCTATAAACATATGTGAACATAAGTGAACATAAGTGAACTATAATACATGAATAGAAATTATCTATTTATAGAAAAGACAATCTTTGTAATGATAAAGTATAATGTAGTACAATCATTATTATTTTCCTCATCAAATTCATATCATATTTCATACGTAAATGTCATTTTTATACTATTTATGTACTCGTATATTGTCGAGATTATTAAATAAAATTAAAAATTCAAAAAAAAAAGAAAAAAAAAACAGAAAATTTATAACATTTTCGTTCTTTTCGTTTTTAAAATTCACATCATTTTAGAATTTTTTTTTTCATTTTTAAATATATGCCTGTTAGTATATACTACTGGAAATTTGGATGAAATTTTATATCGTGCACCTATATTTATATATTTTTTTATTTTATATTATTTACATGTGTATATGACCGATAAGATGTGTGCATTTATTGTATAATAAAATGAATACAATAATTCTCTCTGTTATTATGTACGTACAATGGTACAATGTACAACATATACAAGAGTTTTTCAAAAAATTCCCGGAAAAATGAAATAATACACAAGTTGCTGATTTTTATGGATTTATTTTTCTACGTATATAAACCATCAAGTTTCATCATCAGTCATTATATATGGTGCGAAAAGTCTTCAGGATTTGAATCTGAATCGTATTTGTTCAAAAACTCTAATGAAAGTTCGGCATGTCTTTCAATAATGTGTTCTTCGCGCAATGCTTTTTGGATAGCTGCAGCGATCTTTTAGAATGGCAGGAACTGGTCCCATTGTCAAGTGTAGAGTTTCAGCAATTACAGCAATACTAATTCGATGTAATTTCTTCACTATAGTTTTTCAACAGCAGTCGTGGTTTCATCATTAATTGAGGTTGACGGACGGCTTTCACGGGGGTCGTCTTAAATTACCTCGCGTCCTTCATTGAATCGCTTTATCCACTCATAGACTTTAGTTTTCTTTTATACATGGCAGTTACGCTTTCAAAACAATCAAAATATAACCAAACTTCTTGACTGTTTGTCTGCTAGGCTAGTTACTTACTAACACAGGTATTCCGGGAATTTTTTGAATTACCCTCGTACATGTATACATAAATATTTACATATTAAAATTAACATTATATACAAATCTACAATAATTTTACTTTCGTTTTTCAATTATTACTTGAATAATAATATAAACAATGATATGAATAATTTAAAAATATATGAATATATGATATAGGTATGAGTATAATACATACTATAATTTATTATTCAATTATTATACAATGTTTAAATGAAATTACATATTATAAAATTAGTTTAAATAATATTATTTAAATATGAAAATTTTATATTTTTATATTACACTTATATATTAATTAGATCACATCAGATAATATACACAAATATATATGTAACTACACTCATAGTGTATCATAAAATAATAATAATTCTGTCTTTTTTATTAATTTTACTTGTTAGATATTTTTGTATACAATATTATATATAGCTGTTATATACGTACATACATACATATATGTATTATTATGTATACAATATTTTCATTTTAATTCTGAATTGATTTACATATGTTTATTAATATGTACATAATGTAATGTTTTATGAACAATTATTATGAGAACGCGTAAATTATGATAACGAATAAAATTATCTAAATTATTCATTGAAAGTATGTAGTACTCGTATATACGCAAAAATTATTATAAAAAAAAAACTATTCTAATAAAAATAAGAAATAAAATATAATAAATTGAAATAAAAATTGCTCAAAATTTATATTCATATGTAGGTACCTACTAGTTTTTATATTTTAATGATGACTTTTTGTTAAATTATTGTGATAAAATATATGTATATGTACGCACTTCAATTAAAATTTAATTTTATTTATTTTTTGCGATATTGTATCGTTAAAAAATACAAGAACTTTATATATATAGTATACATAAAAATAATGAGTAGGGGATTTACCGATTGAGCGCCTCTATACACATCATAATCATCATCCGAAGTTTCAAAATGCAAATTTAAAAATTAGTATACCTACACCCTACGCATGATGTCTAGAATACTACTCTTACCTACGTAAGCATTTTTAGTGATGTTGTCTGGATTCAGTTGACTCTGTGTGATATACGAAAACGTTCCATGTTGAAGGGGGAGCTTCTATCCATGCTAATGTCACGGAAGAATCTAACCATCATCAGCAATAGATATCTGAAATGTCAGTTTTCAGACATTCGACGATCTTCTCAACTAATTCTACCAACAGATGAGCTTTCGAGGTAATGTTTGAGTCTTAACAGGAACTATTCGAGATTTGAAACAGAGTAAACTTGCTCTAATTTGGCCTGAATTGTCTGTGGATCGGATGTAGATACACGCACCATAGGCTGCCTGACTAACATCCGCGAAACCAGTAACTTTTATGCTATAATTAAATAATAATATTCCTAATTTTTGATTAAATTATGTAGACATTTGTCATGATATTTTTCAATACAATTCAAAGGTAAAATTTTGATTTTCAAATGAAATAAATTAGGCAATATTCACTCTATTAATTTACGCTATCATAAACAAAAGTGTTTTTTTTTTTCATTTAATTTTTTTTTTTTTTTGTTTAGAATTTCTCTATTAAAAATTGATTTTGATTTCAAAATATCTGTATGCATTATACACAGATTAGTCTGCGGCTAAAATCTTATTAATTCGAGAGATTTCCTTACCTATTTATTTATATTGCGTATATTTATAATCAATGTAATTATGACACCACCATCAACACAGTTTGGTGACCAATGAATGAGTTCAAATGAATGAATTTTATCAATACCCAATCAATACCTATATAACTTACCTGTATCCTATTTATGTACATAATATGGAAATAAATTTTTTAAGACGTTTTTAATTGAATGTAGATTATATATACATATGTACGTGATTATATATAACAATTAAAATTAAATGTTTGTTGTCTTTTTTTGTATACATAAATTTTGATAAAAATATGTAGAATTGTGAAATTTTTCTATATTTTATATAAGTAAAATTTAATAAATAAAATTTTAAAATGATGATTGATATGTATATACATACATACATACATGCATATTTGTATATGTCCCTCTACGTTACATTTCACATTGTATATCTAAGTATATGTGCGTCTAATTAAAAAAAAATATTTCATTCATATTAATTCTAGTATATACGAGTACTGAGTTACATTATGTAGTACATACATAAATATCAAATTTTGATAAATCAAACTTTGATTTTATTTTATTTATTGTTTTTCTTACCCTATTTTTGTTATTAATATACATATTACATATTTTGATATCGTTCTATTTATTTAATCAAATAACTGGATATTTGCAGCTATACGTAATATATACATACGTTTGACATACATAATAATGTACCTATATTATGTTGAAATATTTAAATGTCATGATAAGATAATTTTTTTTTCTTTTTGGAATAATAAAATGAACACAATAATATAAACGTTTATTATCTGCGTATATAATCATATATGTATAAATCAAATTAAAAATGAAAAGTCATTTTATTGGAAACATAAAATAAAAACAGATTAAAATTATACCTACTCTACATCAGTATCTGCGGTATTTATAGAAGGAAAAAAAAAAACATTTTTTTTTTTCAAACATATAATATACGGTATTTAATATCTTGAATCCTTAAAATATAGTTTGTTTATTTTGTTTATTAATTTTTTTTTTTTCAAATGAAGTTTAATGATTATGTTTAAATAAATAGAGATCTAAATGCGTGTATGATGTGTGTTAATTATTATTAATAACTTACATAGACATATACTGTCTGCGTGAACAATAATAGATTTTTCATGTTTAAAACAATTGCGTAGATCTTAAATATACACAATTTAATGTACGGGTATTTATACTATGTGCTGTGTAACGTATGTACTATATGGATGTAAATGTGTGCAGATAATGTAAAAATTTAAAATAAAAAATACATAGCATAGCCATAAGTTTTTGAATTTATCTTAAACTTGAGACAACTTATCAATATTAACAAAAGTCATTGTAAATGGCTTAAAAATAAATCTACTTATATAAAACATAAAGGCCACCCACATCATCATAAATGTATGTATTTATTGTACATACATTAATATATGTACATGCACTGGCACTCGTATATGTATAAACGCATATGTGTGCTAGTATTTACTTCATTAAAAAACAAAATACCATCAATAGATATTAATAATGTCTGCACAGTTTGCTGTTGATGATACTGTATAATATACTCGCGTATTTATATAATGTGAAATTTATAATAAATCTCTACTTACAGTACTAACATACAAATACTTACATATTTTTGTTCTATAAAAATAAAATAAAATGTAATACGATAAATTAATTTTTTTTTTTTTTTTTTTTTTTTTTTGTAAATATTTAAAACAAATTTATTTTGTTTATATGTATATGGTGTGGTGTTGGTGTGGTGAGTGAATTATTATTATTAATTTTGAAAGTAGTATAAAAAATTTTTTAAATTTTTTAATATAAAAATAATTTTAAATTTATTTTTAATATAATATTTCGATCAACATTCATATAATCATAATCGCGTGAACATTAACAATAGATAGACAGACATTTAGATACCTTTTATTTTACAGTTTATAGTGTATTGAGCACTAATATCTTTCTTCAAATACTCAATAATCTTGAAACAAAAATGATATTTAACTTATACTTACACTACATTCAAATGTACATAAGTATATTGAAGGCTAAATAAATAAGAAATTATCTTATAATATTTTACACAAATAAATGATAATTTAAATAAATAAATAAAAAAAAAAAAAAAAATTAAGTGCTTGAATTTGGATAAATTTTTATTTTGTATATACGAGTGTGTATTTTTTTTTTTTTTTTAATATTCACTTAGGATCTAAGTGTCTAAGTCTTAATATGTTATATCACAGATAAGGATCATTGTCTGTGGTTATATAGAATTACTTACATAGAAAGAAAATATATACTACTTTTTTTTTTTTTTTTTTTTTTTTTAATAAAATTTTAATGTTAAATTTATAATTTATGTTCTGCTTTTATTTTTCAGATAATCTAAAAAATAAAAGAAAATAACATGGAATCAGTTAAAGCTAAAGAATTACCTGAAAATCCTAGAGAAAGAACAAATCCTTTATCATTTTTATTCTTTTGGTAAGTAGACAAGCATATAATTAGTAATGTGTTTGGTTTGTATTTTCAAATAATAATAATAAAAATAAATTAGAATTTATAATATTATTTTCAATTATATATACAGACTTTATATTCAATTAAAAATTAAAGATAAACGACTAAATATGATCTGATTGAACACTTTCATATTATTACATATTTTAATTGTTTTATTTAAAAGAATATTGAAGTTATTTAGAGATACTTAAGTATAAAATAAATTAAAAATTTTAACGCATTTATCATTTATGATTTCTCTTAAAATTAATATGTATACAAAAATAAATTAAAATAATGAAATAATTTCATAAGAAAATCATAAAGACTTATTATACCATTATACTTACTCGTATCTCGTACTTAAGTATATACTCTTATGATGTACATATGTGTATAATATAAAAAACAAAAGTAAATATAAAGCCCTAAAATGATAATTTAATTTTTTATTATTTAATTTATAAAATGAATTTTCATATTTTTGAATGCAATTAAAATAAAAATCTATTTTAGATTAAATAAGATTCCAAAAAAATTTAAATAAAATAAAAGTTAATAAATTACTTATAATTTGTATTATATGCTCACATGGGCTGGGTTTGGAAAAGTCATCTGCAAGCAGACTGCATTTACAGTTTGTTTGGTAATCCAGATAACAAGTATATATTATTGTATTACGAGTCTATTTGATCGTCAAAAGACAGTCAATAAGTTTGACAATATAATCAATTTTTTGACGATCATTTGATATTTCCAAACAGGGCCTAATGTAGATTATATGAATAATTTTCTGTATGTAATATTTAAATAGGTATTTTTTTTTAAACATTTTTTAATATGAAAGTTTCATGAAACTATTTTATCGATAATTTTTGTCCTGTCCAATAAGATAATATTAATTTTAAATTATATAATAATTATTATTTTATTTAAATATTTCAGCTGGACATTGCCAATATTTTTTAAAGGTCGTAAAAAAGAATTAGATACATCTGATTTATACAGAGCTCTAAAAGAGCATAGATCAGGTATGTTACACATCATTTATAATACTAATTAAGTGTCTATACTAATAACCAAAACATATCACGAAGTTTATTGTGCGCAGTTTATTATTATGATGATGATTTTAAAAAGTTCAAATTCAGATAAAATTTGAAAAAAAAAAAAAATGTTTTTCCTTGATTGTTTTGGAAATGTTTAAAAAATAATTATAATCAAGATTGAATTTTAAAATGCATCAATTTGACAATAACGCATAATTTATCTTCAGGATTTTGTATGTTGTACCATATGCCAAATTGATGACAAATTGATGTTTTCTAAAAATTCAATCATAACCAAATTTGTATAATTCGAAATTTCTGTATACAAATACAAACAAATTTTGATGGAAATTTGAGGTATGTTTATATTTAGTTCGAGATAAAGAATTTGAATTATATATTTGGATGAATATTTAGACCAATTTTGTATCTATGTTATGAATATTTTCCTATCAATTGAATTTAAATACTTAATTTGTTCAAAATTATTTCATTGAATGACAAATAAATTGGAAATTATAAATGAAATTTTTATAAAAAAGTTCACTGATAAAATGAAAATAAAATAAAATGAAATAAATACATAAATTTCATTAATTCGCTCAATGAAGATAGATTATAACTTTTTTTATATAATTATTCTTCTGTAACGTTAATAATAATTTCTTCATAATATTTTTTTAAATAAACCTATAATAATCTTAATATTACATTCTTTTCCAACACTTATGTTTTATTTTAGTTATATAATACCAATTAGTCATTCATCGATTTAATGCTACATCTGTTTTAAATTTATAACATTTTTTTTTCATTTTTTTTTGCAAAAAATGAATATTAAAAATGAAATGAAAATAAGTAACAAATTAAAAAGAGAATAGAACAACAGAATAATAATATAATACTGATAACATATTATTTAAATTACCAACTCCACATATACATTATATAGAAATCCACTTAAATTATGTATACACTTTTTCCCAGTGGAATTCAACATTGTTCCAATCAAAAACAACAACGTTTCAAACAAAAACAAAAAAAAAAAACATTTTTGAAATTAAAAACAACATTTTTCAAATCAAAATTAGACTTACATTTTTAGACTAAACTACTTCTGATCGGACATATCCAAGCTGATTGCTGACAGACCAAGGAGTTTATATGTACACTTAAACAGGTTTAGACAGTTACTAAACTATAAGGCTAGCATGACATTGGATATTTTATTATATGTCTTCATATACATATATTTCATAAATTTGTCCATTTTTATTTTCTAAACACTTTTGATTAAAGAAATACAACCACTGCCTTAGATGACCGCTTTCTAAGGAACGACGAATACTTTCAAAGGTATATAATCAATGGCACTCCAACCATAGATCACTACCTTGCATAGGAGACATGGTTGACCACTTTAAATCCCCATATTTTTTACACCCTTATAGCTATCGACGCGCAATCACCATATATGTATAAATCTTGGTATTGAGGTCATCTGACCCATAAAACTCTCAATCAACCAAGCCAAATTTTCAAATATCGTTTCAAATGTAGTTATCTAAAAAGGAAGACAAAAATGTGTTTAAAACAACTTTGATACCTAATTATAAATTTATTTTTTTTTAAATTTAATTGTACTATATTTTAATTCTTTTCATCAGTTATTGTATACATTATGTGGTCGCGTACATATAAGTATTTTTTTTTGATTAAATTTTAAATTAATCAAAATTTAATGATTAAATAAAAAAAAAATAAATTTAATTATGTTACAAAATGTAAATGAACCGTTCGTTTCGGTTGTTTTTCTTATTTTCATTGCTTTTTTTTTTTTAATAATACATGCACTGTTAGATATACTTACATATATGTACTGAACGAAAATTGAAAAAAAAAAAAACTAAACCAAAAAAATATTTTACTGACAAAATATGTATTACAAACCGTGGAAGGTCGTTTACTTGATGGGACTATTTTTTTTTTCAATTTTTCGTTTTTTTTTTTGAAAGAGAGAAATACTAAATACATATTTCGAGGTTATTAATCCATTTTATTTTGTGATAATTAATTTTTTACTGTTAATTTTGTTTTAAATTAATTATTATAGGAAATTAATAAATAATAAAATAAATTTTTTTTAAAAAAAAAGAAGACGGACATTTACTAAAAAATAAAAAAATAAATTAAAATAAAAATTAACAAGATAATAAAATATGACACATCCTCATAGAATTATTGATAACAAATACATACGTAGTGCGTTCCAGGTATTCGCGACCTCACCTATATAGAAAACCAGAATACAAAAACTACCTGTTTTATTTTTCAATATAATCTCCTTTTATTGAAATACACTTTTCACAACGTTTAATTAATGCCTCTATACTACTGTAAAAATAAGAAGGATCTTTGTCCTCAAAATGAGCTAAAACTGCTTGCTGAACTTCTTCATCGGTCGTAAATTTTCTTCCCCACAGGTCAGACTTTAACTTTGAGAATAAAAAGTAGTCGCTGGGAGCCAGATCAGGACTATATGGTGGATGATCAATTTCTGTAAAGCCACATTCGTTGATGGTAACTTTGGAAATGGCAGCAGTATGAACGGGAGCGTTGTCGTGTAATAGCAGAATTCCTCGAGTCAGCTTTCCTCTCATTTTTTCCGCAATTGACTGTCTTAACTGCCGTAACAAATTAGCATAATAGACAGCGTTCATAGTCGTATTCCGTTCTTTGAAGTCAATCAACAGGATTCCCTCACAATCCCAGAAGATCGTTGCCATAATTTTTTTCGTGCTCTGGGTCACCTTTGCTTTCTTTGGTACTGGTTCTCCTTTTTTTTTCCATTCCATTGAATCTCTTTTAGACAAAAGATCATGGTAAAGAACCATTGTCTCATCTCCAGTGACAATCCGTTGTAAAATGTTTTCTTTGTCTAAAAATTTCTTACAGCAATCAACTCTTTCTTTTTTTTGAGAAGCACTAAGAAGTTTGGGTACCCATCTTGAACTGACTTTTGTCATACCCAAATGGTCATGTAGAATACGGAATACGATTGTTTTTGAAATTTGGGTTTGTGCTGCAATTTCTTTCAATTTTAGTCGCCGGTCGCTCAGTACAACTTTTTCGACTAATTCTATGTTATCCGTTGTAACAGCTGTTGATGGGCCTCCTTCACGTGGATCATCTTCTATTGATTCTCGTCCCCAACGAAAAAGCTTCGACCACGTTTTAATCATTGTAAATGATGGTCCAGAATCCCCGTATACTGAATCCATTCTATCTTTAATTTGTGTTGGTGTTAAACCTTCTTTTGTTAAGAATTTAATTACAGCACGGTACTCTAAATATGACATTTTTTACTACACACAATATTATATTCATTTGACCCTCCCCTCTTTTCGACGATATTGAAATTGACAGGTAATTCTTGCTAGAAGTATATCAGGTCGCGAATACCTGGAATGCACTACGTATTTTGAATATTTTATACTCGTAATGTGTATATATGAACATGGGTACAAATTTTATGTAAAATAACATTACACAATAGTCAAATTGATGAGTAATATTTTAATTATCATCATTTAGGTTAGGTTGTAGCAACTTACAATATTTTAATTCAAAAACAAAATAAAAAGTAGAAGAAATCAAATAAAATCTGGAGAACGTTTCGTTTTAAAATACAGAAGAGAAGAGAAGAGATAAATAATTATAGAAGAGCGAAAAAAGAGGGAGTCATGAACGTTCATGGAATTCAAGAATTCAACCCGACATCAAGCAAGACATCGAGTGGGTTTATTTCAGTCTTGCTTTCATGTTTTAGTGTTGCCATTATACTGAAAATTAAAATTATAGAAATTTGTTTGACAATATCAACAAAATGTGGCACCAGCCACTATTAAAATAAGAAACAAAAAAGAAACAAAAACATGAAACATGAAAGTTCATAGTATAAATGCTATGTTCAGTATTCAGTTTCAGTCCCATGAACTGGAGCAGAAGCATAAACATGAAACAAGATAATGTACATAAATGTACCATATGATATGTTTTCATTTATAAATGTGCATATGTATGCAAAATTATTGATAATAATTATTATTACTGATACACCACCGCACGTATCAACTTAAAATATATCATGTACGTATACGCAATTAAAATTCTCTATAATGTACGAGTTTATGACCTTTCTTATCATTAATTTGATTCAATATTTCTTTTTATTTATAAAATTTTTAGATACTTATTTTTACTCAAAAATAATACATAATCATATCTATGCATACGTATATTATGTAAAAATTATTTAATAAAAAACAATGAAATTCTTATGTATACAATTTACAATTACTACATTGATTTTATGGGAGTAAATTTTTACTATTTTCATTTTATTTTATTTTTTTTTTTTTTTTAATATTTATATTATTTGTAATTTATTTTGTTTAATATTTTGTGAAATAAAAAAAGTAATAATAGGGGTTTTCGATTTGGCAATTTCAAGTACTTGCGATTGCGAGTACTAAAATGTGTCTAGGATAAATTGTTCAAATGAACGACACAAAAATTATTCGTAACTACTTGCATCTACTTCCAGCTACTTGAAAAAAATTTTCATGAGTAGCTTCGAGTAGATGGTTTAGCACAGACATTTACCTTTTCTACTCGCAAGTACTTGAAATTGTCAAATCGAAAGTACCTAATATATAATTTTACCAGTGTAATCCGATTAATAACATATGTATACAAAATTAAATATCCGAATTTGTTGATTTCAAAAGTAAATAAATGATTCACTGCGATGATGATGCTATATAAATATAAAACATGAAAATTTGAATTTATGTATGTACGTATATGTGCGTATGTGATGTACATTTATATTTATTTAGATATAGTAAAAAAAATTTATGATTATGATTATTCTCTAAAGATTGATTGGTTGTTATTTTTTTTTATCGGCAATTTTATAAACGTTCTTTGGTGTTAATTTTGACAGTTGTTTTTTTTTTTTTTTTTTTGTAATAATTTTTTTAAAAAAATCTACATTAATAATAAAAGCATTAAGTAAATACGAGTATATGTACATGTGAATATATAAGTACAATACATTGAGTATATTAATCACAATTATGGGCGTTATTGTTATGATGAACACTAATTAAAATATGTACTATACTCTGTTAGAAAAGTGTCGCAAGAATTTATAATTTAAAAAGGCTGTGAAAGAAATTAGTAAACAAAATTTGGTCCTTTAACTTAATATCACATGTATTCGATTACTGTACCAAATATATGAATGCAATCTGCCAATTTGTTTGTGTAGAGCTGAGCTGTTAATTTTGTTAGTTGTTTACAGCTACTCCCCCACGAATTTTGATTGGCTTGGTTTTGGTTTGTTAATGAATGAAACACCATATTCTGAAGCTTATTGACTAGTTTACAAGTTTTAGTTTACAAGCAAGTCCAACTGCGTAGATTCATGTCTCTTGACCCATTTATTAAAGCTGAAATAAATGATGCAAGCATATTTCTTTACGATACTCTTATATCTTATTGAAGAAAATTCAATAAGTCTTTTGAAACTGTAGCCGTGCAATAATGTGTCTCATATATCAAAAATATCGATCAAAATCGAACAAGCAAACTCGTGAAAGATGTTAAAGTCTAAAAAGTTTTCTGTTTAAGTCTAAATTGGCGATTACTGAGCATAGTTTTCTTCACTTTATCGAATGGTTTTATCGGTTGTAGAGGTTGAATGCCGTTGACAAACTTTCCACCCCACTTAACTGCTTTGCATCATTCATAAGTCCCCGTCTTTGATTTGACTGACACCATAAGCCTTTTCTAATCTTGTTTAGAACATTCGCCACATGAAAATTTATTCAGAACACAAAATCTTTATTCAACACCTAGCGTAGCATTATTAAATTAAAAATTCCCCATACTTTTCTGACAGTAGGTATATATTTTATAAATTCTATAAAAATTAAATGCTGCGTATATATCAATTCATTTTACATTAATAATAAATATTATTATTATTATTATATTACTTAGTATTATTATTATTTTCAATTTAAAATTATGATCAAAGGACATTTTTTTTTATTGAATACCTACTGAAAATCTGTTATCATTACAAAATGTAACAACAAACTTATATGATATGTATACTATTATCTTGACATGAATTGAATAATAATGTTTTATTATTATTATTATTATTTTTTCTTTTTTTTTTGAATTATTTTTATTTTATTTTTCATCTTTATTATTATCATTTGTATTTTTATTCTTATAGTGATAATATTTTTATGGAATATTCAATTTCATAAATTTAAAATTTATTAGAAAAAAAAAATACATTTACATCATTTGTTTTTTTTTTCCGTATTTTTCTTTCTTTAACTGTACAGAAACATTAGGTGATAAATTATGCAGAGCATGGGAAAAGGAATTATTAAAAAAAAGATTAAAAGGCAAAGAGCCAAGTTTAATGAAAGCTTTAATAAGAGTATTTGGTTGGCAGATATCTCTATTAGGATTAATATTATTAGCCATAGAATTATGTTTAAGGTAAGTGTTATAATATATTATGAATGAATTAATTAATTAATAAAATTAAATTAATTTTTATTGTACACATAAATACACACATAAATTTAGTGGGGATTCATGTCATTTTTCAGTTTTTTAAAGTTTCGTAGTTCTGTTGACATGAACCGATCAATGACCGTCATCTAAAATTTCTTCGTATGTCACTTTTTCGGAGTTATTTTTTTCTCTCATCTGCGTCATATATTTATTTTATAACATTTTAATTTCTATGCCAATTGAGAACTGTCAAAAATCAACTACGAAACTATACGAAATACAAAAGTTAGAAAATCTGCAAAGCATTTTAACTTTGTAGGTTTTCAAAATTTTTGCAGTTCGTAAATACGTACATATTACATGGAAATGGACTATGAAAACTGAAAAACTACGAAGATTACAAAGTTTACGATAAACTGAAACGTAAAATGAATCTCCCCCTTTTTTGATATAGAATACAAAAATTTTTTTCAATTAAAAATAAAATTTAAGTATATTTCTGATGGCTTTTATACAAATGTAAAACTACAAATCTTATTAAGATTCAAAATTATTGAAATAATTAATTTATTGTAAAAATAATTAAGTACCTGAGACATATAGGCAGATGTGATTAAATATGTTTCAACATTTTGTTAGCAATATTCGTATATATATTTATTTTAATCTTGAATTTGAAATTTGAGAAAAAGGATGAAACGGATAAAATTTCTTCAAAAAACATGACTAAAAATTTGACCAAAACTCTGTTATTTTTTAATTTTATTTTTTATGTGATTTTTAAAAATTCTTTTTAATTTTGATATAATTTTGCTTCATAAACTACTCGTATATCCTTAAAAATTATTATTGAATGAATATATAAGCTCTATCCTTTATTGTATTTAAAGCACCAATATGTGTATAGCTATGTACATTTATTTATAAATGTAATATTGTACAGAGTGAAAATTTGTGAAGTATAATTTTTAGTTTTATTATTTACTATTATTATGTAATATACATATATTCACTATACCCCTATAATAATTATGCTAGCTTTTGTATATTATATACCTATTTAATAATTGCATAAAACTATACCTGCTAGCATTTATTTTTTTTTTAAATATTTCAAGTCATCTTTATCTGAGATTATAGAATTTTACACGTTAATTAGAATAAATATTGAGGATGGGTATTCAATTAATGTAGTAAAAGGCATGTAAACCGCTAATAAACCGAATAGATACGTGTATTAGCGGTGCACTATAGATTTATTACGAGCCTTTTACAATATTAAGTGAATATCCTTATTGTAAAATGATAGAGTTACACTTATGAAATTATGTTTAGTTTATGAGTCATATAAATGATTTAAAAAATATAAATTATATTTCAAATATAATGAAAAGGATAATGAAAAATGTATTCATTACTTATGAAAATTTTGGCTGAACTTCCGAATTGAACCGTCAGCTTTTGAAACGAAACCTTTCGATAATGATACTTCGGAATGTTCTCTTTAACATGTTACATGTCTTTATTGGAGCAAATTCATTTTAAAGACGCAAAGTACTTTTAAAAAATTTTGGGAATAATTGACATTCCGAAGTATCATTATCGGAAGGTTTCGTTTCAAAAGTTGACGGCCCCAAATTCGAAAGTTTCCCCGAAAATTTTATTTAGTTAATAAAATAAATTTTTCATTTATTTTAATAAAATTGACATAAACTGAACATAATTCTTGTTGTTACAAATACACACATCACATGAATATTTATTGCCCTGAATATTTTATAAATTATACATTATACACACAAAGTTAAATACATACAGAATCTATACATAAACACGTAAATATTCAATATCTACATATTAATTTTTATATAATTAATATACAATACATACAGTATATTATTAATTAAATTTACGTAATGTGTTTTATATATACATATATATATATTTTCTTTTGGATATTATACAGGATACATCAACCGCTTTTCCTTGGAAATTTGATTGCCTACTATTCGAAAAATAATCATACGTAATAGGGTTTGGATTATTATTTTTGTAAAAATTAAAAATTAAATTACAAGTTTTTGTTGTTGTTGTTGTTTTTTGTTATCCTTATCTTTTTTTTGTTTGTTTCTTTATTTGTTTATTTGTTATCATATTTTTAATATAAAATATAAACATATGTATATGTACCATTATAATACATAAAATTATGTCATTCTGTATTTATTGTTTCTTTGTTGTGTATTCATTTAATTGATGCTTAAATAAAATGGGTATTCACTTAAAGCAGTAAAAGATGCCATATAAATCAAGTAAAACGTGTAAATAATGTCTCATTTACAAACTAGCGTAGATTGAGTAGAGTACAGTGCGGGCTTTTGAATTGCCTTCACAATTCAGTCAGAATAGAGTATAGCGTGTGTTATTACATAGGAACATTAAGAATTGGTACACGAACTTTTAAAAATTTCAATATAATTTCCCCGAATCATCAGCATCAGATTAAAAATGAAACCTAATCTCATTATGGCTCTGGTGAAAATCTACGCTACGCTACGGAAAAGGGATATATAGAATATATAGAATATATATAGAATTTCTTGTGTGAAAATGAAGGAGATATGAAAAATCCACTCTGGTGTGAAATTCACTTTGGATTGTAAATGAGATTTAATACGTGTATTTCATATTCTCATTTTACTCAGTTTACGTGCCTTTTACTGCATTAACTGAATACCTTTAAAGTAAAATTATGCGTAAAATTTTTAAATTTAATTAATTTTCTTCATGATTATGTATATAATTCTTTCTTTACATTACATATACAGACCCATTATATGTAATGCACTTAAATACTCTACCACACTCTACCATACAGCTTAGATTAAATACTTTGTATTTTTTATTATTTTCTTCTCTTAATTTCTTGTTTTAAGTCAATAAAAATTTCTTATTAACTAAACTACACACATAATTTTCTTCTATTTTTGATCTTTAATTATTTCGTTCGTTTTAAGTTTTTTTTTTATATTTTAGTTCATAATTTATTTTATACAATTTGGTGACAGGAAAAAAAAAACTTCATATTTAAATGCATTTACATTTTTTTTCTTTCATACGTCGAATAGGAGAGGATTGGATGAGATGAACAAAAATATAAGTGAAATGAAGACATTACATACATACTCGTACATAAAATAAATTATGATCATGAAGAATAGATAAATTATTTATTCCAAAGTTTTCGCTATCCATAGAATAAATCTCTGATTTAAGCCTAATTTGCGTTTCACAAACGTTTGATAAGTTAATCTATAGATAAATCAATAGGTTATTTTAATCTTATGATTTCGACAAGTTTAAATGCTCATCTATGGATATTATATGGAAAGTTAAATTGATATTTTATCAACAATACTATGGTAAAAGATGGTAAAAGTATATGTTTGATTATTATTGAAGTGTTTTTATAACCAATATAATAGTATTTCCGCTAATAAGTTGATGTTTTACCGTCAGTAATTTTTGATTGTTGAGAAAAAATAACTTCTTATATTACTGCCTTTATATGATTACAGAAATTTTAATTTTCAAAAAAAATTATTTGTTGACACTTTCAGCAATATTTCTCTTTAGAAGTGTTTAATCAAAAAATTAATTTTAACGATGATTTCAGCGACAATATTTTTCTTTAGGAAATTTCAAATCAAAACTAATACGTAGATAATACGATTATCAGTGGCGGCGGACTTTCCGATGAAGCTTCCCTAGACATCATTCGAAGTTTCAAAATGAAAATTCAAAAATGAGTACACATCATAATGTCTGAAATACTACTTTTACTAATATAGCGTATATATATACTATAGGTAATGTAATAGAATAGTCAGTGACATTCACTGCTCAAAAATATGTATAGAGTAGAGAAGCAAGAGCAAGCATTAAATGCTGTTCTTGTTAGTGATTTTCTGAATTTTTGATTATTCACTGGCTACCCTCAACAGACAATAATGGTAATTTAACCGAAATAACCACTGAATATGTTGCGATTACTATACATCTGAGAGACTTGCACAGGTATTTATCGAGTTTAAATCTAAAAACGAAGTTTTATGAATTACAGAAAAACAAAATGAAACAAACTTTAGTCAAATTTTAAATTTTGATTATTTATTATGAATTTTCATCACACAATGTAGTACAATCTGTGAGTTAGTTATAATAATAAGGGTGTACTACTTTTCCAGTGATAAGTACTGCTCCAGTTGTTACATCCATAATGCAGAACAAAAATGGTGGATTAACAGTTGTATTAATCGATTTAGCACGATAGTCCATTTTATTCATGATACCCATATCTAAAATTTTAAATTAAATTCAAATTGTTAAAAAAAAAAAAAAACAAAAAAAAAAAAAACAATTTACCCATTGCTCCATAAGCTTCTGTACCAACTTCATTAAATTCAATTGCAAATTTTTGAACGACATCTTTCACTTCTAATGCTAATCCAGGTGATTTGATTAACTGAATATTTGCTTCTGGGGTAAATATTTTCTTGATACCAAGCTGGAAAAATTTGTAAAATGAAATGAAATAAATATCCATAAATGTATCTTCCTAATTAACGAATTTAAGATTATATCAATAAAGATTTTATTTACATTTTTAATATGTTTAGCCATACTGAAAGATGATTCAAATTTGAGTTTTGGCATTGCTACTGACATAAATTTTTCTTCCATTTTTGATATTTCATTTTCTAGCATGTTTCGATCTAAATTGTTAATAACATGTTTTAATCCATAAACTTTTTTCGGTTCAATGATAATCATTGCATATTTTCCACCCTGAAAAAAAAAATTAATTTGAAAAACAATAAAAAAAAATTCTCATTTACACTGAAAGGAAAAAAAACACTTATTTTTCACTCACCTTAAAATTCACACGAACCAATTTCGACTTTAATGTTTTTGATTCTATACAATGGAATTTTCCAGAGGCTTGCATAAAAGTTATGTTAATATACGTATTATCGTTAACTGGATAAAATTTCTTAAATGTGTTGTGAATGTCTATTTCCCATTCAGCTTTGAAATAAATTGTATTCAGAATTATGGCTTGTGCACCATTAATTAAATCTGAAATTTAATATATATTTTTAAAGTTTACTTTATGTATTCCTGCATATCAAATGAAATGAAATTTTTATAAAGGTATATGATGATACAAACATACCTGTAGTAACAATATCTTTAACATGTCCTTCAGTTTTACTTGATGCGTGATCATCCAAAGTTTTAGCAGTTTTATCTCTTCTATCGAAATCGTATGTTTTTACTTCTGCATTGAAAAGATATAATGCTTCGCGCTCATATGAACGATCAATACTAACACCTTTAGCTAAACCAATTAAAGAACCCATCAGAAGGGAATTATTTTCATTTTTTTCCTACAGAAATTATTAAAATTAACATTTAAACACGTTATGTTTGATTTAAAAAAAAAATATGTATTCTCATTTGAATTGCTCTCCATACCCTAAGTGGTCCAAGTGTTTTCTGCCAGTAATCACTTAATTGGAATCTATTTAATTTAGGTAGAAGAATCGATAATTCCTTATCTGATTCTGAATTTTCTGCGATAGCTTGTTTTAATAAAGATAATGAAAGTTTTGTTACGAATGGTGATAAGATAACATTACAGGTGTTCTGAACAGTTATGCATTCATTATTTAAAACTTCCTGTAGAAGAAAGACGAATAAATTTGTAAAAATTGTGCATTAATAAAAAAAAAAGTACACATTCAGAGTAGAACGAACAAAATTATACCTTGGTTAGACTCCAATCGAATTCTTCAGTATTACTTTCAGATGCGTCGCTGTATATATTAAGAATCAGTAATAAAATCACTTTGAAATGAAATAAAAAATACATTTTAATTGAATTCTTGTTACAAATTTATATGTAAAATTTATTTATTTGTTTTTTTTTTCTTTCTAAATACTTACATGAAATGAACTGCATTTTCGTTAATTAATTATATTTCCAAAATAGAATTTTTGTTTTTCTTCTAATTTTTCAAACTTATCCCGATTGAATCAAGACACAAATGATGAAAATCAATAATATTCTCAACATTTATATATGCGAATAATTTCTGGAAAATTTTATCACAAAAATATTTATTTATTATTCAAAATACAAATATGTATTTTAGAAATTACGTAAATACATGAATATTTCACTTCACGTGGATTCATTATTTGAGGCTGTATTAAGTCATAAATATTACCTTTTCTTCGTCATTAGATTAATTACAGTCGAAATAAAAAAACTACTAAACAAATACTATTGTTTTTTCTTTTTAATTGTCTTAAATATTTTTTTAGTTTTAAAATAAAATTCAAATTAAATTTTATCTATTGACATCATTTCATACCTGTATAAGATATACACGAATATACAGAGTGTTTATTTTAATTTGAAACCAAAATAAATATAAGTAACTTGGATACACAGTAATCAGAATTGAATTTCTCAGAAAAATATCGTACCATAAGTAATGTACTTATAATTTTCATAATGTTTTTGTTCTTTTTTTTTTTAATTTATATTTTTCTTCTAAGAACACATTTATATCACGACATTTAGCAGTTTCATATTGTATATTTTCTAATAAACAGATATTAATTATTTAGTTGGAATGAAAATACTTACGTGTTTTTTACGTACGAGTATGTACGTAAATACTTTTCTGAGAATTAATTTTAAAACAATTGAATTTTAATCGCTATGCAACGAAATGCTAATTAAATATTTTAATTTTATAAGTATGAAGTCTGATAAGAATCTAAAGTAAGCCATACATACACGTGAAGGAAAGTTCAAGTGTAAAATATATTATCCTAAAATTATCCACACACATGCATTCAAGAAGATTTGTGCATTAGAATTAAAGTAAAAATTAAAGCAAATTTAATACTCATTTTTAAACAATGTTTATGAATAAAATCCATTTTTTTTAATCCACAAAAACCTATATCACCTATATCTATACAGATACGGGAATTTACATTTATATCCTCGTATCCCTCTTAACTTCATTTTTGAAACTGAAAATATTTCTATTGAGCTTTTAGAAAAATCTAAAAATGAAAAGAATAAATTTCCCAACCAAAAAGCATAGAAAAATAAAATCAATTAAAATCCTCAATACTGTTCAGTCTCTTATCTGAGTGAATATGAATATTATCTCTTAGAATGTCTAATAATATATATTATACTTAAATTTGTTGAGAAACTGTACTATCAATGTCTTTGCTTTCTTTGCCAGATCATTTCCATCAAATACTTATATGTCTTTTCATTTTCTTTAGACAAAAACTATAATTTTTGCTATTAAAAACTGTCATTTATTTATCGGTTTAGGACATCATTAATAAATTGCTGAAATTTCAAACTTAACAAAATTCCGACGAATTGATAATACATATATGTAGTCAAAAGTATTATTTTGAATAGTGTGATCGTTTATCGGTTCATTATTAATGTTCTCAAAAATGTCTTAATTTCTAACTTTAATTTTAATAATTAATTAATTTACAATTTATATAAATGACATTTGATTCACATTACATTTGCTTTTTTTTATGAATTCAAGACTTTTTAAAATTATGTAACATATTAAAAATTTATACATCTTTCCATATAAGTAGTACATAAAAGATAAAAGTATGTAACTTCATATAGTAAATGTACATTTTAGTGTGCATTATCCATAAAATGTCTATATTACCACATATTACTTAATTTCTATACACAGGGACTCATTAATCATTATAGTGATCATCACTACATTTCGCATTGTAGTGTTTGTTTTTCTAATTTGTCAAATTTGTTTTTCTTTTTCTTTCAATAAAAAAAAAAAAAATAAAATTAAATAAAAATTAATTTAAAAAAAAAATATATAAATAATATTTTCAAATTTGTTTTTTTTCTTCTTTTCTCCTTTTTTTTTTACAAAATCAAAAAAAAAAAAAAAATGTTTTTTTTCACTTTTACAATAATACAGAGTATCACAACCAATATTTCTTGGACGTTTAGTTGGTTATTATTCACATAAAGATGGAAATATAAATGAAGCATATATATATGCTGCTGCTGTTGTATTATGTAGTGCAATAAATGTTATGTTTATGCATCCATTTATGTTAGGACAAATGCATATGGGAATGAAATTAAGAGTATCATTATGTAGTATGATATATCGTAAGGCATTACGTTTAAGTAAAACAGCATTAGGTGATACAACGGCTGGACAAGTTGTTAATTTATTATCAAATGATGTTGGTCGATTAGATTTATCAATAATATTTTTGCATTATTTATGGGTTGGACCAGTCGAAACGGTTATTGTTACATATTTAATGTATAGAGAGGTAATTTAATTTTTTTTCAAATACATATATATTTTGTTTGTATATGTGAAATATTTTTCAAATTAAAATATTTTTGTTTGTAATTTAAGATTGGTATTGCAGCTGTATTTGGTGTAACATTTATGTTAATGTTTATACCATTACAAGGATATCTTGGTAAAAAGACATCTGTATTACGTTTAAAGACAGCATTACGTACCGATGAACGTGTACGTTTAATGAATGAAATTATACAAGGTATACAAGTAATTAAAATGTATGCATGGGAGAGACCATTTGGTAAAATGGTTGAATTAGCTAGAAAAAAGGAAGTTCGTGTTATACGTTATGTATCGTATATACGTGGTATATTATTATCATTTATAATGTTTGTTACACGTGTATCAATATTTATGAGTCTTGTCGCATATGCATTACTTGGAAAAATTGTAACAGCCGAAGAGGCATTCGTTATAACTGCCTACTATAATATTCTAAGACAAACGATGACTGTATTCTTTCCACAAGGTAAATGCATATATTCTATGGCTCTTATTTGTGTATCCTTTTTAAATCCTTAAACTGATTTAACCTAAAATATATTTTATTCTTATTCTAATTTACTTCTGTGTATAGGTATTTCTCAGTTAGCTGAAACTATTGTATCTGTACGAAGAATTCAAAAGTACATGCTTTACGATGAAACTGAAATCAAAGAAACTGAAGATGACGAGAAAAAGATTAAGTTAATGGATGATGATGAAGAAGAGAACAGCACTGAATCGACAATAACAAAAGAAGCTGCAGAAAAATTAATGTATAATAATGGAAGTAATGGTGCAGTTGGTGGGACTGGAATCACTGGTACTGGAACTGATAATAATGCTGCTCTATCGGAAGCTGGTATCGTTATAACAGATCTGAAAGCAAAATGGGATCCATCATCAGTTGAATATACTTTGGACAATGTGAATTTAAGAGCACAGCCAGGAACTTTGGTAGCAATTATTGGTCCAGTTGGTTCTGGAAAATCAAGGTAAAAAATATTGAATCAGTTTTTTATTTCTAAATTCATTATTATCTGAATAAAATTTTGTTTAAATAATCTACTACCATTTTTACATCCGTTTATAGTGTAATACAGACAATCCTTGGTGAATTACCAGTCGAATCTGGTAGCATTAAAATCAATGGTACAATATCGTATGCATCACAAGAGCCATGGTTATTTACTGGAACAATACGACAAAATATTCTATTTGGGCAGCCAATGGATAAGAGACGTTATAAGACTGTTGTCAGTAAATGTGCCTTAGATAGAGATTTTGATTTGTTACCGTTTGGTGATAAAACGATTGTTGGTGAACGTGGTGCATCATTATCTGGTGGACAGAAGGCAAGAATTAGTTTGGCACGTGCAGTTTATCGTCGTTCATCAATTTACCTATTGGATGACCCATTGAGTGCTGTCGATACACATGTCGGTAAACATTTATTCGAAAGATGTATGCGAGATTATTTACGTGGAAATGTCGTAATTCTTGTAACACATCAGTTACAATTCTTACAACATGCTGATCAAATTGTCATATTGGATCATGGTAAAGTTAGTGCTGTCGGAACATATGATAGTTTACGTGAAAGTGGTTTAGATTTTGCACAATTATTAGCTGCACCAGAAACTGAAGATGAAGAAGCATTATCCAGATCAAGATCCGGAAGTAAATTACATAAAAGACAAAACAGTGAAGGTTCCATAAATAGTATAGAACCAGAAGATAATCAAATGCAAGTAGTAGAAAGTCAAGAACATGGCGCTATTGGTCTATCATTGTATGGAAAATATTTTAAGGCTGGAGGTGGTTTCTGTTTCGTTACAATCATGATGATATTCTGTATTTTGGCACAGCTTTTAGCATCTGGTGGTGATTTCTATCTGTCATATTGGGTTAATAAAGGAGAAAAACCACCAATTCAAACTAAAGCTACTACTGATGATTTATTGATGAAGAAAAATGTTACTTCTGGCTATTTAGTAGATAGTTATGAGGAACTAGACGATGCACCACTTGATGAGTTAGAATCAACTACTAGGTATCCATTTTCGAATGCATTATTAAATGTGTCCGCAGAATTTTTTAAAGATATGACAACTACTGGAGCACCAACAAACACTACCGAAGAAGGTTTCTTTGAACATATTTGGAATGCCTTACAGAGAACGACGACAGATGATTTAATCGATGTTTATATATTTTCGGGTATAACAATTGCTACAGTTCTAATAACATTATGCAGAAGTTTTCTATTCTTTAATGTTGCAATGAAAGCATCTAAAAATCTACATAATGCAATGTTCAGTGGTATAACGAGAGCAACAATGTATTTCTTTAATACAAATCCATCTGGACGTATTTTGAATCGTTTCTCAAAAGATATGGGTCAAGTTGATGAAATTCTACCATCCGTTATGATTGATGTTATTCAAATTTTCTTACAATTGTTCGGTATCGTTATTGTTGTTGCTGTCGTAAATCCATATTTCATGATACCAACTGTTCTAATGGGAATAATATTCTACAATTTGAGAATATTTTATCTAAAAACATCAAGAGATGTAAAACGTATGGAAGCTATTACACGATCACCTGTTTATTCTCATTTATCTGCATCATTAATGGGTCTGTCAACAATTCGTGCATTTGGTGCACAGAAAATTTTAATTCAAGAATTCGATAATCATCAAAATTTACATAGTTCAGCATTTTATATGTTCATTTCAACGAGTCGTGCATTTGGTTTTTGGCTAGATTGTTTTTGTGTACTATATTTGGGTATTGTTACTGGTAGTTTCTTTATATTCGGTAGTGAAAATGGTGGTAATGTTGGTTTAGCTATAACACAAGCAATGGGAATGACTGGTATGGTACAATGGGGTATGAGACAATCAGCCGAATTAGAAAATACAATGACATCAGTTGAACGTGTCGTAGAGTATAATACTGTTGATCCAGAAGGAGAATTAGAATCACCACCTGAAAAGAAACCACCAAAAGAATGGCCACAAAAGGGACTTATAAAATTCGATAATTTATCATTACGTTATTTCCCAGATCCAGAATCTGAATTTGTGCTGAAATCATTGAAATTTGAAATATTGCCATGCGAAAAAGTTGGTATAGTGGGTAGAACTGGTGCCGGTAAATCATCATTGATAAATGCCTTATTTAGACTATCATATAATGAAGGATCAATTATAATTGATGGTCGTGATACTAAAGAAATGGGATTACATGATTTAAGAGCGAAAATATCAATAATTCCACAAGAACCAGTTTTATTCTCTGGTACAATGCGTTACAATTTGGATCCATTTGATGAATATTCAGATCAGAAATTATGGCAAGCATTAGAAGAGGTATACAAAAAAATAAAAAACATATATGTATTAAGTATTTTCATAAATGTGGTTATACATTTACAATAATGCGGTTTTGGTTTTTTTCTATTTCAGGTAAAATTGAGAGACGTTGTATCTGAATTACCAAGTGGTTTACAAAGTAAAATTACTGAAGGTGGTAGTAATTTTAGTGTTGGTCAAAGACAGCTTGTATGTTTGGCACGTGCGATATTACGTGAAAATAAAATTCTTGTTATGGATGAAGCAACTGCAAATGTTGATCCACAAACTGATGTATTAATACAGACAACAATTCGTAATAAATTCAAATATTGTACAGTATTAACGATAGCACATCGTTTACATACTGTAATGGATTCAGATAAAGTTTTAGTTATGGATGCTGGACGTGTTGTTGAATATGGACCACCATATGAATTATTAACACAATCTGAAGCTAAAGTATTCTATGGTATGGTAAAACAAACTGGTAAAGCAACATTCGAAACATTACTTAAGGTGGCACAAAAGGTAAAGATTTTTTTCTCTCAAATTTTTCATTTATAAATTCAATTTTTAAATTTTTTTTTCTTTTCTCCATAGGCCTACGAGGACAAACAAATTCATTGAATATGAAAATGGAATTTATTTAGAAAGAAGAAGAAGAAGAAGAAGAAGAAGAAGAAGAAAACATTCCTATGGATAAATGTTTTTTTTTATATACCTATATACATATATTTAAAAAGAAATGAAAAACGATAAAAAAAAAAATGCAAATATGCAACTATAACAACAAAACAGAAAATAAAATAAAAAATTTATAGTAGAAAATTTTTTTATTTTTTTATGTGTAAAGTTAAAAAAACTAAAACTCAAAAAAAAAATGAACGAAGAATGTTATCGAATTTTTCTGTATGAGATAGCGAATAGTAAATTTATTAAATGAAAATAAATATGTGTAAATGAAAGTAGAACAAAATTTAGAAAAGTAGAAAAATCTAAAGAAAATTAAAAATAAAAAAAAAAATGCCTGATATATTTAAAAATGAATATATGTATGTAATGTAAAAAAATAAAAATGTAAACAATAAATAAAGTGCCGTCACAAACAAGTCTCATTTTAGTTTATAAGTAAAATGCAAAAATAAAGGGAAAAAACATAAAACATTTTTGTATGCATTACATATTTTAAATATGTAAAACAAAAAAAAGTATACTTACAAAAAAAAAAGACAATGAAAAAAATAAATTGTATTTATCAATTAATGTAAATACAATTTAACAGTTAAAAATGGAAAAAGGAAAACGAACAAAACATAACAAATAAAATTTTAATATGAGTTATTTGTTTAATTTTTGTTTGTTTGTTTTTTTTTTCTTGTAATTTGTAATTTGTAGCAAAAAAAAAAGGTGAATGTTATAATATGAAAAAGGGGAATTAAGGATTAAAAAGATTTCACATATTATGTACTCGTACATACAAATGTATGTACATTATTTTATTTTTACTTTTTTTTGTGAAATTTTCTACATTTTGTTTTCTTTTTCATTTAATAAATTATCTTTTTTTTTTCTTGTATTTTTTAATTAATTATTTAAAATTTTGTTTTTTTTTATAATGTAATTTAAGAAATAAAATTAAAAGAGAAACAAAAAGGAAACAGTAAGTAGAAAAAAGAAAACTAACAAAAATTTTAAGTAAAAAATGTACAAAATATATGTTTTTCTTTTGTTTTCTTTTTTACATATTTTATATATATAGTATGTACATTAAATAAAAACGAAAAAAAAAAAACATTTATTGCAAACTCATTGTAAAAACATTTATGTAATATTTGTGTTGTAGTTAATATTATTAAATTAGAACATACATATACGATTATATTTTTATAATGTATTTGTATTAATTTTTTTTTCTTATTTTTGTATTTAATTTAAAAATGAATTTGACTTTTTTGTTTTTTGTTTGAATATTAATTTATATAGAAATATGTACATACATTACATAGCCCTAATATGATTTTGTTCATTAAAGTCTCTGAAATAACTACTATTCCTGTAATAGAAGGGAAATTCTAATCAAAATATCATCTGTCCATTAAATTGAATCTGATATCATTCAGCCAACTATGCATGTACATAGTACATATTTATGCATATTTCAAGTTCAAGTTACTTATGCATTAAAATGTTTGGGAGTACTTAAAGTAAACATGTAAAAGTAAATAATAAATGTGCAGTATGTATGTATATATCTTATAATTTGATAGTATAATTCGATTTGAAAATTAGTTTTTTGTATCTAATATCTTATCTCAGAATTTTGTAAAATTCCATTACAGGATTACAGCCATTCAGCGACAACTACAGCGTATCGCCAAAAGTTCGCACAATTCGGGCGATAATCACAGCGTATCATAACATAATTTTTACATTTTTTTGTTTGCTTCTTGCGAATAGATTTCTAGTACTGCAAAATCCAGGTCGTGAATGGCTCGTTGTCGCTGAAAAATAGAATAGAATCTATTGGGGTGACAGCGATATCGTAAAGTTCAACAACGGTAAAAGTCCCATTTAATTACTGTATACGCTGTAGTTGTCGCCGAAATTGAATTGTGCGATGGCTGTTAGAATTAGAAAAAAAGATGCTATGGAATTTGAGATTGTAATAAAATAACAATTTAAATAAAATTTTTAGTTTAAATCTTTGAAATCTGAAATATTATTTTGAAAAATTTTTAATAAATTATTTTTTTAAAAATATGAATATGTATATCTATGTAAATAAAATTTTTTGGAAATAAATAAAAGAAAAAAAATTCTAGATTATAAATATCAACAGGATGCAACAGGTAAGTAGTATTGTTGGAGGATCTTGCTTATAATAGATTAACAATTAGAGATTAGTGATTATTTTAGGAATTTCCATTTACATTTATTTAATAAATTTTTTTCTAGATTTTTCAAATTCTTCATTCCACCATTCCTTTTTTACTGTTTTCAAAAAAAAAAAAAAAATAAAATAAAATAAAATAAAAAAAACACATTTTTTCATTTAGTTATGAGCATAATTTTATTATTACAAAGATTATGTGCATTTTACATTATTTATGTACGTATTCGCTTATTTAAATAAAATAAAATTGTATATTTTTGCAAAAATATTGTACATATTACAAATAACTCGATATCATACACATTCGTATATATACAAAAGAAAAAACAAAAACATTTTTTATTATAACACATGAATCAAAAAAATAAATAAAAATTAAAATAAAACAAAAATTAAAAAAATATATAACATACAAAAACTTCTAAATAATTTTTATAAGAGCATTGAAATCCAAGCCAAAAAAACCTTCATATTTAAATGCGTTTACATTTTTTTTCTTTCATACATCGAATAGGAGAGGATTGGATGAGATGAACAAAAAATATAAGTGAAATGAGGACATTACATACATACTAGAACATAAAATAAATTATGATCATGAAGAATAGATAAATTATTTATTCCGAAGCTTTCGCTATCCATAAAATAAATCTCTGGTTTAAGCCTATTTTGTGTTTCACGAACGTTTGATAAGTTAATATATAGATAAATCAATAGGTTATTTTATTCTTATGATTTCGACAAGTTTAAATGCTCATCTATGCTATGGATATTATATGGAAAGTTAAATTGATATATTATCAACAATACTATGGTAAAAGATGGTAAAAGTATATGTTTGATTATTATTGAAGTGTTTTTATAACCAATATAATAGTATTTCCGCTAATAAGTTGATGTTTTACCGTCAGTAATTTTTGATTGTTGAGATAAAATAATTGCATTTTTCTGCCTTTATATGATGACAAAAATTTTAATTTTCAAAAAAAATTATTTGTTGACACTTTCAGCAATATTTCTCTTTAGAAGTGTTTAATCAAAAAATTAACTTTAACGATGATTTCAGTGACAATATTTTTCTTTAGGAAATTTCAAATCAAAACTAATACGTAGATAATACGATTATCAGTGGCGGCGGACTTTCCGATGAAGCTTCCCTAGACATCATTCGAAGTTTCAAAATGAAAATTCAAAAATGAGTACACATCATAATGTCTGAAATACTACTTTTACTAATATAGCGTATACTATAGGTAATGTAATAGAATAGTCAGTGACATTCACTGCTCAAAAATATGTATAGAGTAGAGAAGCAAGAGCAAGCATTAAATGCTGTTCTTGTTAGTGATTTTCTGAATTTTTGATTATTCACTGGCTACCCTCAACAGACAATAATAGTAAATTAACCGAAATAACCACTGAATATGTTGCGATTACTACACCGAAAGAAAAAACCAATGTAAAATTACCTAAGTTGATTTTGGTAACCAAATTTCCATATATTTTTAAAAAATTGTAAAATTTTATATTAGCAATTATTTATTTTATACATGGTTCAGGGCAAAAATGTTTGGCAGAATCATCTAAAAAAACTTATGTATTTTATACAACAATTTTTATAACAATTCTTTGTAAATTCTGTATACGAACAAAAAGAATTACCAAAAACTTTGTTAAATTGCCTAATGGCAATTAATAAATCATACTTGCAACCAGTGTAAAAATTGTTACGACAGCTTTCTTATAAAGAAACAGTTATATTATAAAGAATTAAAAAAAAAAATGCTCATATTGTACAAGCGCATAGTTAATTTGACTAAGCACTTGGGTATTATGCTCTTTTGAATTAACTGTAAGCCTTTCGAATTTACCAAGTACTTGTATAAATTGAACTGTGTACAGTTCATTTTACCTAAGTGCTTGGGTGTAATGCTGCTTTGTATTATTTATATTGAACTGTAAAATTTTCGAATTTAACAAAGCATTTGTTCAAATTAAACTGTGCAAAGTTGATTTGCCTAAGCAATTGTACATTGATTTGATCTTTTTCTAATTTATATTTCATTATATGTATAGTTTCAGTTCAGTGAAGAAGTGTCATGAAACTAGAAGAAAAGTAAAAATAGAATTTTTTTAAATATTATACATAAAAGTTGTGTTGTGAATATAATTATATTGAAATAAAAAATAACGTCATTTTATACAGGATAAAAGGTATGTATTTAATGAAAATGTGAAATATATAATATGTTTGTAAAGTAAAGTGTTTTCTAAATCCTTTTTTTTCTTATTAATTTCCTTAAATATTAAAAGGCGTGAATATTTAAAACCATAGAATGGTAAAACCGGCAGAATGTTATATATGTCATCAAACTTTTCGTGATGCAAACATTTTGATAGGGCATTTGAAAATTATTCATGGTTGTGGTAAAAATTGTTCGTACATATGCTTTGAAGCATCATGTCGTCAAACATTTCAAAATATTTCGGCTTATAAAAAACATATTACACGAGCTCATTTAGACAATAAAGATAAACGTGTGAAAGAATTATCTCCAAAATGTTTAAAAAATGATGAAACGGTTATAGAAAAAAATCTGAATTACAGAACTGAGAATAACGAAGTAAAAAAAGAGGAGTGTGTAATTGTGCATCAAGATTTTGATTTAAATTTATTCAAAGAAGAATTTTTCAATAATGTACTCAAATTAATTTTGTATTTGCACAATAATAACAATTTTAATAGAAAAGATGTGACATCTTTGCAAGAGAAAATGAGTGAATTTATCATAGCGCCTCTTATAAATACTTTGAAAATTTTTTGCAAACAATTTTGTTCAGTTGATTCTAAAAATCTTCAATCCGTTTTAATTTGTTGTGAAGAAGCATTTGAAAAATTTGATTCAGAGCATAAAACATTAAAATATTTAATTGAAAACGATATGTATAAACAACCAAAAGAATTTTATATTAATAAAGAAATTAAAAATATACACAAATTAGGAGTTTCAGTACTTGATGAGAAAATAGATAAAGGAATTATTATGCCCCTGAATTTTCAATTTAAAAAAATTTTTCAAAATGAATTGCTTCTGAAAAAATCCATTGACAAAATCAAAATATCAATGACAAACAACGAAGAAATAGAAAATTTTGTACAAGGTGAATTATGGAAAGAAAAAACGAAGAAATATAATGACAAAATTCTTATTCCTTATTTTCTATATGTGGATGATTTTGAAATCAACAATCCGCTTGGATCACATGCAGGAATGCAAGCGGTAACAGCAATCTATTATAGTTTTCCAATATTAGAGAATTCATCTCATTTAGCTGAAATAAATCTGGCTGCACTCATAAAGGCTATTGATGTAAAATACTACGGCAATTCTATTGTCTTGAATTCATTAATAGAAAACATTATTTCATTAGAAAAAGAAGGTTTAAAGTTTACAATAGACGGAGAAACAATCCAAGTACATTTTATACTTGGACTTATATTGGGCGATAATTTGGGCTTGAATCAAATTTTAGAATTTAGTAGATCTTTTTCAGCGAACTATTATTGCAGATTTTGTACGAACGAAAAAGCGTTATTGGCAAAATTATCGGAAGAAGTAGAATCTTCTCTTAGAAATGAAAGAAATTATGAGAGTCACTTGAAAACTTCAAATGTTTCAGAAACAGGTATAAACAAGAATTCAATTTTGAATGAAATTCCATCATTTCATGTCACACAAAATTTTTGTGTTGATTTGATGCACGATATGTTCGAAGGCATTGCACATTATGATTTGGCCCATATACTAAATTATTGCATTAAAAATCAATTTTTTTCTCTTGAAGACTTTAATCGATTGAAACAAAATTTTTCTTACGGCGAAAGCGAGATAGGTAATATTTGCAAAGAAATATCTCAGTCACATTTAAAGAAAAAAAAGTTTAATACATCTGCAAGAGAAATGTGGACACTATTACATTTCTTTCCACTAATCGTAGGTCATTTATTGTCTGTAAATGATCCTGTTTGGATTTTTTTGTGCAACTTAATAAAATTAATTGATTACCTTCTTTTGCCCAAATATAATAGTGAAATTATCAATGAAATCAGGTGTTTAATAAAAATACACAATACAAAATATATCGAGTTATTTAAAGATACTTTAAAACCTAAACACCATCTTCTAATTCATTATCCAAGAATTATAGAGCAATCTGGACCTCCAAAATTATTTTGGAGTTTTCGGTTTGAAGCCAAACACCGCGAACTTAAAACATATGCTAGAGTTACCACAAGTAGGAGAAATATTCTGCTTACATTGGCCAAAAAATTTCAACTGAAGTTTGCATTTAACTTATTGGAAAATAATGAGAATTCATCGAGAATAAATAAAATATGTAAATGTTTTTCAATAAACATGCAAAAAATTATTAATATATTACAAATTCAAGATTCTGAGATCGAATGTTTTACAAAAATTTTATACAATAATGTGTGTTTTAAAGAAGGAGATTACCTTTTACATTATAACAATAAAAATACCGAAGTGTATAGAATAATAGAATTAGCACTTTCGAATGATAAAAATTTGTTTGTAGTTTGCTTAAAACAAATTACTTGTTTTAATGATCATTATATGTCTTATGAAATTCTAGATATTCAAGACAGATCATTACATATTTTACCACTATCTTATTTTAATGGTCCACCTGTTATTTCACATTATCTTACAAATGGAAAAGTAATGATAAGACCTAAAATTTACTACATTAATGAATAAATACTATGAATTAATTCTAATTTTGGAATTTATATTGAAGTTTTGCGCAATGGAAAACAATATTGAATCAACTATTGGTCAAAGTACTGAATTGTCTACAAATATACAAATGTCTGAAAATCTTGCATATACTCTTTTGGACAATATCCGAGATGAAGTTACTGGCACTAATATAACTTTATCTGGTGCAGCTAATCAGATACAAATTCAGCAAAGCGGACTATTAAGTATGGACTTTGATGCCGGTGTCTGTCGTGATGCAAATGAAGAAAATAGACCATCAAATGGACAATTAAGTTATGAAAGCCTAAAAGATCCTGAAGATGAACAATTATCTAATCTTCTGTCCAACTGGGGACTGTATAATGAATTATATCTATTTCTCAAAGGTAAAATAGAAAATTCAGGAATTTTAAAAAATAACAATTGTTTTTCATTCAATTTAGCAAAGCGGATATCTATAGAAGGCCTAAAATATATGAAAGAAAGGCATATAGACGAATTATTCGGAGTTGATAATTTGAATTTAAAGATAATATTTGAAAATAAACTTTCAATTTGGCAAAATGAATGTGTAAGTGTTTGGTTTTAACATATAGTTCAAAATCGAAACACCGTTAGTAAGTTTTTTTAATTTATAATTTCAGGGAATATATAACTTAAAATTTCCTGTTCAAGTTTCTACCCCAACATTATCTGGTTGCTCTAGTATTGAAACATGGATATGTGACAATGTCGGATCTCCGAAAACATCAGTGAGCAGCAATAACACAGCTAATGTATGTAAACATATAAGATTTTCTTTTTAATATTATTCTGCTCGAATTTAAATGTTTAAATTAAAATGTTATCAGAATGTTAAAATAATTAAATGATAAAAGCATGTCTAATAGAATTTGTGCATTTGCAGTTATCTGTGAAAGACATACTCAACACAAACGAACAAGGAAAAGCTCTTATAAAAAAGACAATTCTTACTCCCGAAGATCGGACAATTTTAGTACATAAAATAATTCAGTACTACATAGAAAATGATATGCACTTATCAGTACAAAAATGTAGACAATTGTCTGAGCAAATTATTAGTATATTTCCTAGTGAAAATCAGGTATGTACATAAATTTTTTTTAAAAAACAAACGTTTATAGATTTGAAAATAAATCTTTTGTTTCAGAATACTTATTTCATAGGAAGAGGAAGGAAACCTCCAAAAGGTAAGCTTTGGGACAGATATCAGGGAAGACGGAGATTCATCAAAAAACTTAGGTATCTGTCTCAAAAGCCAATAAATGTAGAAAAAGAAATAGATCAAGACAGAAGATCAGATTCAGTAGAAGATTCAGGTCTATTACAAGAAGAGGAGGTGCGAGAAATTCGGGACACTCTGAAACACTTAAGAAAATGGGAAGAGGTAATTCCCAAATGGAAAAAAACGGTATCGTACAGAACAAAAGAACTGCAAAAAAATTATGATAATAATTTAATTGATATCCTACGGGAATGGCCTCTGTACAAGTGTTCCCAAGCACAAGAACTGGTAAATTAAAAATAAAAATACATTCATTTTGCAATAACTTTTAAATCGTTTTAAATTTATAATTTATAGATTCAGATAGATTTTGAATATCTGTATCCAGTAAAAAATTTTTCATTTGCTCTCTGGGAAAAGTTCTGCAATGCTTCTATGAAAATTTTCAGTGAAAGAATAAAGGACAATTATTCCAAATTACTTTTAAAGGAGTTTCTTAAAAAAAAAGATATACTTAACGCAGGTAAATAAAAAATTTTCTTAAATTCTTTTACGATTAACTTTACTTTTTACAATCAATAATAAATAATTTTTAGAATAACTTTCTAACTAATGAATGCAATTTTTATTATTATTACAGACAATGTAAATATTTTAATATTACGGCTTCTTCACGCGATAATGACACCATCAACAACAGTAATAAAAGGCAAAAGGATTAAATTTACTATTAAGGACTCTCAAAATGCCTTTACTTTAGCTGTGAGACAAGAAAATGAAATCGACAATGTATTAATTGAAAAAAGAAATTTTTATATAGAAAATAAATTAACATTGCAACCAATTATTGTAATAGTTGGTGAAGAATTTAATTATAATAAATTTTATGTTAGTGTAGATGGAATGAAGTATAAATTTGAAACATATTTAGAAGCTCTCGATTATTGTTTCAAGCTTCATTTTGTTTTGAATTTAAAATATGCACCAGAATGCAATTGTGTTTGGAATTTTGTACAAACATTTTTTTTTGATATTGATTTGGATAAAAAAAATCCAGTTTTAGAAACATTTATTAATGATCTAAAACGAATATTATAGAAAACTAAAATTGTAACTGATATTTAAAAATAATAATTTATTTAATAAAAAAAGAAGAAATTAAATTTATAAAAACATTATATACAATAAATATTTATCTACAATATGTACGTAATTTCAAATTATAATTAAGTAAATAAGTATAAATTTTTAGTTTATTGAATATTACAAAAAATCGAAATTAAATAAGAAATCACATAGAATATAATTTTCATTAACTTTATATTATTCATGCACAATAATAACTTTAAACAAAAATTTGTATACTCATGATTAAAAAAAAATAAATGTTTGAGAATAATTTAACAATAATTTTTTTATTTAAAAATCATTTTTATCTTGCATTTCGGAAGCAGTTTAGTAGGGTGTGATTAGTGTTTTCAATAACAAATAATAAAATCATATGATTTTAATTAAGTGTAAAAAGTTTTATTAATGATCCACAACAAATATGACCTTATCTAAATGAACCAGGCAACTTTTATAATTTGCCAAAGTTTTCCTGAATATTTTAACCATGTTTTTATGTGAATGACACAAACTCTTTTGTACATTTTGTCTAAATTTCAAGTATAATTTGACAAAATTTTTGGGCAAAACATATTAGCAAATAAGTTAAATTGCATAATGGATTTGGGTAAATTTCATATTCTGCATAGTATAATTTTACATAAACTCTTGTATACGACATACATGGCTTGGTTGAAAAGTTTTGTTAAAACACCTAAGTGACTATGACATTTCAGACTTTCAAAAAATGTGTGATTTACAAAAGTTTTAGGTAATTCTCCCAAATTAAATTGATTCTTTTATTACCCAAGTTATTTTTGTTATCTTGCCTTCGAACTTCGTTGGCTGAAAAATGCCTTATCGCTGATATAATTTATACATTGTTTTAAGTTCATTTTACATTGGTTTTTCTTTCGGTGTATACATCTGAGACACTTGTACAGGTATTTATCGAGTTTAAATCTAAAAACGAAGTTTTATGAATTACAGATGAAAAAAAAATGAAACAAACTTTAGTCAAATTTTAAATTTTGATTATTTATTATGAATTTTCATCACACAATGTAGTACAATCTGTGAGTTATTTAGAATGTTCATACTAAACTATATTTTTACACTGAAAAGTACTACTCCAGTTCTTACGTCCATAATGCAGAACACAATTGATGCATTAACAGTTGTATGAATCGATTTAATCGATTTAGCACGATAGTCCATTTTATTCATGATACCCATATCTAAAATTTTAAATTAAATTTAAAAAAACAAAAGAAAAAAAAAAACAATTTACCCATTGCTCCATAAGCTTCTGTACCAACTTCATTAAATTCAATTGCAAATTTTTGAACGACGTCTGTCACTTCTAATGCTAATCCAGGTAATTTGATTAATTGAATATTTGCTTCTGGGGTAAATATTTTCTTGATACCAAGTTGGACAAATTTGTAAAATGAAATGAAATAAATAACCATAAATGTATCTTCCTAATTAACGAATATGAGAGTATATAAATAAAGATTTTATTTACATTTTGAATATGTTTAGCCATACTGAAAGATGATTCAAATTTGAGTCATGGTATTTCTACTAAAGTAAATTTTTCTTCCATTTTTGATATTTCATTTTGTAGAGTGTATACATCTAAATTGTTAATAACATGTTGTAATCCAACATCATTTTTCGGTTCAATGATAATCATTGCATATTTGCCACCCTGAAAAAAAAATTAATTTGAAAAACAATAAAAAAAATTCTAATTTACACTGAAAGGAAAAAAAAACACTTATTTTTTACTTACCTTATAATTTATACGAGCCAAATTCGAATCTAATGTTTCTGATTTTGTCGAATAGAATTTTCCAAGGGCTTCCATATGATGGAGTTCAAAATGTTCGTTATCGTTTTTTGTGTAATTGCCTATAACTCTGGTTTTAAATCCTATTTCCCATTCAGCTTTGAAAAAATTGCATTCAGAATTATGGCTTGTGCACCATTAATTAAATCTGAAATTTAATATATATTTTTAAAGTTTAATTTATGTATTCCTGCATATCAAATGAAATGAAATTTTTATAAAGGTATATCATGAATACAAACATACCTGGAGTAACGATATCTTTAACATACCCTTCAGTTTTATTTGATACGTAATCATTCAAATTTGAACAGTTTCATCTGTTCTATTGAAATCGTATGTTTGTACTTCTGCATTGAAAAGATGAAATGCTTCTGACTGAAATTCAGGAGAAAAACTAGCACCTTTAGCTAAACCAATTAAAGAACCCATAAGAAGGGAATTACTTTCATTTTTTTTCTACAAAAATTAATAAAATTAACATTTAAACACGTTATGTTTGATTTAAAAAAAAATATGTATTCTCATTTGAATTGCTATGTATTTTAGAAATTACGTAAATACATGAATATTTCACTTCACGTGTATTCATTATTTGAGGCTCTATATTATGTCATACTGCCTGTATTTCATAATTAGGTTAATTACAGTCGAAATAAAAAAACTACTGAACAAATACTATTGTTTTTTCTTTTTAATTGTCTTAAATATTTTTTTAATTTTAAAATAAAATTCAAATTAAATTTTATCTATTGACATCATTTCATACCTGTATAAGATATATGTACACGTAAATACAGAGTGTTTATTTTAATTTGAAACCAAAATAAATATAATTAACCTAGATAAACATTTATATATACATATATATTATTATATTTGGAATTTTCATAATGTTTTTGTTTTTTTTTAATTCATATTTTTCTTCTAAAAAACATGTATATCAATAACGTTTAGCATAGTTTCATATTGTATATTTTCTAATAAACAGATATTAATTATTTAGTTTGAATGAAAATACTTACGTGTTTTTTACGTACGAGTATGTACGTAAATACTTTTCTGAGAATTAATTTTAAAACAATTGAATTTTAATCGCTATGCAACGAAATGCTAATTAAATATTTTAATTTAATAAGTATGAAGTCTGATAAGAATCTAAAGTAAGCCATACATACACGTGAAGGAAAGTTCAAGTGTAAAATATTTTATCCTAAAATTATCCACACACATGCATTCAAGAAGATTTGTGCATTAGAATTAAAGTAAAAATTAAAGCAAATTTAATACTCATTTTTAAACAATGTTTATGAATAAAATCCATTTTTTTTTAATCCACAAAAAACCTATATCACCTATATCTATACAGATACGGGTATTTACATTTATATACTCGTGTACCTCTTAACTTCATTTTTGAAACTGAAAATATTTCTATTGAGCTTTTAGAAAAATCTAAAAATGAAAAGAATAAATTTCCCAAAAAGCATAGAAAAATAAAATCAATTAAAATCCTCAATACTGTTCAGTCTCTTATCTGAGTGAATATGAATATTATCTCTTAGAATGTCTAATAATATATATTATACTTAAATTTGTTGAGAAACTGTACTATCAATGTCTTTGCTTTCTTTGCCAGATCATTTCCATCAAATACTTATATATCTCTTCATTTTCTTTAGACAAAAACTATAATTTTTGCTATTAAAAACTGTCATTTATTTATCGTTTTAGGACATCATTAATAAATTGCTGAAATTTCAAACTTAACAAAATTCCGACGAATTGATAATACATATAGTCAAAAGTATTATTTTGTAGTTGATCGTTCATTATTAATGTTCTCAAAAATGTCTTAATTTCTAACTTTAATTATAATAATTAATTAATTTACAATTTATATAAATGACATTTGATTCACATTACATTTGCTTTTTTTTTATGAATTCAAGACTTTTTAAAATTATGTAACATATTAAAAATTTATACATCTTTCCATATAAGTAGTACATAAAAGATAAAAGTATGTAACTTCATATAGTATATGTACATTTTAGTGTGCATTATCCATAAAATGTCTATATTACCACATATTACTTAATTTCTATACACTGCGACTCATTAATCATTATAGTGATCATCTTTACACTTCGCATTGTAGTGTTTGTTTTTCTAATTTGTCAAATTTGTTTTTTTTTTCTTTCATTAAAAAAAAAAGAAACAAAATTAAATAAAAATTAATTTAAAAAAAAATATATAAATAATATTTTCAAATTTATTTTTTTTTTCTTCTTTTCTCCTTTTTTTTTACAAAATCAAAAAACAAAAAAATGTTTTTTTTAACTTTTACAATAATACAGAGTATCACAACCAATATTTCTTGGACGTTTGGTTGGTTATTATTCACAATATTCACATAAAGATGGAAATATAAATGAAGCATATATATTTATGTTGCTGCTGTTGTATTATGTAGTGCAATAAATGTTATGTTTATGCATCCATTTATGTTAGGACAAATGCATATGGGAATGAAATTAAGAGTATCATTATGTAGTATGATATATCGTAACGTAAGGCATTACGTTTAAGTAAAACAGCATTAGGTGATACAACGGCTGGACAAGTTGTTAATTTATTATCAAATGATGTTGGTCGATTAGATTTATCAATAATATTTTTGCATTATTTATGGGTTGGACCAGTCGAAACGGTTATTGTTACATATTTAATGTATAGAGAGGTAATTTAATTTTTTTTCAAATACATATATATTTTGTTTGTATATGTGAAATATTTTTCAAATTAAAATATTTTTGTTTGTAATTTAAGATTGGTATTGCAGCTGTATTTGGTGTAACATTTATGTTAATGTTTATACCATTACAAGGATATCTTGGTAAAAAGACATCTGTATTACGTTTAAAGACAGCATTACGTACCGATGAACGTGTACGTTTAATGAATGAAATTATACAAGGTATACAAGTAATTAAAATGCATGCATGGGAGAGACCTTTTGGTAAAATGGTTGAATTAGCTAGAAAAAAGGAAGTTCGTGTTATACGTTATGTATCGTATATACGTGGTATATTATTATCATTTATAATGTTTGTCACACGTGTATCAATATTTATGAGTCTTGTCGCATATGCATTACTTGGAAAAATTGTAACAGCCGAAGAGGCATTCGTTATAACTGCCTACTATAATATTCTAAGACAAACGATGACTGTATTCTTTCCACAAGGTAAATGCATATATTCTATGGCTCTTATTTGTGTATCCTTTTTAAATCCTTAAACTGATTTAACCTAAAATATATTTTATTCTTATTCTAATTTACTTCTGTGTATAGGTATTTCTCAGTTAGCTGAAACTATTGTATCTGTACGAAGAATTCAAAAGTACATGCTTTACGATGAAACTGAAATCAAAGAAACTGAAGATGACGAGAAAAAGATTAAGTTAATGGATGATGATGAAGAAGAGAACAGCACTGAATCGACAATAACAAAAGAAGCTGCAGAAAAATTAATGTATAATAATGGAAGTAATGGTGCAGTTGGTGGGACTGGAATCACTGGTACTGGAACTGATAATAATGCTGCTCTATCGGAAGCTGGTATCGTTATAACAGATCTGAAAGCAAAATGGGATCCATCATCAGTTGAATATACTTTGGACAATGTGAATTTAAGAGCACAGCCAGGAACTTTGGTAGCAATTATTGGTCCAGTTGGTTCTGGAAAATCAAGGTAAAAAATATTGAATCAGTTTTTTATTTCTAAATTCATTATTATCTGAATAAAATTTTGTTTAAATAATCTACTACCATTTTTACATCCGTTTATAGTTTAATACAGACAATCCTTGGTGAATTACCAGTCGAATCTGGTAGCATTAAAATCAATGGTACAATATCGTATGCATCACAAGAGCCATGGTTATTTACTGGAACAATACGACAAAATATTCTATTTGGGCAGCCAATGGATAAGAGACGTTATAAGACTGTTGTCAGTAAATGTGCCTTAGATAGAGATTTTGATTTGTTACCGTTTGGTGATAAAACGATTGTTGGTGAACGTGGTGCATCATTATCTGGTGGACAGAAGGCAAGAATTAGTTTGGCACGTGCAGTTTATCGTCGTTCATCAATTTACCTATTGGATGACCCATTGAGTGCTGTCGATACACATGTCGGTAAACATTTATTCGAAAGATGTATGCGAGATTATTTACGTGGAAATGTCGTAATTCTTGTAACACATCAGTTACAATTCTTACAACATGCTGATCAAATTGTCATATTGGATCATGGTAAAGTTAGTGCTGTCGGAACATATGATAGTTTACGTGAAAGTGGTTCAGATTTTGCACAATTATTAGCTGCACCAGAAACTGAAGATGAAGAAGCATTATCCAGATCAAGATCCGGAAGTAAATTACATAAAAGACAAAACAGTGAAGGTTCCATAAATAGTATAGAACCAGAAGATAATCAAATGCAAGTAGTAGAAAGTCAAGAGCATGGCGCTATTGGTCTATCATTGTATGGAAAATATTTTAAGGCTGGAGGTGGTTTCTGTTTCGTTACAATCATGATGATATTCTGTATTTTGGCACAGCTTTTAGCATCTGGTGGTGATTTCTATCTGTCATATTGGGTTAATAAAGGAGAAAAACCACCAATTCAAACTAAAGCTACTACTGATGATTTATTGATGAAGAAAAATGTTACTTCTGGCTATTTAGTAGATAGTTATGAGGAACTAGACGATGCACCACTTGATGAGTTAGAATCAACTACTAGGTATCCATTTTCGAATGCATTATTAAATGCGTCTGCAGAATTTTTTAAAGATATTACAACTACTGGAGCACCAACAAATACTACCGAAGAAGGTTTCTTTGAACATATTTGGAATGCCTTACAGAGAACGACGACAGATGATTTAATCGATGTTTATATATTTTCGGGTATAACAATTGCTACAGTTCTAATAACATTATGCAGAAGTTTTCTATTCTTTAATGTTGCAATGAAAGCATCTAAAAATCTACATAATGCAATGTTCAGTGGTATAACGAGAGCAACAATGTATTTCTTTAATACAAATCCATCTGGACGTATTTTGAATCGTTTCTCAAAAGATATGGGTCAAGTTGATGAAATTCTACCATCCGTTATGATTGATGTTATTCAAATTTTCTTACAATTGTTCGGTATCGTTATTGTTGTTGCTGTCGTAAATCCATATTTCATGATACCAACTGTTCTAATGGGAATAATATTCTACAATTTGAGAATATTTTATCTAAAAACATCAAGAGATGTAAAACGTATGGAAGCTATTACACGATCACCTGTTTATTCTCATTTATCTGCATCATTAATGGGTCTGTCAACAATTCGTGCATTTGGTGCACAGAAAATTTTAATTCAAGAATTCGATAATCATCAAAATTTACATAGTTCAGCATTTTATATGTTCATTTCAACGAGTCGTGCATTTGGTTTTTGGCTAGATTGTTTTTGTGTACTATATTTGGGTATTGTTACTGGTAGTTTCTTTATATTCGGTAGTGAAAATGGTGGTAATGTTGGTTTAGCTATAACACAAGCAATGGGAATGACTGGTATGGTACAATGGGGTATGAGACAATCAGCCGAATTAGAAAATACAATGACATCAGTTGAACGTGTCGTAGAGTATAATACTGTTGATCCAGAAGGAGAATTAGAATCACCACCTGAAAAGAAACCACCAAAAGAATGGCCACAAAAGGGACTTATAAAATTCGATAATTTATCATTACGTTATTTCCCAGATCCAGAATCTGAATTTGTGCTGAAATCATTGAAATTTGAAATATTGCCATGCGAAAAAGTTGGTATAGTGGGTAGAACTGGTGCCGGTAAATCATCATTGATAAATGCCTTATTTAGACTATCATATAATGAAGGATCAATTATAATTGATGGTCGTGATACTAAAGAAATGGGATTACATGATTTAAGAGCGAAAATATCAATAATTCCACAAGAACCAGTTTTATTCTCTGGTACAATGCGTTACAATTTGGATCCATTTGATGAATATTCAGATCAGAAATTATGGCAAGCATTAGAAGAGGTATACAAAAAAATAAAAAACATATATGTATTAAGTATTTTCATAAATGTGGTTATACATTTACAATAATGCGGTTTTGGTTTTTTTCTATTTCAGGTAAAATTGAGAGACGTTGTATCTGAATTACCAAGTGGTTTACAAAGTAAAATTACTGAAGGTGGTAGTAATTTTAGTGTTGGTCAAAGACAGCTTGTATGTTTGGCACGTGCGATATTACGTGAAAATAAAATTCTTGTTATGGATGAAGCAACTGCAAATGTTGATCCACAAACTGATGTATTAATACAGACAACAATTCGTAATAAATTCAAATATTGTACAGTATTAACGATAGCACATCGTTTACATACTGTAATGGATTCAGATAAAGTTTTAGTTATGGATGCTGGACGTGTTGTTGAATATGGACCACCATATGAATTATTAACACAATCTGAAGCTAAAGTATTCTATGGTATGGTAAAACAAACTGGTAAAGCAACATTCGAAACATTACTTAAGGTGGCACAAAAGGTAAAGATTTTTTTCTCTCAAATTTTTCATTTATAAATTCAATTTTTAAATTTTTTTTTCTTTTCTCCATAGGCCTACGAGGACAAACAAATTCATTGAATATGAAAATGGAATTTATTTAGAAAGAAGAAGAAGAAGAAGAAGAAGAAGAAGAAGAAGAAGAAAACATTCCTATGGATAAATGTTTTTTTTTATATACCTATATACATATATTTAAAAAGAAATGAAAAACGATAAAAAAAAAAAATGCAAATATGCAACTATAACAACAAAACAGAAAATAAAATAAAAAATTTATAGTAGAAAATTTTTTTATTTTTTTATGTGTAAAGTTAAAAAAACTAAAACTCAAAAAAAAAATGAACGAAGAATGTTATCGAATTTTTCTGTATGAGATAGCGAATAGTAAATTTATTAAATGAAAATAAATATGTGTAAATGAAAGTAGAACAAAATTTAGAAAAGTAGAAAAATCTAAAGAAAATTAAAAATAAAAAAAAAAATGCCTGATATATTTAAAAATGAATATATGTATGTAATGTAAAAAAATAAAAATGTAAACAATAAATAAAGTGCCGTCACAAACAAGTCTCATTTTAGTTTATAAGTAAAATGCAAAAATAAAGGGAAAAAACATAAAACATTTTTGTATGCATTACATATTTTAAATATGTAAAACAAAAAAAAAAGACAATGAAAAAAATAAATTGTATTTATCAATTAATGTAAATATAATTTAACAGTTAAAAATGAAAATTTTATTAATAATAAAATTGTAAAATAAAGGAAAACGAACAAAACATAACAAATAAAATTTTAATATGAGTTATTTGTTTAATTTTTGTTTGTTTGTTTTTTTTTTGTCTTGTAATTTGTAATTTGTAGCAAAAAAAAAAAGGTGAATGTTATAATATGAAAAAGGGGAATTAAGGATTAAAAAGATTTCACATATTATGTACATACGAATGTATGTACATTATTTTATTTTTACTTTTTTTTTTGTGAAATTTTCTACATTTTGTTTTCTTTTTCATTTAATAAATTATCTTTTTTTTTTCGTGTATTTTTTAATTATTTATTTAGAATTTTGTTTTTTTTAATAATTTTTTTATATATTTTATATATATGTACATTAAATAAAAACGAAAAAAAAAAACATTTATTGCAAACTCATTGTAAAAACATTTATGTAATATTTTTGTTGTAGTTAATATTATTAAAATAGAACATACATATACGATTATATTTTTATAATGTATTTGTATTAATTTTTTTTTCTTATTTTTGTATTTAATTTAAAAATGAATTTGACTTTTTTGTTTTTTCTTTGAATATTAATTTATATAGAAATATGTACATACATTACATAGCCCTAATATGATTTTGTTCATTAAAATCTCTGAAATAACTACTATTCCTGTAATAGAAGGGAAATTCTAATCAAAATATCATCTGTCCATTAAATTGAATCTGATATCATTCAGCCAACTATGCATGTACATAGTACATATTTATGCATATTTCAAGTTCAAGTTACTTATGCATTAAAATGTTTGGGAGTACTTAAAGTAAACATGTAAAAGTAAATAATAAATGTGCAGTATGTATGTATATATCTTATAATTTGATAGTATAATTCGATTTGAAAATTAGTTTTTTGTATCTAATATCTTATCTCAGAATTTTGTAAAATTCCATTACAGGATTACAGCCATTCAGCGACAACTACAGCATATCGCCAAAAGTTCGCACAATTCGGGCGATAATCACAGCGTAACATAACATAAATTTTACATTTTTTTTTTTTGCTTCTTGCGAATAGATTTCTAGTACTGCAAAATCCAGGTCGTGAATGGCTCGTTGTCGCTGAAAAATAGAATAGAATCTATTTGGGTGACAGCGATAGCGTAAAGTTCAACAACGGTAAAAGTCCCATTTAATTACTATATACGGTATGTAGTTGTCGCCGAAATTGAATTGTGCGATGGCTGTTAGAATTAGAAAAAAAGATGCTATGGAATTTGAGATTGTAATAAAATAACAATTTAAATAAAATTTTTAGTTTAAATCTTTTAAATCTGAAATATTTTTTTTGAAAAATTTTTAATAAATTGTTGTTTTAAAAATATGAATATGTATATCTATGTACATAAAATTTTTTGGAAAAATTCTAGATTATAAATATCAACAGGATGCAACAGGTAAGTAGTATTGTTGGAGGATCTTGCTTATAATAGATTAACAATTAGAGATTAGTGATTATTTTAGGAATTTCCATTTACATTTATTTAATAAATTTTTTTCTAGATTTTTCAAATTCTTCATTCCACCATTCCTTTTTTACTGTTTTCAAAAAAAAAAAAAAAATAAAATAAAATAAAATAAAAAAAACACATTTTTTCATTTAGTTATGAGCATAATTTTATTATTACAAAGATTATGTGCATTTTACATTATTTATGTACGTATTCGCTTATTTAAATAAAATAAAATTGTATATTTTTGCAAAAATATTGTACATATTACAAATAACTCGATATCATACACATTCGTATATATACAAAAGAAAAAACAAAAACATTTTTTATTATAACACATGAATCAAAAAAATAAATAAAAATTAAAATAAAACAAAAATTAAAAAAATATATAATATACAAAAACTTCTAAATAATTTTTATAAGAGCATTGAAATCCAAGCCAAAAAAACCTTCATATTTAAATGCGTTTACATTTTTTTTCTTTCATACATCGAATAGGAGAGGATTGGATGAGATGAACAAAAAATATAAGTGAAATGAGGACATTACATACATACTAGAACATAAAATAAATTATGATCATGAAGAATAGATAAATTATTTATTCCGAAGCTTTCGCTATCCATAAAATAAATCTCTGGTTTAAGCCTATTTTGTGTTTCACGAACGTTTGATAAGTTAATATATAGATAAATCAATAGGTTATTTTATTCTTATGATTTCGACAAGTTTAAATGCTCATCTATGCTATGGATATTATATGGAAAGTTAAATTGATATATTATCAACAATACTATGGTAAAAGATGGTAAAAGTATATGTTTGATTATTATTGAAGTGTTTTTATAACCAATATAATAGTATTTCCGCTAATAAGTTGATGTTTTACCGTCAGTAATTTTTGATTGTTGAGATAAAATAATTGCATTTTTCTGCCTTTATATGATGACAAAAATTTTAATTTTCAAAAAAAATTATTTGTTGACACTTTCAGCAATATTTCTCTTTAGAAGTGTTTAATCAAAAAATTAACTTTAACGATGAAAATCAGTGACAATATTTTTCTTTAGGAAATTTCAAATCAAAACTAATACGTAGATAATACGATTATCAGTGGCGGCGGACTTTCCGATGAAGCTTCCCTAGACATCATTCGAAGTTTCAAAATGAAAATTCAAAAATGAGTACACATCATAATGTCTGAAATACTACTTTTACTAATATAGCGTATATATATACTATAGGTAATGTAATAGAATAGTCAGTGACATTCACTGCTCAAAAATATGTATAGAGTAGAGAAGCAAGAGCAAGCATTAAATGCTGTTCTTGTTAGTGATTTTCTGAATTTTTGATTATTCACTGGCTACCCTCAACAGACAATAATAGTAAATTAACCGAAATAACCACTGAATATGTTGCGATTACTATACATCTGAGACACTTGTACAGGTATTTATCGAGTTTAAATCTAAAAACGAAGTTTTATGAATTACAGATGAAAAAAAAATGAAACAAACTTTAGTCAAATTTTAAATTTTGATTATTTATTATGAATTTTCATCACACAATGTAGTACAATCTGTGAGTTATTTAGAATGTTCATACTAAACTATATTTTTACACTGAAAAGTACTACTCCAGTTCTTACGTCCATAATGCAGAACACAATTGATGCATTAACAGTTGTATGAATCGATTTAATCGATTTAGCACGATAGTCCATTTTATTCATGATACCCATATCTAAAATTTTAAATTAAATTTAAAAAAACAAAAGAAAAAAAAAAACAATTTACCCATTGCTCCATAAGCTTCTGTACCAACTTCATTAAATTCAATTGCAAATTTTTGAACGACGTCTGTCACTTCTAATGCTAATCCAGGTAATTTGATTAATTGAATATTTGCTTCTGGGGTAAATATTTTCTTGATACCAAGTTGGACAAATTTGTAAAATGAAATGAAATAAATAACCATAAATGTATCTTCCTAATTAACGAATATGAGAGTATATAAATAAAGATTTTATTTACATTTTGAATATGTTTAGCCATACTGAAAGATGATTCAAATTTGAGTCATGGTATTTCTACTAAAGTAAATTTTTCTTCCATTTTTGATATTTCATTTTGTAGAGTGTATACATCTAAATTGTTAATAACATGTTGTAATCCAACATCATTTTTCGGTTCAATGATAATCATTGCATATTTGCCACCCTGAAAAAAAAATTAATTTGAAAAACAATAAAAAAAATTCTAATTTACACTGAAAGGAAAAAAAAACACTTATTTTTTACTTACCTTATAATTTATACGAGCCAAATTCGAATCTAATGTTTCTGATTTTGTCGAATAGAATTTTCCAAGGGCTTCCATATGATGGAGTTCAAAATGTTCGTTATCGTTTTTTGTGTAATTGCCTATAACTCTGGTTTTAAATCCTATTTCCCATTCAGCTTTGAAAAAATTGCATTCAGAATTATGGCTTGTGCACCATTAATTAAATCTGAAATTTAATATATATTTTTAAAGTTTAATTTATGTATTCCTGCATATCAAATGAAATGAAATTTTTATAAAGGTATATCATGAATACAAACATACCTGGAGTAACGATATCTTTAACATACCCTTCAGTTTTATTTGATACGTAATCATTCAAATTTGAACAGTTTCATCTGTTCTATTGAAATCGTATGTTTGTACTTCTGCATTGAAAAGATGAAATGCTTCTGACTGAAATTCAGGAGAAAAACTAGGACCTTTAGCTAAACCAATTAAAGAACCCATAAGAAGGGAATTACTTTCATTTTTTTTCTACAAAAATTAATAAAATTAACATTTAAACACGTTATGTTTGATTTAAAAAAAAAAATATGTATTCTCATTTGAATTGCTATGTATTTTAGAAATTACGTAAATACATGAATATTTCACTTCACGTGTATTCATTATTTGAGGCTCTATATTATGTCATACTGCCTGTATTTCATAATTAGGTTAATTACAGTCGAAATAAAAAAACTACTGAACAAATACTATTGTTTTTTCTTTTGAATTGTCTTAAATATTTTTTTAATTTTAAAATAAAATTGAAATTAAATTTTATCTATTGACATCATTTCATACCTGTATAAAGGTACTTGTCCACGATGCAATTTTTCTTGCACGAAATTTGTCTTGCGTGCAAGAAAACTTGCAGTACTTCGTACACACGACGCAATATTTCATGAAAAATATACAATATTTCTATCATGCAAGAAAATAATATCTTTGCAAGAAATTTTTATTGCACGAGCACTTACACAAAATTCTTATTTTCTTGCATATACATTATATTTCATATATTTCATATTTTTTTCTTCAATATTTTTTTTTCAATATTTTAAGAGTTGAAAGGCCTACCTTGCTAATAATAATAATTACAATAATAGAAAATACATACCAAATTCACAAGAAGTCACAGCACAACACAACATCAACCAACGAATGATAGATAACACAGCAACCCATTACATTTTAGTCAGCTGAATTTATTGCATATGCAAGAGAAATATTTATTGAATGAGTTGAATAAATTTTTCTTGCGCGAAATATTGCATATCTTTCTGCGTAAACTATGCAATAAAAAAAATTGCTTGCAATAAGAAATATTGCATGAAATACGTATTTCTGTGCAATATTTCATCTTTCTAGGCAGCGTACACTTCGAAATAAATATTTCGTGCAATTTTGTCTGTCAAAATCGTCTTGCATGCAAGAAAAATTGCATCGTGGACGAGTACCTTAAGATATACACGGAAATACAGAGTGTTTATTTTAATTTGAAACCAAAATAAGTATAAGTAACTTGGATACACAGCAATCAGAATTGAATTTCTCAGAAAAATATCGTACCATAATTAATGTACTACTTATAATTTTCATAATGTTTTTGTTCTTTTTTTTTTTAATTTATATTTTTCTTCTAAGAACACATTTATATCACGACATTTAGCAGTTTCATATTGTATATTTTCTAATAAACAGATATTAATTATTTAGTTTGAATGAAAATACTTACGTGTTTTTTACGTACGAGTATGTACGTAAATACTTTTCTGAGAATTAATTTTAAAACAATTGAATTTTAATCGCTATGCAACGAAATGCTAATTAAATATTTTAATTTTATAAGTATGAAGTCTGATAAGAATCTAAAGTAAGCCATACATACACGTGAAGGAAAGTTCAAGTGTAAAATATTTTATCCTAAAATTATCCACACACATGCATTCAAGAAGATTTGTGCATTAGAATTAAAGTAAAAATTAAAGCAAATTTAATACTCATTTTTAAACAATGTTTATGAATAAAATCCATTTTTTATTATCCACAAAAAACCTATATCTATACAGATACGGGTATTTACATTTATATACTCGTATCCCTCTTAACTTCATTTTTGAAACTGAAAATATTTCTATTGAGCTTTTAGAAAAATCTAAAAATGAAAAGAATAAATTTCCCAACCAAAAAGCATAGAAAAATAAAATCAATTAAAATCCTCAATACTGTTCAGTCTCTTATCTGAGTGAATATGAATATTATCTCTTAGAATGTCTAATAATATATATTATACTTAAATTTGTTGAGAAACTGTACTATCAATGTCTTTGCTGTCTTTGGCTGATCATTTCCATCAAATACTTATATATCTCTTCATTTTCTTTAGACAAAAACTATAATTTTTGCTATTAAAAACTGTCATTTATTTATCGGTTTAGGACATCATTAATAAATTGCTGAAATTTCAAACTTAACAAAATTCCGACGAATTGATAATACATATATGTAGTCAAAAGTATTATTTTGAATAGTGTGATCGTTTATCGGTTCATTATTAATGTTCTCAAAAATGTCTTAATTTCTAACTTTAATTATAATAATTAATTAATTTACAATTTATATAAATGACATTTGATTCACATTACATTTGCTTTTTTTTTATGAATTCAAGACTTTTTAAAATTATGTAACATATTAAAAATTTATACATCTTTCCATATAAGTAGTACATAAAAGATAAAAGTATGTAACTTCATATAGTAAATGTACATTTTAGTGTGCATTATCCATAAAATGTCTATATTACCACATATTACTTAATTTCTATACACAGCGACTCATTAATCATTATAGTGATCATCACTACACTTCGCATTGTAGTGTTTGTTTTTCTAATTTGTCAAATTTGTTTTTTTTTTCTTTCATTTTTTAAAATTTTGAAGTACATTTTAATTATTAATATTTATTTTTTTGAAATACTCGGAATAAAATATATGAAAAAAACTGTATTACAATACGTAATTATTTTTAGATTAAGGAAAAGAAACAATGATGTTATATTGTCGTTATTTGTTACTATTTTCCTCGCTGGGAATGCTCCATACCTGTAAATATAATTAGAAAAGAATGTATGAATACAGTCAGAAACACAGCTCAGTCCTTAATTAATATTACTAAAAGGCTACTGGACACTGCACAGTCCACTCAAGGGACACAGCTCAGTCTTTAATTAATATTACTAAAAGGCTACCGGACACTGCACAGTCCACTAAAGGGACACAGCTCAGTCCTTTGCGTAGCACAAGCGGACACAGAAAGTACCTGGACACTGCACAGTACACTCAAGGGACACAGCTCAGTCCGTTTTTGGTATTCAATCACAGTCCATCAATTCTATTATTACTAAAGAATATTGTTAGTAATACTACCAATTCTTATCTATTGTTTAGTATAAAAATATGTAAAATAAATATATTAATGTTATTAATATACACTCACTCACCAATTATATGTTTATACATATGTTCTTATTTATTTCAACGTAAATACTTATACACTGGTATACTTCACTCTATGAATTCTCACTACTGAATGATTACTTTTTCATTTCTACGCAATCTACTTGTGCTTACTAATATTTCTATTTTTCTTTTTTTTTTCTCTTTTTCTTTTTTTGTGTCCTTTCTTTCTTACTTTAACACATTAAAAAAAAAAGAAATAAAATTAAATAAAAATTAATTTAAAAAAAAATATATAAATAATATTTTCAAATTTGTTTTTTTTCTTCTTTTCTCCTTTTTTTTTTACAAAATCAAAAAAAAAAAAAAATTTTTTTTTCACTTTTACAATAATACAGAGTATCACAACCAATATTTCTTGGACGTTTGGTTGGTTATTATTCACAATATTCACATAAAGATGGAAATATAAATGAAGCATATATATATATGCTGCTGCTGTTGTATTATGTAGTGCAATAAATGTTATGTTTATGCATCCATTTATGTTAGGACAAATGCATATGGGAATGAAATTAAGAGTATCATTATGTAGTATGATATATCGTAAGGCATTACGTTTAAGTAAAACAGCATTAGGTGATACAACGGCTGGACAAGTTGTTAATTTATTATCAAATGCGATGTTGGTCGATTAGATTTATCAATAATATTTTTGCATTATTTATGGGTTGGACCAGTCGAAACGGTTATTGTTACATATTTAATGTATAGAGAGGTAATTTAATTTTTTTTTTGTTTTTTTTTCAATTTGTGAAAAATTTTGCAAATTAAAATATTTTTGTTTGTAATTTAAGATTGGTATTGCAGCTGTATTTGGTGTAGCATTTATGTTAATGTTTATACCATTACAAGGATATCTTGGTAAAAAGACATCTGTATTACGTTTAAAGACAGCATTACGTACCGATGAACGTGTACGTTTAATGAATGAAATTATACAAGGTATACAAGTAATTAAAATGTATGCATGGTAAAATGGTTGAATTAGCTAGAAAAAAGGAAGTTCGTGTTATACGTTATGTATCGTATATACGTGGTATATTATTATCATTTATAATGTTTGTCACACGTGTATCAATATTTATGAGTCTTGTCGCATATGCATTACTTGGAAAAATTGTAACAGCCGAAGAGGCATTCGTTATAACTGCCTACTATAATATTCTAAGACAAACGATGACTGTATTCTTTCCACAAGGTAAATGCATATATTCTATGGCTCTTATTTGTGTATCCTTTTTAAATCCTTAAACTGATTTAACTTAAAATATATTTTATTCTTATTCTAATTTACTTCTGTGTATAGGCATTTCTCAGTTAGCTGAAATTATTGTATCTGTACGAAGAATTCAAAAGTACATGCTTTACGATGAAACTGAAATCAAAGAAACTGAAGATGACGAGAAAAAGGTTAAGTTAATGGATGATGATGAAGAAGAGAACAGCACTGAATCGACAATAACAAAAGAAGCTGCAGAAAAAATAATGTATAATAATGGAAGTAATGGTGCAGTTGGTGGGACTAGAATCACTGGTACTGGTACTGGAGCTGATAATAATGCTGCTCTATCGGAAGCTGGTATCGTTATAACAGATCTGAAAGCAAAATGGGATCCATCATCAGTTGAATATACTTTGGACAATGTGAATTTAAGAGCACAGCCAGGAACTTTGGTAGCAATTATTGGTCCAGTTGGTTCTGGAAAATCAAGGTAAAAAATATTGAATCAGTTTTTTATTTCTAAACTTATTATTATCTGAATAAAATTTTGTTTAAATAATCTACTACCATTTTTACATCCGTTTATAGTTTAATACAGACAATCCTTGGTGAATTACCAGTCGAATCTGGTAGCATTAAAATCAATGGTACACTATCGTATGCATCACAAGAGCCATGGTTATTTACTGGAACAATACGACAAAATATTCTATTTGGGCAGCCAATGGATAAAAGACGTTATAAGACTGTGGTCAGTAAATGTGCCTTAGATAGAGATTTTGATTTGTTACCGTTTGGTGATAAAACGATTGTTGGTGAACGTGGTGCATCATTATCTGGTGGACAGAAGGCAAGAATTAGTTTGGCACGTGCAGTTTATCGTCGTTCATCAATTTACCTATTGGATGATCCATTGAGTGCTGTCGATACACATGTCGGTAAACATTTATTCGAAAGATGTATGCGAGATTATTTACGTGGAAATGTCGTAATTCTTGTAACACATCAGTTACAATTCTTACAACATGCTGATCAAATTGTCATATTAGATCATGGTAAAGTTAGTGCTGTCGGAACATATGATAGTTTACGTGAAAGTGGTTTAGATTTTGCACAATTATTAGCTGCACCAGAAACTGAAGATGAAGAAGCATTATCCAGATCAAGATCCGGAAGTAAATTACATAAAAGACAAAACAGTGAAGGTTCCATAAATAGTATTGAACCAGAAGATAATCAAATGCAAGTAGTAGAAAGTCAAGAGCATGGCGCTATTGGTCTATCATTGTATGGAAAATATTTTAAGGCTGGAGGTGGTTTCTGTTTCGTTACAATCATGATGATATTCTGTATTTTGGCACAGCTATTAGCATCTGGTGGTGATTTCTATCTGTCATATTGGGTTAATAAAGGAGAAAAACCACCAATTCAAACTAAAGCTACTACTGATGATTTATTGATGAAGAAAAATGTTACTTCTGGCTATTTAGTACATAGCTATGAGGAACTAGACGATGCACCACTTGATGAGTTAGAATCAACTACTAGGTATCCATTTTCGAATGCATTATTAAATGCGTCTGCAGAATTTTTTAAAGATATGACAACTACTGGAGCACCAACAAATACTACCGAAGAAGGTTTCTTTGAACATATTTGGAATGCCTTACAGAGAACGACAATTTACAATTTAACGAAATACAATTTAACAGTTAAAAATGAAAATTTTATTAATAATAAAATTGTAAAATAAAGGAAAACGAACAAAACATAACAAATAAAATTTTAATATGAGTTATTTGTTTAATTTTTGTTTGTTTGTTTTTTTTTTTCTTGTAATTTGTAATTTTTAGCAAAAAAAAAAAGGTGAATGTTATAATATGAAAAAGGGGAATTAAGGAGTAAAAATATTTCACATATACAAATGTATGTACATTATTTTATTTTTACTTTTTTTTGTGAAATTTTCTACATTTTGTTTTCTTTTTCATTTAATAAATTTTCTTTTTTTTTCGTGTATTTTTTAATTAATTATTTAAAATTTTGTTTTTTTTTATAATGTAATTTAAGAAATAAAATTAAAAGAGAAACAAAAAAGAAACAGTAAGAAGAAAACTAACAAAAATTTTAAGTAAAAAATGTACAAAATATATGTTTTTCTTTTGTTTTCTTTTTTATATATTTTATATATATGTACATTAAATAAAAACGAAAAAAAAAACATTTATTGCAAACTCATTGTAAAAACATTTATGTAATATTTGTGTTGTAGTTAATATTATTAAATTAGAACATACATATACGATTATATTTTTATAATGTATTTGTATTAATTTTTTTTTCTTATTTTTGTATTTAATTTAAAAATGAATTTGACTTTTTTGTTTTTTCTTTGAATATTAATTTATATAGAAATATGTACATACATTACATAGCCCTAATATGTTTTTGTTCATTAAAATCTCTGAAATAACTACTATTCCTGTAATAGAAGGGAAATTCTAATCAAAATATCATCTGTCCATTAAATTGAATCTGATATCATTCAGCCAACTATGCATGTACATATGTACATATGTATTTATGCATATTTCAAGTTCAAGTTATTTATGCATTAAAATGTTTGGGAGTACTTAAAGTAAACATGTAAAAGTAAATAATAAATGTGCAGTATGTATGTATATATCTTATAATTTGATAGTATAATTCGATTTGAAAATTATTTTTTTGTATCTAATATCTTATCTCAGAATTTTGTGAAATTCGATTACAGCCGTTCAGCGACAACTACAGCATATCGCCAAAAGTTCGCACAATTCGGGCGATAATCACAGCGTAACATAACATGAATTTTACATTTTTTTTTTTTGCATCTTGCGAATAGATTTCTAGAACTGCAAAATCCAGGTCGTGAATGGCTCGTTGTCGCTGAAAAATAGAATAGAATCTATTTGGGTGACAGCGATAGCGTAAAGTTCAACAACGGTAAAAGTCCCATTTAATTACTGTATACGCTGTAGTTGTCGCCGAAATTGAATTGTGCGATGGCTGTTAGAATTAGAAAAAAAGATGCTATGAAATTTGAGATTGTAATAAAATAAAATTTAAATGAAATTTTTAGTTTAAATCTTTGAAATCTGAAATATTTTTTTTGAAAACTTTTTAATAAATTGTTGTTTTAAAAATATGAATATGTACAGTGTGTTTCACTATAGAAAGCCTTCAATTTTATCTACGACCTTTTAATTACAGGTAAAATTTTTTGCCTATATAAGGAGCAATCGAATCTCTAATTCGCAGTAAAATTTTTTTTGCTGTAAGTAGCATTAATTAGTGTTTACAATATTAAAAGTGAAATGAGTTCATATTACAAGGTGCGGTTTGAAGCAGCAATTTTAGTTAGCCATCCTAACGAACCAAAAATGACCGTAGCAGAAGCTGCTAAGTATCTGAAAAAATCAAGATTCTTCATTAGAATATGGAATCAACGTTACCTGTAAACTGGTTTTGTAGATGACGTGCATAAAAAGGACAGGCTTTGATCGACAACAAAGCGCAACGATAAGACAATAGAGAAGATACTTTTAGAAAATCCTTCAATATCGATTCGACAAGCACATGAAAAATTATCGAGAAAGGGTATAAACATCTCCACTTCAACTATTCAGCGACATCTCAAAGAATTTCAAATAAAAACTTGTCAACGATGCAAAAACCTTTATTGACAAGTTCCCATGTGGAAAAAAGGTTACTATGGGCCCGAAAGAATATTAACCGAGATTGGAGTAATGTAGTCTTCACGGATGAGGCTTCTTTTCTCGTTTCAAATCTTTTGAGATGTGCTTGGACGAAAAAAGGTGATCGATACATAGAACTTACTGTAAAACACCCTCCAGAGGCACACGTTTATGGGGCCTTTTGTCAAAAGGGGTTCGGTTATTTGATATGCTTCATGGGGATACTGGATGCGAAACGAATGACCAAAATATATAAAAATGGGTTGTTACGATCAACAAATAACTGGTTTGGACACGGAAATTGAGATTGGATTCTTCAAGAAGACAATGACCCCAAACATCGGAGTCAACTTTGCACCCAGTGAAAATCTCAAAATGGGATCAATAGTATGGATTGGCCTTCACAATCCCCAGATTGTAATCCTATTGAAAATGTGTGGGCTTACATGAAGCAGAAATTGCGGGGGTTAAAAATAAAAAACACAAATCATTTAATTCGAGTGCTAAAATGAATTTGGAAGAACCTTAGCGAGGAGTATGCCAAGAAATTAGTGGAAAGTTGTGATGAAAGATGCCGCCATGTTGTTGAAGCGAGTGGAGACTGGACGAGCTATTTAATATAACGCGAATTAGGGTTTATATAGCTGATTAAAATAAAGTTTATACTTAACCAAAACAATCATTCGTTTTTTATTTTTTGAGGGTTTTCTGTAGTGAAACACACTGTATATCTATGTACATACAATTTTTTGGAAATAAATAAAAGAAAAAAATTCTAGATTATAAATATCTACAGGATGCAACAGGTAAGTGTAGTATTGTTAGAGGATCTTGCTTATAATAGATTAACAATTAGAGATTAATGATTATTTTAGGAATTTCCATTTACATTTATTTAATAATTTTTTTTCTAGATTTTTCAAATTCATCATTCCACCATTCCTTTTTTACTGTTTTCAAAAAAAAAAAAAATTAAATAAAATAAAATAAAAAAAAAAACATTTTTTCATTTAGTCATGAGCATAGTTTTATTATTACAAAGATTATGTGCATTTTACATTATTTATGTACGTATTCGCTAATTTAAATAAAATAAAATTGTATATTTTTGCAAAAATATTGTACATATTACAAATAACTCGATATCATACACATTCGTATATATACAAAAGAAAAAACAAAAACATTTTTTATTATAACAAATGAACCACAAAAATAAATAAAAATTAAAATAAAACAAAAATTAAAAAAATATATAACATACAAAAACTTCTAAATAATTTTTATAAGAGCATTGAAATCCAAGCCAAAAAAACCTTCATATTTAAATGCGTTTACATTTTTTTTCTTTCATACATCGAATAGGAGAGGATTGGATGAGATGAACAAAAAATATAAGTGAAATGAGGACATTACATACATACTAGAACATAAAATAAATTATGATCATGAAGAATAGATAAATTATTTATTCCGAAGCTTTCGCTATCCATAAAATAAATCTCTGGTTTAAGCCTATTTTGTGTTTCACGAACGTTTGATAAGTTAATATATAGATAAATCAATAGGTTATTTTATTCTTATGATTTCGACAAGTTTAAATGCTCATCTATGCTATGGATATTATATGGAAAGTTAAATTGATATTTTATCAACAATACTATGGTAAAAGATGGTAAAAGTATATGTTTGGTTATTATTGAATTGTTTTTATAACCAATATAATAGTATTTCCGCTAATAAGTTGATGTTTTACCGTCAGTAATTTTTGATTGTTGAGATAAAATAACTTCTTATATTACTGCCTTTATATGATTACAAAAATTTTAATTTTCAAAAAAAATTATTTGTTGACACTTTCAGCAATATTTCTCTTTAGAAGTGTTTAATCAAAAAATTAACTTTAACGATGATTTCAGTGACAATATTTTTCTTTATAGGAAATTTCAAATCAAAACTAATACGTAGATAATACGATTATCAGGGGCTTGAATAGCTCGATGGTTGTGTGTCGGTCTTGCGATCTTTGAGATCACGGTTCGAACCCCAGCCAGCGCACTACTCTTGCCGAAGTCGATCAAAAATTTTTCCCATCAGCAATGTACACCAGTAACTGATTACTGATGATAAACTGGATAATATGTATATATCTGACATAAAATTACTGATCGGCGGTGCCATGGACTGAGTATCCGCGTGCACTTAATATATACTATATACATTTATGTATATATGTATATCTTAAAAAAAAAAAAAAAAAAAAAAAAAAAAAAAAAAAAAATACGATTATCAGTGGCGGCGGGTTTTCCGATAAAGCTTCCCTAGACATCATTCGAAGTTTCAAAATGAAAATTCAAAAATGAGTACACATCATAATGTCTGAAATACTACTTTTACTAATATAGCGTATACTATAGGTAATGTAATAGAATAGTCAGTGACATTCACTGCTCAAAAATATGTATAGAGTAGAGAAGCAAGAGCAAGCATTAAATGCTGTTCTTGTTAGTGATTTTCTGAATTTTTGATTATTCACTGGCTACCCTAAACAGACAATAATAGTAAATTAACCGAAATAACCACTGAATATGTTGCGATTACTATACATCTGAGAGACTTGCACAGGTATTTATCGAGTTTAAATCTAAAAACGAAGTTTTATGAATTACAGAAGAAAAAAAAAGTGAAACAAACTTTAGTCAAATTTTAAATTTTGATTATTTATTATGAATTTTCATCACACAATGTAGTACAATCTGTGAGTTATTTAGAATGTTCATACTATACTACTTTTCCACTGAAAAGTACTACTCCAGTTCTTACGTCCATAATGCAGAACAAAAATGATGGATTAACAGTTGTATTAATCGATTTAATCTATTTAGCACGATAGTCCATTTTATTCATGATACCCATATCTAAAATTTTAAATTAAATTTAAAAAAAAAAGAAAAAAAAACAATTTACCCATTGCTCCATAAGCTTCTGTACCAACTTCATTAAATTCAATTGCAAATTTTTGAACGACATCTTTCACTTCTAATGCAAATCCAGGTGATTTGATTAATTGAATATTTGCTTTTGGGCTAAATATTTTCTTGATACCAAGCTGGACAAATTTGTAAAATGAAATGAAATAAATAACCATAAATGTATGTTCCTAATTAACGAATATGAGAGTATATAAATAAAGATTTTATTTACATTTTGAATATGTTTAGCCATACTGAAAGATGATTCAAATTTGAGTTTTGGTATTTCTACTAAAGTAAATTTTTCTGCCATTTTTGATATTTCATTTTCTAGCATGTTTCGATCTAAATTGTTAATAACATGTTGTAATCCAACATCATTTTTCGGTTCAATGATAATCATTGCAAATTTGCCACCCTGAAAAAAAAATTAATTTGAAAAACAATAAAAAAAAATTCTAATTTACACTGAAAGGAAAAAAAAACACTTATTTTTTACTTACCTTATAATTTATACGAGCCAAATTCGAATCTAATGTTTCTGATTTTGTCGAATAGAATTTTCCAAGGGCTTCCATATGATGGAGTTCAAAATGTTCGTTATCGTTTTTTGTGTAATTGCCTATAACTCTGGTTTTAAATTCTATTTCCCATTCAGCTTTGAAATAAATTGTATTCAGAATTATGGCTTGTGCACCATCAATTAAATCTGAAATTTAATATATATTTTTGAAGTTTAATTTATGTATTCCTGCATATCAAATGAAATGAAATTTTTATAAAGGTATATCATGAATACAAACATACCTGGAGTAACAATATCTTCAACATGTCCTTCAGTTTTATTTGATACGTAATCATTCAAAATTTGAACAGTTTCATCTGTTCTATTGAAATCGTATGTTTGTACTTCTGCATTGAAAAGATGAAATGCTTCTGACTGAAATTCAGGAGAAAAACTAGGACCTTTAGCTAAACCAATTAAAGAACCCATAAGAAGGGAATTACTTTCATTTTTTTTCTACAAAAATTAATAAAATTAACATTTAAACACGTTATGTTTGATTTAAAAAAAAAAATATGTATTCTCATTTGAATTGCTATGTATTTTAGAAATTACGTAAATACATGAATATTTCACTTCACGTGTATTCATTATTTGAGGCTCTATATTATGTCATACTGCCTGTATTTCATAATTAGGTTAATTACAGTCGAAATAAAAAAAACTACTGAACAAATACTATTGTTTTTTTTTTTTTAATTTTAAAATAAAATTCAAATTAAATTTTATCTATTGAGGTCATTTCATACCTGTATAAGATATACACAAAAATACAGAGTGTTTATTTTAATTTGAAACCAAAATAAATATGAGCAACTTGGATACACAGCAATAATAATTGAATTTCTCAGAAAATTTACGTAACATAAGTATACATATTTAAATTTTCATAATGTTTTTGTTTTTTTTTAATTCATATTTTTCTTCTAAAACACATGTATATCAATAAAGTTTAGCATAGTTTCATATTGTATATTTTCTAATAAACAGATATTAATTATTTAGTTTGAATGAAAATACTTACGTGTTTTTTTCTGAGAATTAATTTTAAAACAATTGAATTTTAATCGCTATGCAACGAAATGCTAATTAAATATTTTAATTTTATAAGTATGAAGTCTGATAAGAATCTAAAGTAAGCCATACATACACGTGAAGGAAAGTTCAAGTGTAAAATATTTTATCCTAAAATTATCCACACACATGCATTCAAGAAGATTTGTGCATTAGAATTAAAGTAAAAATTAAAGCAAATTTAATACTCATTTTTAAACAATGTTTATGAATAAAATCTATTTTTTATTATCCACAAAAAACCTATATTTATATACAGATACGGGGATTTACATTTATATACTCGTATCCCTCTTAACTTCATTTTTGAAACTGAAAATATTTCTATTGAGCTTTTAGAAAAATCTAAAAATGAAAAGAATAAATTTCCCAACCAAAAAGCATAGAAAAATAAAATCAATTAAAATCCTCAATACTGTTCAGTCTCTTATCTGAGTGAATATGAATATTATCTCTTAGAATGTCTAATAATATATATTATACTTAAATTTGTTGAGAAACTGTACTATCAATGTCTTTGCTTTCTTTGGCTGATCATTTCCATCAAATACTTATATGAATATGTCTCTTCATTTTCTTTAGACAAAAACTATAATTTTTGCTATTAAAAACTGTCATTTATTTATCGGTTTAGGACATCATTAATAAATTGCTGAAATTTCAAACTTAACAAAATTCCGACGAATTGATAATACATATATGTAGTCAAAAGTATTATTTTGAATAGTGTGATCGTTTATCGGTTCATTATTAATTGTCTCAAAAATGTCTTAATTTCTAACTTTAATTATAATAATTAATTAATTTACAATTTATATAAATGACATTTGATTCACATTACATTTGCTTTTTTTTTATAAATTCAAGACTTTTTAAAATTATGTAACATATTAAAAATTTATACATCTTTCCATATAAGTAGTACATAAAACATAAAAGTATGGAACTTCATATAGTATATGTACATTTTAGTGTGCATTATCCATAAAATGTCTATATTACCACATATTACTTAATTTCTATACACAGCGACTCATTAATCATTATAGTCATCATCACTACATTTCGCATTGTAGTGTTTGTTTTTCTAATTTGTTAAATGTGTTTTTTTTTTTTTTTTTTGAAAAAAATAAATAAATAAAATAATAATTTTTGTTAAATTTGTTTTTCTTTTTCTTTCAATAAAAAAAAAAGAAATAAAATTAAATAAAAATTAATTTAAAAAAAAAATATATAAATAATATTTTCAAATTTGTTTTTTTTCTTCTTTTCTCCTTTTTTTTTACAAAATCAAAAAAAAAAAAAAATTTTTTTTTCACTTTTACAATAATACAGAGTATCACAACCAATATTTCTTGGACGTTTGGTTGGTTATTATCCACAATATTCACATAAAGATGGAAATATAAATGAAGCATATATATATGCTGCTGCTGTTGTATTATGTAGTGCAATAAATGTTATGTTTATGCATCCATTTATGTTAGGACAAATGCATATGGGAATGAAATTAAGAGTATCATTATGTAGTATGATATATCGTAAGGCATTACGTTTGAGTAAAACAGCATTAGGTGATACAACGGCTGGACAAGTTGTTAATTTATTATCAAATGATGTTGGTCGATTAGATTTATCAATAATATTTTTGCATTATTTATGGGTTGGACCAGTCGAAACGGTTATTGTTACATATTTAATGTATAGAGAGGTAATTTAATTTTTTTTCAAATACATATATATATATTTTGTTTGTATATGTGAAATATTTTTCAAATTAAAATATTTTTGTTTGTAATTTAAGATTGGTATTGCAGCTGTATTTGGTGTAACATTTATGTTAATGTTTATACCATTACAAGGATAACTTGGTAAAAAGACATCTGTATTACGTTTAAAGACAGCATTACGTACCGATGAACGTGTACGTTTAATGAATGAAATTATACAAGGTATACACTATACAAGTAATTAAAATGTATGCATGGGAGAGACCTTTTGGTAAAATGGTTGAATTAGCTAGAAAAAAGGAAGTTCGTGTTATACGTTATGTATCGTATGTATACGTGGTATATTATTATCATTTATAATGTTTGTTACACGTGTATCAATATTTATGAGTCTTGTCGCATATGCATTACTTGGAAAAATTGTAACAGCCGAAGAGGCATTCGTTATAACTGCCTACTATAATATTCTAAGACAAACGATGACTGTATTCTTTCCACAAGGTAAATGCATATATTCTATGGCTCTTATTTGTGTATCCTTTTTAAATCCTTAAACTGATTTAACCTAAAATATATTTTATTCTTATTCTAATTTACTTCTGTGTACAGGTATTTCTCAGTTAGCTGAAACTATTGTATCTGTACGAAGAATTCAAAAGTACATGCTTTACGATGAAACTGAAATCAAAGAAACTGAAGATGACGAGAAAAAGATTAAGTTAATGGATGATGATGAAGAAGAGAACAGCACTGAATCGACAATAACAAAAGAAGCTGCAGAAAAATTAATGTATAATAATGGAAGTAATGGTGCAGTTGGTGGGACTGGAATCACTGGTACTGGTACTGGTACTGGAATAATGCTGCCGGAAGCTGGATGTAAATACAATTTAACAGTTAAAAATGAAAATTTTATTAATAATAAAATTGTAAAATAAAGGAAAACGAACAAAACATAACAAATAAAATTTTAATATGAGTTATATAGGGCCCGAAAAATTAATACACACAAAAAACGAAGAATTCACTTTAAAATAAAACAACTTGTTACTTGTGCGACGACTAAAATACGACTCGTTTATTTTTCATACTTTTAACAAGAATTTTACAAAGTTATTATATTACATACATAATTAACAATTACAACGGATCATAATTTTTAGCAGGTAGGTACATATGATGCATTGTATATAGATCGAAATACTTATAATAATAGATCGGAATTTTCTCGAAATTATCATATTGTTTCTAATAAATGAATTAACCGAATATGAACAGTACGGACAGTAAATCAAATAAGTGTTTGGACAATGTTAAAATGCCTACAGTTATTTGTTTAATTTTTGTTTGTTTGTTTTTTTTTTTCTTGTAATTTGTAATTTTTAGCAAAAAAAAAGGGTAAATGTTATAATATGAAAAAGGGGAATTAAGGAGTAAAAATATTTCACATATACAAATGTATGTACATTATTTTATTTTTACTTTTTTTTTGTGAAATTTTCTACATTTTGTTTTCTTTTTCATTTAATAAATTATCTTTTTTTTTCTTGTATTTTTTAATTAATTATTTAAAATTTTGTTTTTTTTTATAATGTAATTTAAGAAATAAAATTAAAAGAGAAACAAAAAAGAAACAGTAAGTAGAAAAAAGAAAACTAACAAAAATTTTAAGTAAAAAATGTACAAAATATATGTTTTTCTTTTGTTTTCTTTTTTATGTATTTTATATATATAGTATGTACATTAAATAAAAACGAAAAAAAAAAACATTTATTGCAAACTCATTGTAAAAACATTTATGTAATATTTGTGTTGTAGTTAATATTATTAAATTAGAACATACATATACGATTATATTTTTATAATGTATTTGTATTAATTTTTTTTTCTTATTTTTGTATTTAATTTAAAAATGAATTTGACTTTTTTGTTTTTTCTTTGAATATTAATTTATATAGAAATATGTACATACATTACATAGCCCTAATATGTTTTTGTTCATTAAAATCTCTGAAATAACTACTATTCCTGTAATAGAAGGGAAATTCTAATCAAAATATCATCTGTCCATTAAATTGAATCTGATATCATTCAGCCAACTATGCATGTACATATGTACATATGTATTTATGCATATTTCAAGTTCAAGTTGTTTATGCATTAAAATGTTTGGGAGTACTTAAAGTAAACATGTAAAAGTAAATAATAAATGTGCAGTATGTATGTATATATGTATATTATAATTTGATAGTATAATTCGATTTGAAAATTATTTTTTTGTATCTAATATCTTATCTCAGAATTTTGTGAAATTCGATTACAGCCGTTCAGCGACAACTACAGCATATCGCCAAAAGTTCGCACAATTCGGGCGATAATCACAGCGTAACATAACATGAATTTTACATTTTTTTTTTTTGCATCTTGCGAATAGATTTCTAGAACTGCAAAATCCAGGTCGTGAATGGCTCGTTGTCGCTGAAAAATAGAATAGAATCTATTTGGGTGACAGCGATAGCGTAAAGTTCAACAACGGTAAAAGTCCCATTTAATTACTGTATACGCTGTAGTTGTCGCCGAAATTGAATTGTGCGATGGCTGTTAGAATTAGAAAAAAAGATGCTATGAAATTTGAGATTGTAATAAAATAAAATTTAAATGAAATTTTTAGTTTAAATCTTTGAAATCTGAAATATTTTTTTTGAAAACTTTTTAATAAATTGTTGTTTTAAAAATATGAATATGTACAGTGTGTTTCACTATAGAAAGCCTTCAATTTTATCTACGACCTTTTAATTACAGGTAAAATTTTTTGCCTATATAAGGAGCAATCGAATCTCTAATTCGCAGTAAAATTTTTTTTGCTGTAAGTAGCATTAATTAGTGTTTACAATATTAAAAGTGAAATGAGTTCATATTACAAGGTGCGGTTTGAAGCAGCAATTTTAGTTAGCCATCCTAACGAACCAAAAATGACCGTAGCAGAAGCTGCTAAGTATCTGAAAAAATCAAGATTCTTCATTAGAATATGGAATCAACGTTACCTGTAAACTGGTTTTGTAGATGACGTGCATAAAAAGGACAGGCTTTGATCGACAACAAAGCGCAACGATAAGACAATAGAGAAGATACTTTTAGAAAATCCTTCAATATCGATTCGACAAGCACATGAAAAATTATCGAGAAAGGGTATAAACATCTCCACTTCAACTATTCAGCGACATCTCAAAGAATTTCAAATAAAAACTTGTCAACGATGCAAAAACCTTTATTGACAAGTTCCCATGTGGAAAAAAGGTTACTATGGGCCCGAAAGAATATTAACCGAGATTGGAGTAATGTAGTCTTCACGGATGAGGCTTCTTTTCTCGTTTCAAATCTTTTGAGATGTGCTTGGACGAAAAAAGGTGATCGATACATAGAACTTACTGTAAAACACCCTCCAGAGGCACACGTTTATGGGGCCTTTTGTCAAAAGGGGTTCGGTTATTTGATATGCTTCATGGGGATACTGGATGCGAAACGAATGACCAAAATATATAAAAATGGGTTGTTACGATCAACAAATAACTGGTTTGGACACGGAAATTGAGATTGGATTCTTCAAGAAGACAATGACCCCAAACATCGGAGTCAACTTTGCACCCAGTGAAAATCTCAAAATGGGATCAATAGTATGGATTGGCCTTCACAATCCCCAGATTGTAATCCTATTGAAAATGTGTGGGCTTACATGAAGCAGAAATTGCGGGGGTTAAAAATAAAAAACACAAATCATTTAATTCGAGTGCTAAAATGAATTTGGAAGAACCTTAGCGAGGAGTATGCCAAGAAATTAGTGGAAAGTTGTGATGAAAGATGCCGCCATGTTGTTGAAGCGAGTGGAGACTGGACGAGCTATTTAATATAACGCGAATTAGGGTTTATATAGCTGATTAAAATAAAGTTTATACTTAACCAAAACAATCATTCGTTTTTTATTTTTTGAGGGTTTTCTGTAGTGAAACACACTGTATATCTATGTACATACAATTTTTTGGAAATAAATAAAAGAAAAAAATTCTAGATTATAAATATCTACAGGATGCAACAGGTAAGTGTAGTATTGTTAGAGGATCTTGCTTATAATAGATTAACAATTAGAGATTAATGATTATTTTAGGAATTTCCATTTACATTTATTTAATAATTTTTTTTCTAGATTTTTCAAATTCATCATTCCACCATTCCTTTTTTACTGTTTTCAAAAAAAAAAAAAATTAAATAAAATAAAATAAAAAAAAAAACATTTTTTCATTTAGTCATGAGCATAGTTTTATTATTACAAAGATTATGTGCATTTTACATTATTTATGTACGTATTCGCTAATTTAAATAAAATAAAATTGTATATTTTTGCAAAAATATTGTACATATTACAAATAACTCGATATCATACACATTCGTATATATACAAAAGAAAAAACAAAAACATTTTTTATTATAACAAATGAACCACAAAAATAAATAAAAATTAAAATAAAACAAAAATTAAAAAAATATATAACATACAAAAACTTCTAAATAATTTTTATAAGAGCATTGAAATCCAAGCCAAAAAAACCTTCATATTTAAATGCGTTTACATTTTTTTTCTTTCATACATCGAATAGGAGAGGATTGGATGAGATGAACAAAAAATATAAGTGAAATGAGGACATTACATACATACTAGAACATAAAATAAATTATGATCATGAAGAATAGATAAATTATTTATTCCGAAGCTTTCGCTATCCATAAAATAAATCTCTGGTTTAAGCCTATTTTGTGTTTCACGAACGTTTGATAAGTTAATATATAGATAAATCAATAGGTTATTTTATTCTTATGATTTCGACAAGTTTAAATGCTCATCTATGCTATGGATATTATATGGAAAGTTAAATTGATATTTTATCAACAATACTATGGTAAAAGATGGTAAAAGTATATGTTTGGTTATTATTGAATTGTTTTTATAACCAATATAATAGTATTTCCGCTAATAAGTTGATGTTTTACCGTCAGTAATTTTTGATTGTTGAGATAAAATAACTTCTTATATTACTGCCTTTATATGATTACAAAAATTTTAATTTTCAAAAAAAATTATTTGTTGACACTTTCAGCAATATTTCTCTTTAGAAGTGTTTAATCAAAAAATTAACTTTAACGATGATTTCAGTGACAATATTTTTCTTTATAGGAAATTTCAAATCAAAACTAATACGTAGATAATACGATTATCAGGGGCTTGAATAGCTCGATGGTTGTGTGTCGGTCTTGCGATCTTTGAGATCACGGTTCGAACCCCAGCCAGCGCACTACTCTTGCCGAAGTCGATCAAAAATTTTTCCCATCAGCAATGTACACCAGTAACTGATTACTGATAATAAACTGGATAATATGTATATATCTGACATAAAATTACTGATCGGCGGTGCCATGGACTGAGTATCCGCGTGCACTTAATATATACTATATACATTTATGTATATATGTATATCTTAAAAAAAAAAAAAAAAAAAAAAAAAAAAAAATACGATTATCAGTGGCGGCGGGTTTTCCGATAAAGCTTCCCTAGACATCATTCGAAGTTTCAAAATGAAAATTCAAAAATGAGTACACATCATAATGTCTGAAATACTACTTTTACTAATATAGCGTATACTATAGGTAATGTAATAGAATAGTCAGTGACATTCACTGCTCAAAAATATGTATAGAGTAGAGAAGCAAGAGCAAGCATTAAATGCTGTTCTTGTTAGTGATTTTCTGAATTTTTGATTATTCACTGGCTACCCTAAACAGACAATAATAGTAAATTAACCGAAATAACCACTGAATATGTTGCGATTACTATACATCTGAGAGACTTGCACAGGTATTTATCGAGTTTAAATCTAAAAACGAAGTTTTATGAATTACAGAAGAAAAAAAAAGTGAAACAAACTTTAGTCAAATTTTAAATTTTGATTATTTATTATGAATTTTCATCACACAATGTAGTACAATCTGTGAGTTATTTAGAATGTTCATACTATACTACTTTTCCACTGAAAAGTACTACTCCAGTTCTTACGTCCATAATGCAGAACAAAAATGATGGATTAACAGTTGTATTAATCGATTTAATCTATTTAGCACGATAGTCCATTTTATTCATGATACCCATATCTAAAATTTTAAATTAAATTTAAAAAAAAAAGAAAAAAAAACAATTTACCCATTGCTCCATAAGCTTCTGTACCAACTTCATTAAATTCAATTGCAAATTTTTGAACGACATCTTTCACTTCTAATGCAAATCCAGGTGATTTGATTAATTGAATATTTGCTTTTGGGCTAAATATTTTCTTGATACCAAGCTGGACAAATTTGTAAAATGAAATGAAATAAATAACCATAAATGTATGTTCCTAATTAACGAATATGAGAGTATATAAATAAAGATTTTATTTACATTTTGAATATGTTTAGCCATACTGAAAGATGATTCAAATTTGAGTTTTGGTATTTCTACTAAAGTAAATTTTTCTGCCATTTTTGATATTTCATTTTCTAGCATGTTTCGATCTAAATTGTTAATAACATGTTGTAATCCAACATCATTTTTCGGTTCAATGATAATCATTGCAAATTTGCCACCCTGAAAAAAAAATTAATTTGAAAAACAATAAAAAAAAATTCTAATTTACACTGAAAGGAAAAAAAAACACTTATTTTTTACTTACCTTATAATTTATACGAGCCAAATTCGAATCTAATGTTTCTGATTTTGTCGAATAGAATTTTCCAAGGGCTTCCATATGATGGAGTTCAAAATGTTCGTTATCGTTTTTTGTGTAATTGCCTATAACTCTGGTTTTAAATTCTATTTCCCATTCAGCTTTGAAATAAATTGTATTCAGAATTATGGCTTGTGCACCATCAATTAAATCTGAAATTTAATATATATTTTTGAAGTTTAATTTATGTATTCCTGCATATCAAATGAAATGAAATTTTTATAAAGGTATATCATGAATACAAACATACCTGGAGTAACAATATCTTCAACATGTCCTTCAGTTTTATTTGATACGTAATCATTCAAAATTTGAACAGTTTCATCTGTTCTATTGAAATCGTATGTTTGTACTTCTGCATTGAAAAGATGAAATGCTTCTGACTGAAATTCAGGAGAAAAACTAGGACCTTTAGCTAAACCAATTAAAGAACCCATAAGAAGGGAATTACTTTCATTTTTTTTCTACAAAAATTAATAAAATTAACATTTAAACACGTTATGTTTGATTTAAAAAAAAAAATATGTATTCTCATTTGAATTGCTATGTATTTTAGAAATTACGTAAATACATGAATATTTCACTTCACGTGTATTCATTATTTGAGGCTCTATATTATGTCATACTGCCTGTATTTCATAATTAGGTTAATTACAGTCGAAATAAAAAAAACTACTGAACAAATACTATTGTTTTTTTTTTTTTAATTGTCTTAAATATTTTTTTAATTTTAAAATAAAATTCAAATTAAATTTTATCTATTGAGGTCATTTCATACCTGTATAAGATATACACAAAAATACAGAGTGTTTATTTTAATTTGAAACCAAAATAAATATGAGCAACTTGGATACACAGCAATAATAATTGAATTTCTCAGAAAATTTACGTAACATAAGTATACATATTTAAATTTTCATAATGTTTTTGTTTTTTTTTAATTCATATTTTTCTTCTAAAACACATGTATATCAATAAAGTTTAGCATAGTTTCATATTGTATATTTTCTAATAAACAGATATTAATTATTTAGTTTGAATGAAAATACTTACGTGTTTTTTTCTGAGAATTAATTTTAAAACAATTGAATTTTAATCGCTATGCAACGAAATGCTAATTAAATATTTTAATTTTATAAGTATGAAGTCTGATAAGAATCTAAAGTAAGCCATACATACACGTGAAGGAAAGTTCAAGTGTAAAATATTTTATCCTAAAATTATCCACACACATGCATTCAAGAAGATTTGTGCATTAGAATTAAAGTAAAAATTAAAGTAAATTTAATACTCATTTTTAAACAATGTTTATGAATAAAATCTATTTTTTATTATCCACAAAAAACCTATATTTATATACAGATACGGGGATTTACATTTATATACTCGTATCCCTCTTAACTTCATTTTTGAAACTGAAAATATTTCTATTGAGCTTTTAGAAAAATCTAAAAATGAAAAGAATAAATTTCCCAACCAAAAAGCATAGAAAAATAAAATCAATTAAAATCCTCAATACTGTTCAGTCTCTTATCTGAGTGAATATGAATATTATCTCTTAGAATGTCTAATAATATATATTATACTTAAATTTGTTGAGAAACTGTACTATCAATGTCTTTGCTTTCTTTGGCTGATCATTTCCATCAAATACTTATATGAATATGTCTCTTCATTTTCTTTAGACAAAAACTATAATTTTTGCTATTAAAAACTGTCATTTATTTATCGGTTTAGGACATCATTAATAAATTGCTGAAATTTCAAACTTAACAAAATTCCGACGAATTGATAATACATATATGTAGTCAAAAGTATTATTTTGAATAGTGTGATCGTTTATCGGTTCATTATTAATTGTCTCAAAAATGTCTTAATTTCTAACTTTAATTATAATAATTAATTAATTTACAATTTATATAAATGACATTTGATTCACATTACATTTGCTTTTTTTTTATAAATTCAAGACTTTTTAAAATTATGTAACATATTAAAAATTTATACATCTTTCCATATAAGTAGTACATAAAACATAAAAGTATGGAACTTCATATAGTATATGTACATTTTAGTGTGCATTATCCATAAAATGTCTATATTACCACATATTACTTAATTTCTATACACAGCGACTCATTAATCATTATAGTCATCATCACTACATTTCGCATTGTAGTGTTTGTTTTTCTAATTTGTTAAATGTGTTTTTTTTTTTTTTTTTTGAAAAAAATAAATAAATAAAATAATAATTTTTGTTAAATTTGTTTTTCTTTTTCTTTCAATAAAAAAAAAAGAAATAAAATTAAATAAAAATTAATTTAAAAAAAAATATATAAATAATATTTTCAAATTTGTTTTTTTTCTTCTTTTCTCCTTTTTTTTTACAAAATCAAAAAAAAAAAAAAATTTTTTTTTCACTTTTACAATAATACAGAGTATCACAACCAATATTTCTTGGACGTTTGGTTGGTTATTATCCACAATATTCACATAAAGATGGAAATATAAATGAAGCATATATATATGCTGCTGCTGTTGTATTATGTAGTGCAATAAATGTTATGTTTATGCATCCATTTATGTTAGGACAAATGCATATGGGAATGAAATTAAGAGTATCATTATGTAGTATGATATATCGTAAGGCATTACGTTTGAGTAAAACAGCATTAGGTGATACAACGGCTGGACAAGTTGTTAATTTATTATCAAATGATGTTGGTCGATTAGATTTATCAATAATATTTTTGCATTATTTATGGGTTGGACCAGTCGAAACGGTTATTGTTACATATTTAATGTATAGAGAGGTAATTTAATTTTTTTTCAAATACATATATATATATTTTGTTTGTATATGTGAAATATTTTTCAAATTAAAATATTTTTGTTTGTAATTTAAGATTGGTATTGCAGCTGTATTTGGTGTAACATTTATGTTAATGTTTATACCATTACAAGGATAACTTGGTAAAAAGACATCTGTATTACGTTTAAAGACAGCATTACGTACCGATGAACGTGTACGTTTAATGAATGAAATTATACAAGGTATACACTATACAAGTAATTAAAATGTATGCATGGGAGAGACCTTTTGGTAAAATGGTTGAATTAGCTAGAAAAAAGGAAGTTCGTGTTATACGTTATGTATCGTATGTATACGTGGTATATTATTATCATTTATAATGTTTGTTACACGTGTATCAATATTTATGAGTCTTGTCGCATATGCATTACTTGGAAAAATTGTAACAGCCGAAGAGGCATTCGTTATAACTGCCTACTATAATATTCTAAGACAAACGATGACTGTATTCTTTCCACAAGGTAAATGCATATATTCTATGGCTCTTATTTGTGTATCCTTTTTAAATCCTTAAACTGATTTAACCTAAAATATATTTTATTCTTATTCTAATTTACTTCTGTGTACAGGTATTTCTCAGTTAGCTGAAACTATTGTATCTGTACGAAGAATTCAAAAGTACATGCTTTACGATGAAACTGAAATCAAAGAAACTGAAGATGACGAGAAAAAGATTAAGTTAATGGATGATGATGAAGAAGAGAACAGCACTGAATCGACAATAACAAAAGAAGCTGCAGAAAAATTAATGTATAATAATGGAAGTAATGGTGCAGTTGGTGGGACTGGAATCACTGGTACTGGTACTGGTACTGGAATAATGCTGCCGGAAGCTGGATGTAAATACAATTTAACAGTTAAAAATGAAAATTTTATTAATAATAAAATTGTAAAATAAAGGAAAACGAACAAAACATAACAAATAAAATTTTAATATGAGTTATATAGGGCCCGAAAAATTAATACACACAAAAAACGAAGAATTCACTTTAAAATAAAACAACTTGTTACTTGTGCGACGACTAAAATACGACTCGTTTATTTTTCATACTTTTAACAAGAATTTTACAAAGTTATTATATTACATACATAATTAACAATTACAACGGATCATAATTTTTAGCAGGTAGGTACATATGATGCATTGTATATAGATCGAAATACTTATAATAATAGATCGGAATTTTCTCGAAATTATCATATTGTTTCTAATAAATGAATTAACCGAATATGAACAGTACGGACAGTAAATCAAATAAGTGTTTGGACAATGTTAAAATGCCTACAGTTATTTGTTTAATTTTTGTTTGTTTGTTTTTTTTTTTCTTGTAATTTGTAATTTTTAGCAAAAAAAAAAAGGTGAATGTTATAATATGAAAAAGGGGAATTAAGGAGTAAAAATATTTCACATATAAAAAAGTATGTACATTATTTTATTTTTACTTTTTTTTTGTGAAATTTTCTACATTTTGTTTTCTTTTTCATTTAATAAATTATCTTTTTTTTTTCTTGTATTTTTTAATTAATTATTTAAAATTTTGTTTTTTTTTATAATGTAATTTAAGAAATAAAATTAAAAGAGAAACAAAAAAGAAACAGTAAGTAGAAAAAAGAAAACTAACAAAAATTTTAAGTAAAAAATGTACAAAATATATGTTTTTCTTTTGTTTTCTTTTTTATGTATTTTATATATATAGTATGTACATTAAATAAAAACGAAAAAAAAAACATTTATTGCAAACTCATTGTAAAAACATTTATGTAATATTTGTGTTGTAGTTAATATTATTAAATTAGAACATACATATACGATTATATTTTTATAATGTATTTGTATTAATTTTTTTTTCTTATTTTTGTATTTAATTTAAAAATGAATTTGACTTTTTTGTTTTTTCTTTGAATATTAATTTATATAGAAATATGTACATACATTACATAGCCCTAATATGATTTTGTTTATTAAAGTCTCTGAAATAACTACTATTCCTGTAATAGAAGGGAAATTCTAATCAAAATATCATCTGTCCATTAAATTGAATCTGATATCATTCAGCCAACTATGCATGTACATAGTACATATTTATGCATATTTCAAGTTCAAGTTACTTATGCATTAAAATGTTTGGGAGTACTTAAAGTAAACATGTAAAAGTAAATAATAAATGTGCAGTATGTATGTATATATCTTATAATTTGATAGTATAATTCGATTTGAAAATTAGTTTTTTGTATCTAATATCTTATCTCAGAATTTTGTAAAATTCCATTATAGGATTACAGCCATTCAGCGACAACTACAGCGTACCGCCAAAAGTTCGCACAATTCGGGCGATAATCACAGCGTATCATAACATAATGTTTACATTTTTTTGTTTGCTTCTTGCGAATAGATTTCTAGTACTGCAAAATCCAGGTCGTGAATGGCTCGTTGTCGCTGAAAAATAGAATAGAATCTATTTGGGTGACAGCGATAGCGTAAAGTTCAACAACGGTAAAAGTCCCATTTAATTACTGTATATGGTATGTAGTTGTCGCCGGAATTGTGCGATGGCTGTTAGAATTAGAAAAAAAGATGCTATGAAATTTGAGATTGTAATAAAATAACAATTTAAATAAAATTGTTAGTTTAAATCTTTGAAATCTGAAATATTATTTTGAAAAATTTTTAATAAATTGTTGTTTTAAAAATATGAATATGTATATCTATGTAAATAAAATTTTTTGGAAATAAATAAAAGAAAAAAATTCTAGATTATAAATATCAACAGGATGCAACAGGTAAGTAGTATTGTTGGAGGATCTTGCTTATAATAGATTAACAATTAGAGATTAGTGATTATTTTAGGAATTTCCATTTACATTTATTTAATAAATTTTTTTCTAGATTTTTCAAATTCATCATTCCACCATTCCTTTTTTACTGTTTTCAAAAAAAAAATAAAATAAAATAAAATAAAAAAAAAAAACATTTTTTCATTTAGTTATGAGCATAATTTTATTATTACAAAGATTATGTGCATTTTACATTATTTATGTATACGTATTCGCTTATTTAAATAAAATAAAATTGTATATTTTTGCAAAAATATTGTACATATTACAAATAACTCGATATCATACACATTCGTATATATACAAAAGAAAAAACAAAAACATTTTTTATTATAACAAATGAATCAAAAAAATAAATAAAAATTAAAATAAAACAAAAATTAAAAAAAATATATAACATACAAAAACTTCTAAATAATTTTTATAAGAGCATTGAAATCCAAGCCAAAAAAACCTTCATATTTAAATGCGTTTACATTTTTTTTCTTTCATACATCGAATAGGAGAGGCTTGGATGAGATGAACAAAAACTATAAGCGAAATGAGGACATTACATACATATGTATATCAAAATGTACATCAAAAAATTAACTTTAACGATGATTTCAGCGACAATTTTTTTCTTTAGGAAATTTCAAATCAAAACTAATACGTAGATAATACGATTATCAGTGGCGGCGGACTTTCCGATGAAGCTTCCCTAGACATCATTCGAAGCTTCAAAATGAAAATTCAAAAATGAGTACACATCATAATGTCTGAAATACTACTTTTAATAATATAGCGTATACTATAGGTAATGTAATAGAATAGTCAGTGACATTCACTGCTCAAAAATATGTATAGAGTAGAGAAGCAAGAGCAAGCATTAAATGCTGTTCTTGTTAGTGATTTTCTGAATTTTTGATTATTCACTGGCTACCCTCAACAGACAATAATAGTAAATTAACCGAAATAACCACTGAATATGTTGCGATTACTATACATCTGAGACACTTGTACAGGTATTTATCGAGTTTAAATCTAAAAACGAAGTTTTATGAATTACAGAAAAAAAAAATGAAACAAACTTTAGTCAAATTTTAAATTTTGATTATTTATTATGAATTTTCATCACCCAATGTAGTACAATCTGTGAGTTAATTAGAATGTTCATACTATACTACTTTTCCACTGAAAAGTACTACTCCAGTTGTTACGTCCATAATGAGGAACCCAAATCTTGTATTAACAGTTGTATTAATCGATTTAGCACGATAGTCCATTTTATTCATGATACCCATATCTAAAATTTTAAATTAAATTTAAAAAAAAAAAGCAAAAAAAAAACAATTTACCCATTGCTCCATAAGCTTCTATACCAACTTCATTAAATTCAATTGTAAATGTTTGAACGACATCTTTCACTTCTAATGCTAATCCAGATGATGTGATTTTTTGAATATTTGCTTCTGGGGTAAATATTTTCTTGATACCAAGCTGGACAAATTTGTAAAATGAAATGAAATAAATAACCATAAATGTATGTTCCTAATTAACGAATTTAAGATTATATAAATAAAGATTTTATTTACATTTTTAATATGTTTAGCCATACTGAAAGATGATTCAAATTTGACTTTTGGTAGTGCTATTTCTACACGTTTTTCTTCCATTTTTGATATTTCATTTTCTAGAATGTTTCGATCTAATTTGTTAATAACATCTTGTAATAGAACATTACGTTTCGTGTCAATGATAATCATTGCATATTTGCCACCCTGAAAAAAAAATTAATTTGAAAAACAATAAAAAAAAATTCTCATTTACACTGAAAGGAAAAAAAACACTTATTTTTCACTCACCTTAAAATTCAGACGAATCAAGTACGAATCTAATGCTTGTGAATCTAAACAATGGAATTTTCCATAGGTTTCCATAATAATTACGTGATCCTGTCCTGGATTGTAATTTCGATGTTTTGTGTTATGTTTGGAATTAAATCCTATTTCCCATTCAGCTTTGAAATAAATTGTATTCAGAATTATGGCTTGTGCACCATTAATGAAATCTGAAATTTAATATATATTTTTAAAGTTTAATTTATGTGTTCCTGCATATCAAATGAAATGAAATTTTTATAAAGGTATATCATGAATACAAACATACCTGGAGTAACAATATCTTCAACATGTCCTTTAGTTTCATTTGATACGTAATTATTCAAAGTTTTAGCAGTTTTATCTCTTCTATCTCTTCTATCGAAATCGTATGTTTGTACTTCTGCATTGAAAAGATGTAATGCTTCTGACTGAAATTCAGGAGAAAAACTAGCACCTTTAGCTAAACCAATTAAAGAACCCATCAGAAGGGGATTACTTTCATTTTTTGTCTACAAAAATTAATAAAATTAACATTTAAACACGTTATGTTTGATTTAAAAAAAAAATATGTATTCTCATTTGAATTGCTCTCCATACCCTAAGTGGACCAAGTGTTTTCTGCCAGTATTCCAATTCATCGTACTCACTTAATTTAGGTAGAAGAATCGATAATTCCTTATCTGATTCTGAATTTTCTGCGATAGCTTGTTGTAATAAAGATAATGAAAGTTTTGTTACGAATGGTGATAAGATAACACTACAGACATTCTGAGGAGGTATGCATTCATTATTTAAAACTTCCTGTAGAAGAAAGAAGAATAAATTTGTAAAAATTGTGCATTAATAAAAAACAAAGTACACATTCAGAGTAGAACGAATAAAATTATACCTTGGTTAGACTCCAATCGAAATCTTCAGTATTTCTTTCAGATGCGTCGCTGTATATATTAAGAATCAGTAATAAAATCACTTTGAAATGAAATAAAAAATACATTTTAATTGAATTCTTGTTACAAATTTATATGTAAAATTTATTTTTTGTTTTTTTTTTTTTTTTTTTTTCTAAATACTTACATGAAATGAACTGCATTTTCATTAATTAATTATTTTTCCAAAATAGAATTTTTGTTTTTCTTCTAATTTTTCAAACTTATCCCGATTGTATTGAGACACAAATGATGAAAATCAATAATATTCTCAACATTTATATATGCGAATAATTTCTGGAAAATTTTATCACAAAAATATTTATTTATTATTCAAAATACAAATATGTATTTTAGAAATTACGTAAATACATGAATATTTCACTTCACGTGTATTCATTATTTGAGGCTCTATATTATGTCATACTGCCTGTATTTCATAATTAGGTTAATTACAGTCGAAATAAAAAAACTACTGAACAAATACTATTGTTTTTTCTTTTTAATTGTCTTAAATATTTTTTTAATTTCAAAATAAAATTGAAATTAAATTTTATCTATTGACATCATTTCATACCTGTATAAGATATACACAAAAATACAGAGTGTTTATTTTAATTTGAAACCAAAATAAATATGAGCAACTTGGATACACAGCAATAATAATTGAATTTCTCAGAAAAATATCGTACCATAAGTAATGTACTACTTATAATTTTCATAATGTTTTTGTTCTTTTTTTTTTAATTTATATTTTTCTTCTAAGAACACATTTATATCACGACATTTAGCAGTTTCATATTGTATATTTTCTAATAAACAGATATTAATTATTTAGTTTGAATGAAAATACTTACGTGTTTTTTTCTGAGAATTAATTTTAAAACAATTGAATTTTAATCGCTATGCAACGAAATGCTAATTAAATATTTTAATTTTATATAAGTATGAAGTCTGATAAGAATCTAAAGTAAGCCATACATACACGTGAAGGAAAGTTCAAGTGTAAAATATTCTATCCTAAAATTATCCACACACATGCATTCAAGAAGATTTTTGCATTAGAATTAAAGTAAAAATTAAAGCAAATTTAATACTCATTTTTAAACAATGTTTATGAATAAAATCCATTTTTTATTATCCACAAAAAACCTATATCTATATACAGATACGGGGATTTAGATTTATATACTCGTATCCCTCTTAACTTCATTTTTGAAACTGAAAATATTTCTATTGAGCTCTTATAAAAATCTAAAAATGAAAAGAATAAATTTCCCAAAAAGCATAGAAAAATAAAATCAATTAAAATCCTCAATACTGTTCAGTCTCTTATCTGAGTGAATATGAATATTATCTCTTAGAATGTCTAATAATATATATTATACTTAAATTTGTTGAGAAACTGTACTATCAATGTCTTTGCTTTCTTTGCCAGATCATTTCCATCAAATACTTATATATCTCTTCATTTTCTTTAGACAAAAACTATAATTTTTGCTATTAAAAACTGTCATTTATTTATCGGTTTAGGACATCATTAATAAATTGCTGAAATTTCAAACTTAACAAAATTCCGACGAATTGATAATACATATAGTCAAAAGTATTATTTTGAATAGTGTGATCGTTTATCGGTTCATTATTAATGTTCTCAAAAATGTCTTAATTTCTAACTTTAATTTTAATAATTAATTAATTTACAATTTATTCAAATGACATTTGATTCACATTACATTTGCTTTTTTTTTATGAATTCAAGACTTTTTAAAATTATGTAACATATTAAAAATTTATACATCTTTCCATATAAGTAGTACATAAAAGATAAAAGTATGTAACTTCATATAGTAAATGTACATTTTAGTGTGCATTATCCATAAAATGTCTATATTACCACATATTACTTAATTTCTATACACAGCGACTCATTAATCATTATAGTCATCATCACTACACTTCGCATTGTAGTGTTTGTTTTTCTAATTTGTCAAATTTGTTTTTCTTTTTCTTTCATTAAAAAAAAAAGGAATAAAATTAAATAAAAATTAATTTAAAAAAAAAATATATAAATAATATTTTCAAATTTGTTTTTTTCTTCTTTTCTCCTTTTTTTTTTACAAAATCAAAAAACAAAAAAAAAAAATTTTTTTTCACTTTTACAATAATACAGAGTATCACAACCAATATTTCTTGGACGTTTGGTTGGTTATTATTCACAATATTCACATAAAGATGGAAATATAAATGAAGCATATATATATATGCTGCTGCTGTTGTATTATGTATTGCAATAAATGTTATGTTTATGCATCCATTTATGTTAGGACAAATGCATATGGGAATGAAATTAAGAGTATCATTATGTAGTATGATATATCGTAAGGCATTACGTTTGAGTAAAACAGCATTAGGTGATACAACGGCTGGACAAGTTGTTAATTTATTATCAAATGCGATGTTGGTCGATTAGATTTATCAATAATATTTTTGCATTATTTATGGGTTGGACCAGTCGAAACGGTTATTGTTACATATTTAATGTATAGAGAGGTAATTTAATTTTTTTTTTTTTTTTCAATTTGTGAAAAATTTTTCAAATTAAAATATTTTTGTTTGTAATTTAAGATTGGTATTGCAGCTGTATTTGGTGTAACATTAATGTTAATGTTTATACCATTACAAGGATATCTTGGTAAAAAGACATCTGTATTACGTTTAAAGACAGCATTACGTACCGATGAACGTGTACGTTTAATGAATGAAATTATACAAGGTATACAAGTAATTAAAATGTATGCATGGGAGAGACCTTTTGGTAAAATGGTTGAATTAGCTAGAAAAAAGGAAGTTCGTGTTATACGTTATGTATCGTATATACGTGGTATATTATTATCATTTATAATGTTTGTTACACGTGTATCAATATTTATGAGGCTTGTCGCATATGCATTACTTGGAAAAATTGTAACAGCCGAAGAGGCATTCGTTTTAACTGCCTACTATAATATTCTAAGACAAACGATGACTGTATTCTTTCCACAAGGTAAATGCGTATATTCTATGGCTCTTATTTGTGTATCCTTTTTAAATCCTTAAACTGATTTAACCTAAAATATATTTTATTCTTATTCTAATTTACTTCTGTGTATAGGTATTTCTCAGTTAGCTGAAACTATTGTATCTGTACGAAGAATTCAAAAGTACATGCTTTACGATGAAACTGAAATCAAAGAAACTGAAGATGACGAGAAAAAGGTTAAGTTAATATGGATGATGATGAAGAAAAGAACAGCACTGAATCGACAATAACAAAAGAAGCTGCAGAAAAATTAATGTATAATAATGGAAGTAATGGTGCAGTTGGTGGGACTGGAATCACTGGTACTGGAACTGATAATAATGCTGCTCTATCGGAAGCTGGTATCGTTATAACAGTTGGTTCTGGAAAATCAAGGTAAAAAATATTGAATCAGTTTTTTATTTCTAAACTTATTATTATCTGAATAAAATTTTGTTTAAATAATCTACTACCATTTTTACATCCGTTTATAGTTTAATACAGACAATCCTTGGTGAATTACCAGTCGAATCTGGTAGCATTAAAATCAATGGTACAATATCGTATGCATCACAAGAGCCATGGTTATTTACTGGAACAATACGACAAAATATTCTATTTGGGCAGCCAATGGATAAAAGACGTTATAAGACTTGGTCAGTAAATGTGCCTTAGATAGAGATTTTGATTTGTTACCGTTTGGTGATAAAACGATTGTTGGTGAACGTGGTGCATCATTATCTGGTGGACAGAAGGCAAGAATTAGTTTGGCACGTGCAGTTTATCGTCGTTCATCAATTTACCTATTGGATGACCCATTGAGTGCTGTCGATACACATGTCGGTAAACATTTATTCGAAAGATGTATGCGAGATTATTTACGTGGAAATGTCGTAATTCTTGTAACACATCAGTTACAATTCTTACAACATGCTGATCAAATTGTCATATTGGATCATGGTAAAGTTAGTGCTGTCGGAACATATGATAGTTTACGTGAAAGTGGTTTAGATTTTGCACAATTATTAGCTGCACCAGAAACTGAAGATGAAGAAGCATTATCCAGATCAAGATCCGGAAGTAAATTACATAAAAGACAAAACAGTGAAGGTTCCATAAATAGTATTGAACCAGAAGATAATCAAATGCAAGTAGTAGAAAGTCAAGAGCATGGCGCTATTGGTCTATCATTGTATGGAAAATATTTTAAGGCTGGAGGTGGTTTCTGTTTCGTTACAATCATGATGATATTCTGTATTTTGGCACAGCTATTAGCATCTGGTGGTGATTTCTATCTGTCATATTAGGTTAATAAAGGAGAAAAACCACCAATTCAAACTAAAGCTACTACTGATGATTTATTGATGAAGAAAAATGTTACTTCTGGCTATTTAGTATATAGCTATGAGGAACTAGACGATGCACCACTTGATGAGTTAGAATCAACTACTAGGTATCCATTTTCGAGTGCATTATTAAATGCTTCTGCAGAATTTTTTAAAGATATGACAACTACTGGAGCACCAACAAATACTACCGAAGAAGGTTTCTTTGAACATATTTGGAATGCCTTACAGAGAACGACAATTTACAATTTAACGAAATACAATTTAACAGTTAAAAATGAAAATTTTATTAATAATAAAATTGTAAAATAAAGGAAAACGAACAAAACATAACAAATAAAATTTTAATATGAGTTATTTGTTTAATTTTTGTTTGTTTGTTTTTTTTTGTCTTGTAATTTGTAATTTGTAGCAAAAAAAAAGGTGAATGTTATAATATGAAAAAGGGGAATTAAGGATTAAAAAGATTTCACATATTATGTACATACAAATGTATGTACATTATTTTATTTTTACTTTTTTTTTGTGAAATTTTCTACATTTTGTTTTCTTTTTCATTTAATAAATTATCTTTTTTTTTTCTTGTATTTTTTAATTAATTATTTAAAATTTTGTTTTTTTTTATAATGTAATTTAAGAAATAAAATTAAAAGAGAAACAAAAAAGAAACAGTAAGTAGAAAAAAGAAAACTAACAAAAATTTTAAGTAAAAAATGTACAAAATATGTGTTTTTCTTTTGTTTTCTTTTTTATATATTTTATATATATAGTATGTACATTAAATAAAAACGAAAAAAGAACATTTATTGCAAACTCATTGTAAAAACATTTATGTAATATTTTTGTTGTAGTTAATATTATTAAATTAGAACATACATATACGATTATATTTTTATAATGTATTTGTATTAATTTTTTTTTTCTTATTTTTGTATTTAATTTAAAAATGAATTTGACTTTTTTGTTTTTTCTTTGAATATTAATTTATATAGAAATATGTACATACATTACATAGCCCTAATATGATTTTGTTTATTAAAGTCTCTGAAATAACTACTATTCCTGTAATAGAAGGGAAATTCTAATCAAAATATCATCTGTCCATTAAATTGAATCTGATATCATTCAGCCAACTATGCATGTACATAGTACATATTTATGCATATTTCAAGTTCAAGTTACTTATGCATTAAAATGTTTGGGAGTACTTAAAGTAAACATGTAAAAGTAAATAATAAATGTGCAGTATGTATGTATATATCTTATAATTTGATAGTATAATTCGATTTGAAAATTAGTTTTTTGTATCTAATATCTTATCTCAGAATTTTGTAAAATTCCATTACAGGATTACAGCCATTCAGCGACAACTACAGCGTATCGCCAAAAGTTCGCACAATTCGGGCGATAATCACAGCGTATCATAACATAATGTTTACATTTTTTTGTTTGCTTCTTGCGAATAGATTTCTAGTACTGCAAAATCCAGGTCGTGAATGGCTCGTTGTCGCTGAAAAATAGAATAGAATCTATTTGGGTGACAGCGATAGCGTAAAGTTCAACAACGGTAAAAGTCCCATTTAATTACTGTATATGGTATGTAGTTGTCGCCGGAATTGTGCGATGGCTGTTAGAATTAGAAAAAAAGATGCTATGAAATTTGAGATTGTAATAAAATAACAATTTAAATAAAATTTTTAGTTTAAATCTTTGAAATCTGAAATATTATTTTGAAAAATTTTTAATAAATTGTTGTTTTAAAAATATGAATATGTATATCTATGTAAATAAAATTTTTTGGAAATAAATAAAAGAAAAAAATTCTAGATTATAAATATCAACAGGATGCAACAGGTAAGTAGTATTGTTGGAGGATCTTGCTTATAATAGATTAACAATTAGAGATTAATGATTATTTTAGGAATTTCCATTTACATTTATTTAATAAATTTTTTTCTAGATTTTTCAAATTCATCATTCCACCATTCCTTTTTTACTGTTTTCAAAAAAAAAAAAATAAAATAAAATAAAATAAAAAAAAAACATTTTTTCATTTAGTTATGAGCATAGTTTTATTATTACAAAGATTATGTGCATTTTACATTATTTATGTACGTATTCGCTAATTTTAATAAAATAAAATTGTATATTTTTGCAAAAATATTGTACATATTACATATAACTCGATATCATACACATTCGTATATATACAAAAGAAAAAACAAAAACATTTTTTATTATAACAAATGAACCAAAAAAATAAATAAAAATTAAAATAAAACAAAAATTAAAAAAATATATAATATACAAAAACTTCTAAATAATTTTTATAAGAGCATTGACATCCAAGCCAAAAAAACATTCATATTTAAATGCGTTTACATTTTTTTTCTTTCATACATCGAATAGGAGAGGATTGGATGAGATGAACAAAAAATATAAGCGAAATGAGGACATTACATACATATGTACGAGGTAAGGTGAAAAGTTCTCGGCCTGACAGTGAAAGCCTATGTTTTTTAGAATAAAATACATTTATTTCGCTACATAGTCTCCTTTCAAGTCTATGCACTTTGTCCAGCGTTTCTCCAATGAAATGATGCCCTCCTTAAGGTACGATTCTGGAAGGTCTGCAAAATACCCATCTACAGCTTCCATAACCTCTTCATTTGATTCAAAATGTTTCCCAGCTACGAATTTTTTTAGATTTGGAAACAAATGAAAGTCTGATTGAGCCAGATTGGCGTGTAGTGGTGGACCCACGTCTCGTCCATGGTAACAAATCGGCGCACAAAATCAGTTGGATCCTTTTTAAAACGGTCCAAACAGTGTTTTGAAATTCGTTTCCGTTTAAATTCAAAGTGAAGGAGCAGACTCCTTATAAACTTTTACCAACTTTGGATGGATTTCAGAAGGTAATAACCCGTCCAAAACAAAGAATTTAATTACCGCACGATATTCAATTTTATCCATTTTAAAAAAACAAAAACACACAAACACGTCTACTTTAAACATCAACATCCGTATAAAAAATACCATTTGACAGATCAAGTTGAAATTTGAAATATGTTGTTTTGACAAGTGTACCAACATAACAACAAAAAATTTTAATGATATCACTGCCAGATCTGTGTCAGGCCGAGAATTTTTCACCTTACCCTCGTATATAAAAAATTATGATCATGAATAATAGATAAATTATTTATTCCGAAGCTTTCGCTATCCATAAAATAAATCTCTGGTTTAAGCCTATTTTGTGTTTCACGAACGTTTGATAAGTTAATATATAGATAAATCAATAGGTTATTTTATTCTTATGATTTCGACAAGTTTAAATGCTCATCTATGCTATGGATATTATATGGAAAGTTAAATTGATATTTTATCAACAATACTATGGTAAAAGATGGTAAAAGTATATGTTTGATTATTATTGAAGTGTTTTTATAACCAATATAATAGTATTTCCGCTAATAAGTTGATGTTTTACCGTCAGTCATTTTTGATTGTTGAGATAAAATAACTTCTTATATTACTGCCTTTATATGATTACAAAAATTTTAATTTTCAAAAAAAATTATTTGTTGACACTTTCAGCAATATTTCTCTTTAGAAGTGTTTAATCAAAAAATTAACTTTAACGATGATTTCAGTGACAATATTTTTCTTTATAGGAAATTTCAAATCAAAACTAATACGTAGATAATACGATTATCAGGGGCTTGAATAGCTCGATGGTTGTGTGTCGGTCTTGCGATCTTTGAGATCACGGTTCGAACCCCAGCCAGCGCACTACTCTTGCCGAAGTCGATCAAAAATTTTTCCCATCAGCAATGTACACCAGTAACTGATTACTGATGATAAACTGGATAATATGTATATATCTGACATAAAATTACTGATCGGCGGTGCCATGGACTGAGTATCCGCGTGCACTTAATATATACTATATACATTTATGTATATATGTATATCTTAAAAAAAAAAAAAAAAAAAAAAAAAAAAAAAAATACGATTATCAGTGGCGGCGGGTTTTCCGATAAAGCTTCCCTAGACATCATTCGAAGTTTCAAAATGAAAATTCAAAAATGAGTACACATCATAATGTCTGAAATACTACTTTTACTAATATAGCGTATACTATAGGTAATGTAATAGAATAGTCAGTGACATTCACTGCTCAAAAATATGTATAGAGTAGAGAAGCAAGAGCAAGCATTAAATGCTGTTCTTGTTAGTGATTTTCTGAATTTTTGATTATTCACTGGCTACCCTAAACAGACAATAATAGTAAATTAACCGAAATAACCACTGAATATGTTGCGATTACTATACATCTGAGAGACTTGCACAGGTATTTATCGAGTTTAAATCTAAAAACGAAGTTTTATGAATTACAGAAGAAAAAAAAAGTGAAACAAACTTTAGTCAAATTTTAAATTTTGATTATTTATTATGAATTTTCATCACACAATGTAGTACAATCTGTGAGTTATTTAGAATGTTCATACTATACTACTTTTCCACTGAAAAGTACTACTCCAGTTCTTACGTCCATAATGCAGAACAAAAATGATGGATTAACAGTTGTATTAATCGATTTAATCTATTTAGCACGATAGTCCATTTTATTCATGATACCCATATCTAAAATTTTAAATTAAATTTAAAAAAAAAAGAAAAAAAAACAATTTACCCATTGCTCCATAAGCTTCTGTACCAACTTCATTAAATTCAATTGCAAATTTTTGAACGACATCTTTCACTTCTAATGCTAATCCAGGTGATTTGATTAATTGAATATTTGCTTTTGGGCTAAATATTTTCTTGATACCAAGCTGGACAAATTTGTAAAATGAAATGAAATAAATAACCATAAATGTATGTTCCTAATTAACGAATTTAAGATTATATAAATAAAGATTTTATTTACATTTTGAATATGTTTAGCCATACTGAAAGATGATTCAAATTTGAGTTTTGGTATTTCTACTAAAGTAAATTTTTCTGCCATTTTTGATATTTCATTTTCTAGCATGTTTCGATCTAAATTGTTAATAACATGTTTTAATCCAACATCATTTTTCGGTTCAATGATAATCATTGCAAATTTGCCACCCTGAAAAAAAAATTAATTTGAAAAACAATAAAAAAAAATTCTCATTTACACTGAAGGGAAAAAAAAAACACTTATTTTTTACTTACCTTATAATTTATAAGAGCCAAATTCGAATCTAATGTTTCTGATTTTGTCGAATAGAATTTTCCAAGGGCTTCCATATGATGGAGTTCAAAATGTTCGTTATCGTTTTTTGTGTAATTGCCTATAACTCTGGTTTTAAATTCTATTTCCCATTCAGCTTTGAAATAAATTGTATTCAGAATTATGGCTTGTGCACCATCAATTAAATCTGAAATTTAATATATATTTTTGAAGTTTAATTTATGTATTCCTGCATATCAAATGAAATGAAATTTTTATAAAGGTATATCATGAATACAAACATACCTGGAGTAACAATATCTTCAACATGTCCTTCAGTTTTATTTGATACGTAATCATTCAAAATTTGAACAGTTTCATCTGTTCTATTGAAATCGTATGTTTGTACTTCTGCATTGAAAAGATGAAATGCTTCTGACTGAAATTCAGGAGAAAAACTAGGACCTTTAGCTAAACCAATTAAAGAACCCATAAGAAGGGAATTACTTTCATTTTTTTTCTACAAAAATTAATAAAATTAACATTTAAACACGTTATGTTTGATTTAAAAAAAAAAATATGTATTCTCATTTGAATTGCTATGTATTTTAGAAATTACGTAAATACATGAATATTTCACTTCACGTGTATTCATTATTTGAGGCTCTATATTATGTCATACTGCCTGTATTTCATAATTAGGTTAATTACAGTCGAAATAAAAAAACTACTGAACAAATACTATTGTTTTTTTCTTTTTAATTGTCTTAAATATTTTTTTAATTTTAAAATAAAATTGAAATTAAATTTTATCTATTGAGGTCATTTCATACCTGTATAAGATATACACAAAAATACAGAGTGTTTATTTTAATTTGAAACCAAAATAAATATGAGCAACTTGGATACACAGCAATAATAATTGAATTTCTCAGAAAATTTACGTAACATAAGTATACATATTTAAATTTTCATAATGTTTTTGTTTTTTTTTAATTCATATTTTTCTTCTAAAACACATGTATATCAATAAAGTTTAGCATAGTTTCATATTGTATATTTTCTAATAAACAGATATTAATTATTTAGTTTGAATGAAAATACTTACGTGTTTTTTTCTGAGAATTAATTTTAAAACAATTGAATTTTAATCGCTATGCAACGAAATGCTAATTAAATATTTTAATTTTATAAGTATGAAGTCTGATAAGAATCTAAAGTAAGCCATACATACACGTGAAGGAAAGTTCAAGTGTAAAATATTTTATCCTAAAATTATCCACACACATGCATTCAAGAAGATTTGTGCATTAGAATTAAAGTAAAAATTAAAGTAAATTTAATACTCATTTTTAAACAATGTTTATGAATAAAATCTATTTTTTATTATCCACAAAAAACCTATATTTATATACAGATACGGGGATTTACATTTATATACTCGTATCCCTCTTAACTTCATTTTTGAAACTGAAAATATTTCTATTGAGCTTTTAGAAAAATCTAAAAATGAAAAGAATAAATTTCCCAACCAAAAAGCATAGAAAAATAAAATCAATTAAAATCCTCAATACTGTTCAGTCTCTTATCTGAGTGAATATGAATATTATCTCTTAGAATGTCTAATAATATATATTATACTCAAATTTGTTGAGAAACTGTACTATCAATGTCTTTGCTTTCTTTGCCAGATCATTTCCATCAAATACTTATATGTCTTTTCATTTTCTTTAGACAAAAACTATAATTTTTGCTATTAAAAACTGTCATTTATTTATCGGTTTAGGACATCATTAATAAATTGCTGAAATTTCAAACTTAACAAAATTCCGACGAATTGATAATACATATATTTATTTATTTATTTATTTATTTATTTATTTATTATGGGGTTTTGTACAAAGATCTTATAGAATCTTAAACTAAGGTACAAAAAAAGAAAAAAAAGAAAAGATAGTAGTAAAATAAAATCTTAAATAGATATAATTAAACTGTAAATTGTAAATAAGCTGGCTGTAAATTTAGTTAGAATATTCTTTAAAATAAAAATAATAACAATGATATTAGTGGTAATAATAATAATAATAATAATAATAATAATGATAATAATAATAATAATAATAATAATAATAATAAAATAATAATAATAATAATAAAAATAATAATAATAATTGTTATTATAATAATTATAAATTATAATAATAATAATAATTAATAATAATAATAATAATAATAATAATGATAATAATAATAATAATAATAATAATAATAATAAAATAATAATAATAATAATAAAAATAATAATAATAATTGTTATTATAATAATTATAAATTATAATAATAATAATAATTAATAATAATAATAATAATAATAACAATAATAATATTAATAATAAAAATAGTAAGAATAGTAATAATTATATTTGCAAAAAGGGAAAAAATAATAATAAAAATAACATATTAGAGGTTATCCAAAAGAGTGAAATATCATTGGAATAAAAAAAAAAGAAATAAAAAAAAAAAAAAAAAATTTTAATTTCATCGCATATGAATTAAATATTCAAGAATACGTCTCTTGAAGGGGTTGTGCAAGCCAATTGACTGAACATCCCCTGGAAGATTATTCCAGAGGCGTGCAGCCCGAACAAAGAAAGAACGCTCGCCAACTTCATAGCGGAATTGGGGAATTCTAACATTTAGATGTCGTCTCGATGGGATAAAGCTAATCAGGTCTGATAAATATCCTGGCCTAGACGTTGAAATAATTTTATGGAAAGTCAACAGAATTCTAATCTCCAGAAAAGTAAATATTGAGCAACCAATAATTGAATGCCTTAGACCAGAAACATGAGCGAAACGCGGTAGATTATAAATAAAACGAATGCAATCATTAAATGCCACTTCATAACGCTGTTTGCAAACGGAATCTAAAACTGGAAATATGGCACTACCATAAAGAAAGTGTGGAATAATTAACGCTCGCACCAGTTTGATGCGCATTTCGGTGGATAACATCTCAGAAGATAGTCTGAGCATGTGCAAGCAGCGATAAACCTTGGTTAGGACCTCCTGAATGTGGTTGCAGCAACTCATTTTGGAATTTATGTATATACCAAGATTGCGTGCTTTTTGGACAAATTGCAAAGGCTGATTATTTAGTTTAATTATCGGCAAAGAGTTCATATTTCTCCCGCGAGTCAAAAAGATACATTGTGACTTTTCAGCATTAAGAACTAAGCCATTCCTGAAGGCCCATCTACAGATTTCATCTAAGTCTTCATTAAGTTTAAAAGCAGCGGAGTCCATTTCATCGGGTACAAAATCAATATAGAGTTGTACATCATCAGCATACATGTGAATGTGTGAGTATCTAACTACTTCAGATAAATCATTAATGAATAAACTGAAGAATAGAGGTCCTAACAAAGAACCCTGGGGTACACCATTCAGGACTGGCATATCGTCCGATCGATATTCATTCACTTTGACATGCTGTTTCCGATCTGATAGGAATGCGCTGATTAGAGAGCAGGCAATATATGTAGTCAAAAGTATTATTTTGAATAGTGTGATCGTTTATCGGTTCTATATTAATGTTCTCAAAAATGTCTTAATTTCTAACTTTAATTTTAATAATTAATTAATTTACAATTTATATAAATGATATTTGATTCACATTACATTTGCTTTTTTTTTATGAATTCAAGACTTTTTAAAATTATGTAACATATTAAAAATTTATACATCTTTCCATATAAGTAGTACATAAAAGATAAAAGTATGTAACTTCATATAGTAAATGTACATTTTAGTGTGCATTATCCATAAAATGTCTATATTACCACATATTACTTAATTTCTATACACAGCGACTCATTAATCATTATAGTCATCATCACTACACTTCGCATTGTAGTGTTTGTTTTTCTAATTTGTTAAATTTGTTTTTTTTTTCTTTCATTTTTTAAAATTTTGAAGTACATTTTAATTATTAATATTTATTTTTTGAAATACTCGGAATAAAATATATAAAAAAAACTGTATTACAATACGTAATTATTTTTAGATTAAGGAAAAGAAACAATGATGTTATATTGTCGTTATTTGTTAATATTTTCCTCGCTGGGAATGCTCCATACCTGTAATTATAATTAGAAAAGAATGTATGAATATAAAATTTATATTCAGTGACTGATCAATTAATATTATTAGAAGCCTACTGGACACTGCACAGTCCTCTCAAGGGACACAGCTCAGTCCCTAATTAATATTACTAAAAGGCTACTGGACACTGCACAGTCCACTCAAGGGACACAGCTCAGTCCTTAATTAATATTACTAAAAGGCTACCGGACACTGCACAGTCCACTCAAGGGACACAGCTCAGTCCGTTTTTGGTATTCAATCACAGTCCATCAATATCTATTATTACTAAAGAATATTGTTAGTAATACTACCAATTCTTATCTATTGTTTAGTATAAAAATATGTAAAATAAATATATTAATGTTATTAATATACACTCACTCACCAATTATATGTTTATACATATGTTCTTATTTATTTCAACGTAAATACTTATACACTGGTATACTTCACTCTATGAATTCTCACTACTGAATGATTACTTTTTCATTTCTACGCAATCTACTTGTGCTTACTAATATTTCCTATTTTTCTCCTTTTTTTTTCTTTTTCTTTTTTTGTGTCCTTTCTTTCTTACTTTAACACATTAAAAAAAAAGAAATAAAATTAAATAAAAATTAATTTAAAAAAAAAATATATAAATAATATTTTCAAATTTGTTTTTTTTTCTTCTTTTCTCCTTTTTTTTTTACAAAATCAAAAAAAAAAAAAAAATTTTTTTTTCACTTTTACAATAATACAGAGTATCACAACCAATATTTCTTGGACGTTTGGTTGGTTATTATTCACAATATTCACATAAAGATGGAAATATAAATGAAGCATATATATATGCTGCTGCTGTTGTATTATGTATTGCAATAAATGTTATGTTTATGCATCCATTTATGTTAGGACAAATGCATATGGGAATGAAATTAAGAGTATCATTATGTAGTATGATATATCGTAAGGCATTACGTTTAAGTAAAACAGCATTAGGTGATACAACGGCTGGACAAGTTGTTAATTTATTATCAAATGATGTTGGTCGATTAGATTTATCAATAATATTTTTGCATTATTTATGGGTTGGACCAGTCGAAACGGTTATTGTTACATATTTAATGTATAGAGAGGTAATTTAATTTTTTTTTTTTTTTTTTTTCAATTTGTGAAAAATTTTGCAAATTAAAATATTTTTGTTTGTAATTTAAGATTGGTATTGCATCTGTATTTGGTGTAGCATTTATGTTAATGTTTATACCATTACAAGGATATCTTGGTAAAAAGACATCTGTATTACGTTTAAAGACAGCATTACGTACCGATGAACGTGTACGTTTAATGAATGAAATTATACAAGGTATACACTATACAAGTAATTAAAATGTATGCATGGGAGAGACCTTTTGGTAAAATGGTTGAATTAGCTAGAAAAAAGGAAGTTCGTGTTATACGTTATGTATCGTATATACGTGGTATATTATTATCATTTATAATGTTTGTCACACGTGTATCAATATTTATGAGTCTTGTCGCATATGCATTACTTGGAAAAATTGTAACAGCCGAAGAGGCATTCGTTATAACTGCCTACTATAATATTCTAAGACAAACGATGACTGTATTCTTTCCACAACGTAAATGCATATATTCTATGGCTCTTATTTGTGTATCCTTTTTAAATCCTTAAACTGATTTAACCTAAAATATATTTTATTCTTATTCTAATTTACTTCTGTGTATAGGTATTTCTCAGTTAGCTGAAACTATTGTATCTGTACGAAGAATTCAAAAGTAAGTACATGCTTTACGATGAAACTGAAATCAAAGAAACTGAAGATGACGAGAAAAGGGTTAAGTTAATGGATGATGATGAAGAAGAGAACAGCACTGAATCGACAATAACAAAAGAAGCTGCAGAAAAATTAATGTATAATAATGGAAGTAATGGTGCAGTTGGTGGGACTGGAATCACTGGTACTGGAACTGATAATAATGCTGCTCTATCGGAAGCTGGTATCGTTATAACAGATCTGAAAGCAAAATGGTATCCATCATCAGTTGAATATACTTTGGACAATGTGAATTTAAGAGCACAGCCAGGAACTTTGGTAGCAATTATTGGTCCAGTTGGTTCTGGAAAATCAAGGTAAAAAATATTGAATCAGTTTTTTATTTCTAAATTCATTATTATCTGAATAAAATTTTGTTTAATTAATCTACTACCATTTTTACATCCGTTTATAGTTTAATACAGACAATCCTTGGTGAATTACCAGTCGAATCTGGTAGCATTAAAATCAATTGTACAATATCGTATGCATCACAAGAGCCATGGTTATTTACTGGAACAATACGACAAAATATTCTATTTGGGCAGCCAATGGATAAAATACGTTATAAGAGTGTTGTCAGTAAATGTGACTTAGATAGAGATTTTGATTTGTTAACGTTTGGTGATAAAACGATTGTTGGTGAACGTGGTGCATCATTATCTGGTGGACAGAAGGCAAGAATTAGTTTGGCACGTGCAGTTTATCGTCGTTCATCAATTTACCTATTGGATGACCCATTGAGTGCTGTCGATACACATGTCGGTAAACATTTATTCGAAAGATGTATGCGAGATTATTTACGTGGAAATGTCGTAATTCTTGTAACACATCAGTTACAATTCTTACAACATGCTGATCAAATTGTCATATTGGATCATGGTAAAGTTAGTGCTGTCGGAACATATGATAGTTTACGTGAAAGTGGTTTAGATTTTGCACAATTATTAGCTGCACCAGAAACTGAAGATGAAGAAGCATTATCCAGATCAAGATCCGGAAGTAAATTACATAAAAGACAAAACAGTGAAGGTTCCATAAATAGTATAGAACCAGAAGATAATCAAATGCAAGTAGTAGAAAGTCAAGAGCATGGCGCTATTGGTCTATCATTGTATGGAAAATATTTTAAGGCTGGAGGTGGTTTCTGTTTCGTTACAATCATGATGATATTCTGTATTTTGGCACAGCTTTTAGCATCTGGTGGTGATTTCTATCTGTCATATTGGGTTAATAAAGGAGAAAAACCACCAATTCAAACTAAAGCTACTACTGATGATTTATTGATGAAGAAAAATGTTACTTCTGGCTATTTAGTAGATAGTTATGAGGAAATAGACGATGCACCACTTGATGAGTTAGAATCAACTACTAGGTATCCATTTTCGAATGCATTATTAAATGTGTCCGCAGAATTTTTTAAAGATATGACAACTACTGGAGCACCAACAAATACTACCGAAGAAGGTTTCTTTGAACATATTTGGAATGCCTTACAGAGAACGACAATTTACAATTTAACGAAATACAATTTAACAGTTAAAAATGAAAATTTTATTAATAATAAAATTGTAAAATAAAGGAAAACGAACAAAACATAACAAATAAAATTTTAATATGAGTTATTTGTTTAATTTTTGTTTGTTTGTTTTTTTTTTGTCTTGTAATTTGTAATTTGTAGCAAAAAAAAAAAGGTGAATGTTATAATATGAAAAAGGGGAATTAAGGATTAAAAATATTTCACATATATAAATGTATGTACATTATTTTATTTTTACTTTTTTTTTGTGAAATTTTCTACATTTTGTTTTCTTTTTCATTTAATAAATTATCTTTTTTTTTTCGTGTATTTTTTAATTAATTATTTAAAATTTTTGTTTTTTTTTATAATGTAATTTAAGAAATAAAATTAAAAGAGAAACAAAAAAGAAACAGTAAGAAGAAAACTAACAAAAATTTTAAGTAAAAAATGTACAAAATATATGTTTTTCTTTTGTTTTCTTTTTTATATATTTTATATATATAGTATGTACATTAAATAAAAACGAAAAAAAAAGCATTTATTGCAAACTCATTGTAAAAACATTTATGCAATATTTTTGTTGTAGTTAATATTATTAAATTAGAACATACATATACGATTATATTTTTATAATGTATTTGTATTAATTTTTTTTTCTTATTTTTGTATTTAATTTAAAAATGAATTTGACTTTTTTGTTTTTTGTTTGAATATTAATTTATATAGAAATATGTACATACATCACATAGCCCTAATATGTTTTTGTTCATTAAAATCTCTGAAATAACTACTATTCCTGTAATAGAAGGGAAATTCTAATCAAAATATCATCTGTCCATTAAATTGAATCTGATATCATTCAGCCAACTATGCATGTACATAGTACATATTTATGCATATTTCAAGTTCAAGTTACTTATGCATTAAAATGTTTGGGAGTACTTAAACTAAACATGTAAAAGTAAATAATAAATGTGCAGTATGTATGTATATATCTTATAATTTGATAGTATAATTCGATTTGAAAATTAGTTTTTTGTATCTAATATCTTATCTCAGAATTTTGTAAAATTCCATTACAGGATTACAGCCATTCAGCGACAACTACAGCGTATCGCCAAAAGTTCGCACAATTCGGGCGATAATCACAGCGTAACATAACATAAATTTTACATTTTTTTTTTTTTTGCTTCTTGCGAATAGATTTCTAGTACTCAGTGCCGGATTAAGTCAGCGCGGGGCCCGTAGCAAATGTTCACAGGAGGCCCTAATTTTTGTTTGATTGTAAAATAAAACACAGCTTTTACAAACAAACTTTTCTTGATTTAATATGAGAAAATTTAGAGATAACACTAGACAAATCAATTTCTCTAAGTAAATTAGATTCAACATTCATTAAGGTGAGGTTATTTAAACGATCTTGTCCCATTGAGTTTCGCAATTCATTTTTTATACGCTTTAATGCTGAAAAAGAACGTTCTCCACTGCAGTTTGTGATCATTAAAGTCAGATAAATTCGTAGGAATATCTCTACATTAGGAAAGCACGACTCCAAATGATGTTCCATTATAAGTTTGTAATACTGCAGTTCAGGAGCCTCATGCTTTTCATTGTTAATAGCAGCAGCCTCTTCAGTCTTAAGGAGTTCTGAAAACTGCACAAGTTCGTCGCCTAGGCTATCTTCCAAATCCTCTTGGTAGGCGCTGACAATATTTGGAATTCTTTTCAAGATCTCTTCTGCTGTTAGAAATTTTATTTGCCAAAGTATTCCAAATACACTTGTAACTTTGTGATACGCCTCCATGCGTTTAGATAAGGCAGACAGTACATCATCAATTATGACAATAAACACCTGACTTTCAAATTTTTGTTTGGGTGTTTGATTTTCTACAATTTCATCGAGCATAGCAGAGCCACTGAAACTATCGTACTTAGTATTTCGCTTGCGTTGTCTCGAGGTTTGTTGTTGATATTCTTCACAGCCGGTCAGAATTTTGGCATTGGCTTCAATATCTGAAAATGTTGACCGTACTGTTTGAGCGTACCCATATAACGATTCATACAGGGTATATCCTGTGTTAAGATCTTGATCAGGTGACTGTAACAAAGCGCTAGACGCTTGCATACGTTCTAGAATTGCGTTCCATAAAATAGTCATTATTCCCGTTTCTAATTTACTCATTCTTGAAACTAATCCATACGCCTGATTTCGACATTCTACTTTTTGATCCATGTTACTTGAGATGTTATCCAAAACTTCTTTGATAATTGTAAAACCACGTAACAATGCCTTTGTTGCATCAGCGCGAGCAGACCACCTAGTGTCTGACAGTCTTTTTAAAATCGGGAACTTTGAACCTGTATCTTCAAGTGCTTTTATAAGAAGGTTCCACCGATAGTTAGAACTGGAAAAGAATGTATAGAGGCTTTCAACAAAATCAAAAAAAATAGATGCTTCCATAACACATTCTGCAGCACATTTTGCAACCAAATTTAATGAATGAGCAAAGCAGGGAATGTATTCTGCATATGTATTTAACTGTTTAATTCGCGCTTGTAAGCCGTGATATTTTCCACTCATGTTGCTGGCATTGTCATAGCTTTGACCACGACAGTCTTTGATATCAATGCCATTTGTCTCTAAGAATCGAAGTAAACTTTGGGCGAGTTGCTCAGCAGTATGGCCTTCCATATCCAAAAATTTTACAAATCTTTCCACAGGTCCAGATGGCAGGACATAGCGCACTATTAGAGTGAGTTGGTCCACATGCAAAATGTCTGGAGTAGAGTCCAGTGATATTGAATAATACTTGAACTTTTTAACTTCGCAAATGATGTGATCTAACAAGCTTGATGCCATTAAATTGATAAATTCTTCACATGTTGTTTTTGATAAATATGATGTATGTCCCTTTCCTTTATTCGCGTGACTATTTATATGTTGAGCCAGAAAAACGTCAAAATTGGATATTAATTCCAACAAACCTAAATAATTTCTATTATGAGGTGAACCAATGATTTCATCACTACCCCGAAATGCAAGACCTCGTTCTGCTAAAAATCGAATAACTGCAGTAATTCGCTCTAAAAGTGCCCTCCAATATTTTTGTTCTGCATCAATTTGGCTTAGAAGCTGAGAATCGACACGCGCATCTTTATTTTTGCGAACTAATAGTGAAATTATCGCTTGTCTGTGAGAAGAGCTTTCTTCATGTCTTTTCAACAAATTGCTTGCGTTTTTCCAGTCGTTAAACCCTTCTTTCGTAAATCGTGGCGAATAGCTTGAATCGGTAACTTTGCAAACAAAACAGAAAAGTTTTCCTTTAGTTTCTGAATAACACAACCAATCCCTCACGTAACTTTTGTTTGTTGGTGTATGTGTGTAATTAAAAAACGATTTTCGGCAAAATCTGGGATTATTTTCTTTGTCATAAATTCTTTTTGAAGACAAAAAATCACTGTCCATGTGTTGCACTTCGCTACTTCCTTTCGCAATCCAATAATCTCGATCGAAGTTGCTCGGCCATTCACCAATATCTTCAGAATAAATTGTATTTTCCTTTTGTTTTTGATTTATAGAAGACGTTGCTAAATCGGAAACATGTATTGTACTTTCTGCCTTTCTTTGACTTGAAGATGGTGTGGCTAAATTAGGAGGATTTGCACTACATGCTACTTCATTTTGAGTTACAGAAAATGTATCTAAATCATGAATAATTACAGATCTTAATGGTAATATCGGTAATAAGGATTTTTCTATGGCATTACCTTCACCTACTGTACACTCAGACGTGACTTCTGCACTTTCTGCTCCTATTTCTTTTGATTCAGCTCCATCATGTGCTGTATTAAAAAATTCAGACAGCTTGCGAGTTTTTGATATAAAATCTTGGTTCTTTTTTTCTTTTTCATCTCTTGCTTTACGCTTTGCACTTCCAGAAGCGTAGTGTCGACTCGTATCTCTAACTCTACTACTCATGTTGACTATCGCAATCTGAGTATAAAGGAAAATGAATTCAAAAATGAAATACAATCCTCCTACTATTTACTTATATTACAGATACTTTTTTTACAGACTGCAGTAGAATTATAAAATTATGTTTAATTAGACCAAACTAACACTTTCTCTGTTCACTATATTATGCACTTTATATATTTTAATACTTACATAAGCTATAATAGAAACAAAAATCCACATATCTCATAACATAGGAAATAATAAAACCGAATAAAGAGTAACTTCAAGTATAACCGTAAATTTTTTTTGTTTTCTATCTCATTGTTATTTTTTATATATAGAATATAGCTATTATTATTTTTTAAATTTTTACTGATCGGTTTCAAAAAAGCATCATAACATCATTAATATAAATACATAAACATATAGGTATACGTATTTAGGAATAAATTCATAGCTTCAATGCAAAAAACAATTAAAAAAAGATACGAATAATAGAAAAAGTAATATAAATGCAGTTATGCGTAGGTACATGTTGTGTTCTATAATTGGGTATATGAGTTTAAAAATGACCTATTTATAAACTGATACTACTGATAATTTTGAATAAAAATGTTATTTAAAAAATAACAAAATAAATTTTAAGTAGCAAAGAGCAAAAAATAAATTTGGAAAAAATTCTTCATTCACACGTGCGGGTCAAATAGATTAGAGCAGAACAATTATGTACAACTTGTGGCCGTGTATAATGAAAGAAAACAAAAACAATTTGATGATTATACTTGAAGTCACACCTTCACTGGCTTTATTATTTCCAATGTTATAGGTCAAACAATATACAATATGTATTCTAAAATTATATTTAGGGTTTTTCATAAAATTCTTATTTTTATGATACAATGTTATAGACATGTATCATCGAATTCAGTTTCTTCGAACATTTTACAATTCTTTAAAAAAGCAATATTTTGTCGCTATAAAATTTTACGAGCCAAGCATTTTCTAAAGCGCGGGGCCCGTAGCATTTGCTACTTCTGCTATATGGCTAATCCGGCTCTGCTAGTACTGCAAAATCCAGGTCGTGAATGGCTCGTTGTCGCTGAAAAATAGAATAGAATCTATTGGGGTGACAGCGATAGCGTAAAGTTCAACAACGGTAAAAGTCCCATTTAATTACTGTATACGCTGTAGTAGTCGCCGAAATTGAATTGTGCGATGGCTGTTAGAATTAGAAAAAAAGATGCTATGGAATTTGAGATTGTAATAAAATAACAATTTAAATAAAATTTTTAGTTTAAATCTTTGAAATCTGAAATATTTTTTTTGAAAAATTTTTAATAAATTGTTGTTTTAAAAATATGAATATGTATATCTATGTAAATAAAATTTTTTGGAAATAAATAAAAGAAAAAAATTCTAGATTATAAATATCAACAGGATGCAACAGGTAAGTAGTATTTTTGGAGGATCTTGCTTTTAATAGATTAACAATTAGAGATTAATGATTATTTTAGGAATTTCCATTTACATTTATTTAATAAATTTTTTTCTAGATTTTTCAAATTCTTCATTCCACCATTCCTTTTTTACTGTTTTCAAAAAAAAAAAATTAAAAAAAATAAAATAAAATAAAAAAAAAACATTTTTTCATTTAGTCATGAGCATAATTTTATTATTACAAAGATTATGTGCATTTTACATTATTTATGTACGTATTCGCTTATTTAAATAAAATAAAATTGTATATTTTTGCAAAAATATTGTACATATTACAAATAACTCGATATCATACACATTCGTATATATACAAAAGACAAAACAAAAACATTTTTTATTATAACATGTTGAAATATAAGATATATCCATCAAGCAACGTTGCTGCCATCTATCATTTAATATTTATAATAAAATATATCTTTCTCTAATAATCTTGAATTAAATACATCTGTCAAATATTATTAATCATGTGTAGTAGTGTAGTCGTAATGAAGAATTGATTAAATAAAAGTGTTTAAAATAATCAAAATATTTTATTTCAATCATAAAATTTCAACAGGTTATGGGCCCAGGTTTCGGGAGACAAATAATTGTGAAATAGTTTGAAATAATAATTTTTTAAAAAAAATGACGACTTTTAATGGAAAAATACCATTATTAAATGGTGAAAACTACGCCACATGGAAAACTCAGATGGAAGCTATTCTTCATAAGAATAGATTATTAGAATATGTTGAAGGTAAGGTACAAAAACCTACGGATGCAGCAAAGTTAGCTGAATATACAAACAAAGATTTGGATGCTAGATGTGAGTTAATAATAGCTATGGAGCCTGCACAAGTTTCATTAATTAAAAATATAAAAGCATCAAGTGACATATGGAATTACCTACAGAATTTATATGAAAGAAAAAGTACAAGAAAAAAGGTTGAAGAGTTTCGAAAACTAATCACTTTCGAAATGGACAGTAATGATAACATGGAAAAACATTTAATTAAATTCAATTCTATTGTAGGAACGCTACAGGAATTTGAGGCAAAATTAGATGATGATTTGCTCACCATAATTTTATTGGACAGTCTGCCAGCAACATATAAGGAAATAAAAGCTGCATTTGATGCTATGAACGAATTTCCTAAACTTGAAATAGTAAAATGTCGTTTATTAGAAGTAAGTGACAAGGTAGTGTACAATGAAAATTCTGACAATGCGTTTAAAGTGAAATTTCACCTCGATAAAAACAAGAATATAGGTACGTCAAAGAAATATAACATAACCTGTTACAAGTGTGGTCGAAAAGGACATATTAAAAAACATTGCAGAGTTAAAATAAATAAAGAAGAAAACAATAAAGTACAAAATGCAGAAGGCTTTATCGCTTGTGAACAATTATGTGGCACTGTTGACAAAATTATGAAAGTATATGATAGCAATAATCAAAAACATGATGTTTGGTATATTGATAGTGGTGCCACATCACATATGTGTCATAATGAAAATTATTTCGTCAACATTAATAAAAACCATAAGGGCAAAGTACAATTAGCAGACGATCAGGTACTTGATATTGAAGGTATAGGCACAGTAAAGTTGTGGATTAAAATAAAAGAAAATACAAAACCACTATATTTATATAATACATTATTTGTTCCGAAATTAAGAAGTAATCTAATTTCTGCTAGCAAAGCAACAGATAATGGGTGTAAAATTATTTTTCAAGATCAGAGTGCGATTATAATCAAACATAATGTATTACTTATGGAAGCGACAAAAATTAATAATTTGTTTATGGTAAAAGTGATTAATTATTATAATGGCATGTTACACATAGCAAAGGAAAATGAAAATGAGTTAGAAATATGGCACAAAAGATATGGTCATTTGAATTTAAATTCGCTCATAATGCTTGGAAAACAGAATATGGTCGTGGGATTACCAAAGTTCAAAGATAATATTGATATTACTCAGAAATGCACAGCATGTATAAGAGGAAAACAGACTAGATTATCATTTCCTTCGAAATCTGATAAAAATTCTAATGAAATTCTTGAATTAATACACACCGATTTGTGTGGTCCATTGGAAGTTGAATCAATTGGAAAAAGTTCATATTTTGCAGTTTTTATCGATGATTTTTCTAGAAAAATTTTCGTTAAATTCTTAAAAAGAAAAAGTGAATATCTAGAAGCATTTAAAAATTTTAAAAACCAAGTAGAAAATGAAACTGGAAAAAGAATAAAGATTTTGCGATCTGATAATGCTACAGAGCTATTAAGCAAAGAATTTTCCAATTTTTTAAGACAACATGGCATTAAAAGACAATTGAGTGTTGAATATACTCCCGAACAAAATGGAGTAGCAGAAAGAATGAACCGAACACTCGTAGAGATGTCGCGATGCTTCATGGTTGAAAGTAATTTACCTAAATTTTTATGGGCTGAATTGATACATACATCAGCATACATTAGAAACCATTGCCCAACCTTACTTAATAAAACAAAAACACCAGAAGAAATTTGGTCAGGTAAAAAACCAAATGTGAATCATTTTCGACAAATAGGATGTCAAGCATATGCTTTAAATAAAAAACCTAAGAGACAAAAATTAGATCCAAAAAGTGAAAAATACATACTTATCGGATATTCAGAAGAATCTAAAGGTTATCGTCTTTGGAAAAAAGGCACTAGAAATGTTTTTAAAAGTCGTGATGTAATCTTCATTGAAAATTCTAAAGAAAATAATGAAACTGATCATAAGGAAAAAGGTAGTTATGAATTTACTTTAATGAAAAACAATATTGTGAATGGTAATAAGAAAGAATCCAGTGTTATTCATAGTGATGAAATTAAAAGGGAAGAAGAAATTTATAAAGAAAATACAACACAAAGTGAAGATAAAATTTCAGAAAATCAAGATACAAGTGATAATATTAAAAACAGATTACGACCAAAACAAATATTGAAAGAAAAAGTTTTTAATGTCATAATACAAGATGATCCACAAACTTATGAAGAAGCAATTCATTCAGAAAATGCCGATGATTGGTATAATGCAATGAAAGAGGAATATGAATCATTAGTAAAAAATAAAACCTGGACATTATGTGAATTACCTAAACATAAAAACGTTATTTCTTGTAAATGGATTTTTAAATCAAAATATAATAAAATTGGTTTAATTGAGCGACGTAAAGCAAGGTTAGTTGCTAGGGGTTGTTTGCAAAAATTCGGATTAGACTATATGGAAACGTACGCACCAGTAATTCGTCAAAATTCATTAAGATTAATTTATGCTTTATCCATTGAACATGATTTAATCTTAACACATCTGGACGTTTCGACAGCTTTTTTAAACGGCACGTTGGAGGAAGAAATCTATATGAAACAACCCAGAGGTTTTGAAGATAAGGAAGCTCCGTACAAAGTTTGCAAACTCAATAAAGCTATATATGGACTTAAACAAGCAAGTCGTCAGTGGTTTAAAACATTATTTGATAAATTGAAACAACTGGGCTATAAACAATCTGAGCATGAGCACTGTATTTATTTTAAAAGAAATGAAGAATTTACGACAATTATAGCAACATATGTTGATGACATCATCATTGCATCGAATTCAAACAAAGAAATTACTACGTTGAAATTAAAGTTGAATGAAAGTTTTGAAATACGTGATCTTGGTGAACCCTCACTTTGTATAGGTTTAGAAATAGAAAAAGGCGATAATTCATTAAAACTTTCGCAAACAGGCTACATAAATTCACTTTTATTCAAATATCGCCTACAGAATAGCAAATCATCATTTATACCAATGCAACCAAAAATTAAATTAGACAACGAGGCAAATATACCTGAAGAAAATGAAGCTGTTAATACAAATAAATACCAAGAGTTAATTGGTTCGCTTATGCACTTGTCTGTATTTAGTAGACCAGATATTTCATGCAGCGTAAATATGCTAGCACAATTTTGTCAGCGGCCTAAAAAACAGCACTGGAATTCGGCTATTAGTGTTTTGAAATATCTAAAAACGACTAAATATGCAACAATTACATATCGCAAGACTGGAAAACAAATTATTGGTTATTCTGATTCTTCATGGGCTGAAGATAATAACGACAGAAAATCACGAAGTGGATATTGTTTTGTGTTAGCAGGTGCAGTGTTCAGTTGGGAAGCTCGAAAGCAGAATATTGTCACATTGTCAAGTGCAGAAGCTGAATATGTTGCAGTAACTGAATGTGCTAAGGAAGCATATTATCTTATATACGTGTTAACAGAACTTGGTTATGCTCCTGAATTACCTATTTGTATCATGATTGATAATCAAAGTGCTATAAAAATGGCAGCGTCAGAAATTCATCATTCCAGAACGAAACATATACACCTTCGCTACCACTTCATACGAGAAGCCGTAAAAGATAATAAAATTATATTGAAATACCTACCAACAGATGAAATGCCAGCTGATGCGTTAACGAAAACAGTTCCAGCAAATAAACACAAATTTTGTTTCGAGAAATTGGGAATGGATCTCTATAATGTCAACAACGTTGAGGGGGAGTGTTGAAATATAAGATATATCCATCAAGCAACGTTGCTGCCATCTATCATTTAATATTTATAATAAAATATATCTTTCTCTAATAATCTTGAATTAAATACATCTGTCAAATATTATTAATCATGTGTAGTAGTGTAGTCGTAATGAAGAATTGATTAAATAAAAGTGTTTAAAATAATCAAAATATTTTATTTCAATCATAAAATTTCAACATAACAAATGAACCAAAAAAATAAATAAAAATTAAAATAAAACAAAAATTAAAAAAATATATAATATACAAAAACTTCTAAATAATTTTTATAAGAGCATTGACATCCAAGCCAAAAAAACCTTCATATTTAAATGCGTTTACATTTTTTTTCTTTCATACATCGAATAGGAGAGGATTGGATGAGATGAACAAAAAATATAAGTGAAATGAGGACATTACATACATACTAGAACATAAAATAAATTATGATTATGAAGAATAGATAAATTATTTATTCCGAAGCTTTCGCTATCCATAAAATAAATCTCTGGTTTAAGCCTATTTTGTGTTTCACGAACGTTTGATAAGTTAATATATAGATAAATCAATAGGTTATTTTATTCTTATGATTTCGACAAGTTTAAATGCTCATCTATGCTATGGATATTATATGGAAAGTTAAATTGATATTTTATCAACAATACTATGGTAAAATATGGTAAAAGTATATGTTTGATTATTATTGAAGTGTTTTTATAACCAATATAATAGTATTTCCGCTAATAAGTTGATGTTTTACCGTCAGTAATTTTTGATTGTTGAGATAAAATAACTTCTTATATTACTGCCTTTATATGATGACAAAAATTTTAATTTTCAAAAAAAATTATTTGTTGACACTTTCAGCAATATTTCTCTTTAGAAGTGTTTAATCAAAAAATTAACTTTAACGATGATTTCAGTGACAATATTTTTCTTTATAGGAAATTTCAAATCAAAACTAATACGTAGATAATACGATTATCAGGGGCTTGAATAGCTCGATGGTTGTGTGTCGGTCTTGCGATCTTTGAGATCACGGTTCGAACCCCAGCCAGCGCACTACTCTTGCCCAAGTCGATCAAAAATTTTTCCCATCAGCAATGTACACCAGTAACTGATTACTGATGATAAACTGGATAATATGTATATCTGACATACAATTACTGATCGGCGGTGCCATGGACTGAGTATCCGCGTGCACTTAATATATACTATATACATTTATGTATATATGTATATCTTAAAAAAAAAAAAAAAAAAAAAAAAAAAAAAAAAAAAAAAAAATACGATTATCAGTGGCGGCGGACTTTCCGATGAAGCTTCCCTAGACATCATTCGAAGTTTCAAAATGAAAATTCAAAAATGAGTACACATCATAATGTCTGAAATACTACTTTTACTAATATAGCGTATACTATAGGTAATGTAATAGAATAGTCAGTGACATTCACTGCTCAAAAATATGTATAGAGTAGAGAAGCAAGAGCAAGCATTAAATGCTGTTCTTGTTAGTGATTTTCTGAATTTTTGATTATTCACTGGCTACCCTCAACAGACAATAATAGTAAATTAACCGAAATAACCACTGAATATGTTGCGATTACTATACATCTGAGAGACTTGTACAGGTATTTATCAAGTTTAAATCTAAAAACGAAGTTTTATGAATTACAGATGAAAAAAAAATGAAACAAACTTTAGTCAAATTTTAAATTTTGATTATTTATTATGAATTTTCATCACACAATGTAGTACAATCTGTGAGTTATTTAGAATGTTCATACTATACTATATTTTTCCACTGAAAAGTACTACTCCAGTTCTTACGTCCATAATGCAGAACGCAATTGATGCATTAACAGTTGTATTAATCGATTTAATCGATTTAGCACGATAGTCCATTTTATTCATGATACCCATATCTAAAATTTTAAATTAAATTTAAAAAAAAAAAAGAAAAAAAAACAATTTACCCATTGCTCCATAAGCTTCTACACCAGCTTCATTAAATTCAATTGCAAATTTTTGAACGACATCTGTCACTTCTAATGCTGGTCCAGGTGAGTTGATTTTTTGAAAATTTGCTTCTGGGGTAAATATTTTCGTGCTACCAAGCTGAAAACTTTGGTTAAATGAAATGAAATAAATAACCATAAATGTATGTTCCTAATTAACGAATTTAAGATTATATAAATAAAGATTTTATTTACATTTTTAATATGTTTAGCCATACTGAAAGATGATTCAAATTTGACTTTTGGTATTGATATTGTAAAACGTATTTCTTCCATTTTTGATATTTCATTTTCTAGAATGTTTCGATCTAATTTGTTAATAACATGTTGTAATGGAACATTAGGTTTCGGTTCAATGATAATCATTGCATATTTGCCACCCTGAAAAAAAAATTAATTTGAAAAACAATAAAAAAAAATTCTCATTTACACTGAAAAGAAAAAAAAACACTTATTTTTCACTCACCTTAAAATTCACACGAAGCAATTTCGACTTTAATGTTTTTGATTTTGTCGCATAGAATTTTCCAAGGGCTTCCATATGATGGAGTTCAAAATGTTCGTTATCGTTTTTTGTGTAATTGCCCATAACTCTGGTTTTAAATTCTATTTCCCATTCAGCTTTGAAATAAATTGCATTCAGAATTATGGCTTGTGCACCATTAATTAAATCTGAAATTTAATATATATTTTTAAAGTTTAATTTATGTATTCCTGCATATCAAATGAAATGAAATTTTTATAAAGGTATATGATGATACAAACATACCTGTAGTAACAATATCTTTAACATGTCCTTCAGTTTTACTTGATAAGTAATTATTCAAAGTTTTAGCAGTTTTATCTGTTCTATCGAAATCGTATGTTTGTACTTCTGCATTGAAAAGTCGTTTTGATTGTAGCATATATCGTCTATCAACACTGGCACCTTTAGCTAAACCAATTAAAGAACCCATCAGAACGGAATTATTTTCATTTTTTTCCTACAAAAATTATTAAAATTAACATTTAAACACGTTATGTTTGATTTAAAAAAAAAATATGTATTCTCATTTGAATTGCTGCCCATACCCTAAGTGGTCCAAGTGTTTTGTTCCAGTAATTAATTAAGTCGAATCTATCTTCTCTATTTACTTCAGGTAGAAGAATCGATAATTCCTTATCTGATTCTGAATTTAATGCGATAGCTTGTCTTAATAAAGATAATGAAAATTTTGTTACGAATGGTGATAAGATAACATTACAGACATTCTGAGGAGGTATGCATTCATTATTTAAAACTTCCTGTAGAAGAAAGAAGAATAAATTTGTAAAAATTGTGCATTAATAAAATACAAAGTACACATTCAGAGTAGAACGAACAAAATTATACCTTGGTTAGACTCCAATCGAATTCTTCAGTATTACTTTCAGATGCGTCGCTGTATATATTAAGAATCAGTAATAAAATCACTTTGAAATGAAATAAAAAATACATTTTAATTGAATTCTTGTTACAAATTTATATGTAAAATTTATTTATTCGTTTTTTTTTTCTTTCTAAATACTTACATGAAATGAACTGCATTTTCGTTAATTAATTATTTTGCCAAAATAAAATTTCTGTTTTTCTTCTAATTTTTCAAACTTATCCCGATTGTATCAAGACACAAATGATGAAAATCAATAATATTCTCAACATTTATATATGCGAATAATTTCTGGAAAATTTTATCACAAAAATATTTATTTATTATTCAAAATACAAATATGTATTTTAGAAATTACGTAAATACATGAATATTTCACTTCACGTGTATTCATTATTTGAGGCTCTATATTATGTCATACTGCCTGTATTTCATAATTAGGTTAATTACAGTCGAAATAAAAAAACTACTGAACAAATACTATTGTTTTTTCTTTTGAATTGTCTTAAATATTTTTTTAATTTCAAAATAAAATTCAAATTAAATATTATCTATTGACATCATTTCATAGCTGTATAAGATATACACAAATATACAGAGTGTTTATTTTAATTTGAAGCCAAAATAAATATGAGCAACTTGGATACACAGCAATAATAATTGAATTTCTCAGAAAATTTACGTAACATAAGTACATATTTAAATTTTCATAATGTTTTTGTTTTTTTTTAATTCATATTTTTCTTCTAAAACACATGTATATCAATAACGTTTAGCATAGTTTCATATTGTATATTTTCTAATAAACAGATATTAATTATTTAGTTTGAATGAAAATACTTACGTGTTTTTTACGTACGAGTATGTCCGTAAATACTTTTCTGAGAATTAATTTTAAAACAATTGAATTTTAATCGCTATGCAACGAAATGCTAATTAAATATTTTAATTTTATAAGTATGAAGTCTGATAAGAATCTAAAGTAAGCCATACATACACGTGAAGGAAAGTTCAAGTGTAAAATATTTTATCCTAAAATTATCCACACACATGCATTCAAGAAGATTTGTGCATTAGAATTAAAGTAAAAATTAAAGCAAATTTAATACTCATTTTTAAACAATGTTTATGAATAAAATCCATTTTTTATTATCCACAAAAAACCTATATTTATATACAGATACGGGGATTTACATTTATATACTCGTATCCCTCTTAACTTCATTTTTGAAACTGAAAATATTTCTATTGAGCTTTTAGAAAAATCTAAAAATGAAAAGAATAAATTTCCCAACCAAAAAGCATAGAAAAATAAAATCAATTAAAATCCTCAATACTGTTCAGTCTCTTATCTGAGTGAATATGAACATTATCTCTTAGAATGTCTAATAATATATATTATACTTAAATTTGTTGAGAAACTGTACTATCAATGTCTTTGCTTTCTTTGCCAGATCATTTCCATCAAATACTTATATGTCTTTTCATTTTCTTTAGACAAAAACTATAATTTTTGCTATTAAAAACTGTCATTTATTTATCGGTTTAGGACATCATTAATAAATTGCTGAAATTTCAAACTTAATAAAATTCCGACGAATTGATAATACATATAGTCAAAAGTATTATTTTGTAGTGTGATCGTTTATCGGTTCATTATTAATGTTCTCAAAAATATCTTAATTTCTAACTTTAATTTTAATAATTAATTAATTTACAATTTATTCAAATGACATTTGATTCACATTACATTTGCTTTTTTTTTATGAATTCAAGAATTTTTAAAATTATGTAACATATTAAAAATTTATACATCTTTCCATATAAGTAGTACATAAAAGATAAAAGTATGTAACTTCATATAGTAAATGTACATTTTAGTGTGCATTATCCATAAAATGTCTATATTACCACATATTACTTAATTTCTATACACAGCGACTCATTAATCATTATAGTGATCATCACTACACTTCGCATTGTTGTGTTTGTTTTTCTAATTTGTCAAATTTGTTTTTTTTTGTTTTTCTTTCATTAAAAAAAAAAAGAAATAAAATTAAATAAAAATTAATTTAAAAAAAAATATATAAATAATATTTTCAAATTTGTTTTTTTTCTTCTTTTCTCCTTTTTTTTTTACAAAATCAAAAAAAAAAAAAAAAAAAAATTTTTTTTCACGTTTACAATAATACAGAGTATCACAACCAATATTTCTTGGACGTTTGGTTGGTTATTATTCACAATAATCACATAAAGATGGAAATATAAATGAAGCATATATATATGCTGCTGCTGTTGTATTATGTAGTGCAATAAATGTTATGTTTATGCATCCATTTATGTTAGGACAAATGCATATGGGAATGAAATTAAGAGTATCATTATGTAGTATGATATATCGTAAGGCATTACGTTTAAGTAAAACAGCATTAGGTGATACAACGGCTGGACAAGTTGTTAATTTATTATCAAATGCGATGTTGGTCGATTAGATTTATCAATAATATTTTTGCATTATTTATGGGTTGGACCAGTCGAAACGGTTATTGTTACATATTTAATGTATAGAGAGGTAATTTAATTTTTTTTTTTTTTTTTTCAATTTGTGAAAAATTTTTCAAATTAAAATATTTTTGTTTGTAATTTAAGATTGGTATTGCAGCTGTATTTGGTGTAGCATTTATGTTAATGTTTATACCATTACAAGGATATCTTGGTAAAAAGTCATCTGTATTACGTTTAAAGACAGCATTACGTACCGATGAACGTGTACGTTTAATGAATGAAATTATACAAGGTATACAAGTAATTAAAATGTATGCATGGGAGAGACCTTTTGGTAAAATGGTTGAATTAGCTAGAAAAAAGGAAGTTCGTGTTATACGTTATGTATCGTATATACGTGGTATATTATTATCATTTATAATGTTTGTCACACGTGTATCAATATTTATGAGTCTTGTCGCATATGCATTACTTGGAAAAATTGTACAGCCGAAGAGGCATTCGTTATAACTGCCTACTATAATATTCTAAGACAAACGATGACTGTATTCTTTCCACAAGGTTAATGCATATATTCTATGGCTCTTATTTGTGTATCCTTTTTAAATCCTTAAACTGATTTAACCTAAAATATATTTTATTCTTATTCTAATTTACTTCTGTGTATAGGTATTTCTCAGTTAGCTGAAACTATTGTATCTGTACGAAGAATTCAAAAGTACATGCTTTACGATGAAACTGAAATCAAAGAAACTGAAGATGACGAGAAAAAGGTTAAGTTAATATGGATGATGATGAAGAAAAGAACAGCACTGAATCGACAATAACAAAAGAAGCTGCAGAAAAATTAATGTATAATAATGGAAGTAATGGTGCAGTTGGTGGGACTGGAATCACTGGTACTGGAACTGATAATAATGCTGCTCTATCGGAAGCTGGTATCGTTATAACAGTTGGTTCTGGAAAATCAAGGTAAAAAATATTGAATCAGTTTTTTATTTCTAAACTTATTATTATCTGAATAAAATTTTGTTTAAATAATCTACTACCATTTTTACATCCGTTTATAGTTTAATACAGACAATCCTTGGTGAATTACCAGTCGAATCTGGTAGCATTAAAATCAATGGTACAATATCGTATGCATCACAAGAGCCATGGTTATTTACTGGAACAATACGACAAAATATTCTATTTGGGCAGCCAATGGATAAAAGACGTTATAAGACTTGGTCAGTAAATGTGCCTTAGATAGAGATTTTGATTTGTTACCGTTTGGTGATAAAACGATTGTTGGTGAACGTGGTGCATCATTATCTGGTGGACAGAAGGCAAGAATTAGTTTGGCACGTGCAGTTTATCGTCGTTCATCAATTTACCTATTGGATGACCCATTGAGTGCTGTCGATACACATGTCGGTAAACATTTATTCGAAAGATGTATGCGAGATTATTTACGTGGAAATGTCGTAATTCTTGTAACACATCAGTTACAATTCTTACAACATGCTGATCAAATTGTCATATTGGATCATGGTAAAGTTAGTGCTGTCGGAACATATGATAGTTTACGTGAAAGTGGTTTAGATTTTGCACAATTATTAGCTGCACCAGAAACTGAAGATGAAGAAGCATTATCCAGATCAAGATCCGGAAGTAAATTACATAAAAGACAAAACAGTGAAGGTTCCATAAATAGTATTGAACCAGAAGATAATCAAATGCAAGTAGTAGAAAGTCAAGAGCATGGCGCTATTGGTCTATCATTGTATGGAAAATATTTTAAGGCTGGAGGTGGTTTCTGTTTCGTTACAATCATGATGATATTCTGTATTTTGGCACAGCTATTAGCATCTGGTGGTGATTTCTATCTGTCATATTAGGTTAATAAAGGAGAAAAACCACCAATTCAAACTAAAGCTACTACTGATGATTTATTGATGAAGAAAAATGTTACTTCTGGCTATTTAGTATATAGCTATGAGGAACTAGACGATGCACCACTTGATGAGTTAGAATCAACTACTAGGTATCCATTTTCGAGTGCATTATTAAATGCTTCTGCAGAATTTTTTAAAGATATGACAACTACTGGAGCACCAACAAATACTACCGAAGAAGGTTTCTTTGAACATATTTGGAATGCCTTACAGAGAACGACAATTTACAATTTAACGAAATACAATTTAACAGTTAAAAATGAAAATTTTATTAATAATAAAATTGTAAAATAAAGGAAAACGAACAAAACATAACAAATAAAATTTTAATATGAGTTATTTGTTTAATTTTTGTTTGTTTGTTTTTTTTTTGTCTTGTAATTTGTAATTTGTAGCAAAAAAAAAAAGGTGAATGTTATAATATGAAAAAGGGGAATTAAGGATTAAAAAGATTTCACATATTATGTACATACGAATGTATGTACATTATTTTATTTTTACTTTTTTTTTTGTGAAATTTTCTACATTTTGTTTTCTTTTTCATTTAATAAATTATCTTTTTTTTTCGTGTATTTTTTAATTATTTATTTAAAATTTTGTTTTTTTTAATAATTTTTTTATATATTTTATATATATGTACATTAAATAAAAACGAAAAAAAAAACATTTATTGCAAACTCATTGTAAAAACATTTATGTAATATTTTTGTTGTAGTTAATATTATTAAATTAGAACATACATATACGATTATATTTTTATAATGTATTTGTATTAATTTTTTTTTCTTATTTTTGTATTTAATTTAAAAATGAATTTGACTTTTTTGTTTTTTGTTTGAATATTAATTTATATAGAAATATGTACACAGGGACGGCCCTAGCAATTTTAGCGCCCGGCGCACTTTCGAAATTTTGCGCCCTTCTTGTTTATGTATACATGGTGTCCTGAGTTCGGGTGTAGGCATTTTTCCAGTCTATAGATCTTGCTGAGAAACGAAAAAAATTTAAGGCGCGGGCGGGAATTTTGTTTCTAATATCAACGAGTGAGTAGAAAGAGGGCTCAGAAGTTTTTTTTGAGGTCAAGTAACTTGTTTCCTATTTGTGATCATAATTCACGAAATTGGTCGTTTCGAATTATTTTGCATTCATTGGAAAGATAATCAATCAGTCTTTACTTTGATACTTAAATTGTACAGATCGGTCCAGTGATGCCAAAGATATGGTACATCAAATTCAAATTTTCATAGAAAAAAATGTGAAATTTTGAGTTCAAGGTTAAATATCTCAAAACTTTGCCCTGTTTTTTTTTTTAATTTTATTTATTTAAAATATTGCCCAATGAATTGCCTTTCATTAGCATTTTATTTTATTCAATTATCTGTCGTGGATTTTGAGTTATGGAAAAAAATGTAACTGTGGGTTCTACCAATTTAATATATAATATATATAATATATTTTATAATTGAATAAAATATATGCTTGCAAAATGCCTGCACCCGAACTCAGGACATCCTGTATAATCTTTTCAACGCCACCCAAGAGGTAAAACTTGATAGACGCGTTTTTTTTAATGAGGATTGTAGGGGATAATTTTTTTTTTCAATATTGCACTCATTTCAAATATTCAAAAAGAAAAATCTTATTAATTTTTGTTATGCAATAAAAATACGCGTAAAAAAAACCAAATATAATTTTTGAAAAACAATAACTTAATTTAAAATAATTTTATATTATGTATAATTTTTTGAACTTGCATGCAGATATATACTGATAAACCCTCTACCATGTATAAAAAAAAATTCATTCAAACATGCAAAATAAAGATGCAAATATGTAATAGGGTATTTCATCTGGTTTTTAAAGAATTTTAAATATGACTTGAACGTTGAACGGTTAAAAACGTAAAACAATTAAAAAAAAAGAAAAATTTAGAAATTTTCACATCGTTTAATGGCTAAAATTTAAGATCATAAATTACCCTCCTACCTAAAAAAATTCAAAATTTAAATTTTTAAAAAGTTTTTAATATCATTAAAATTTTGAATATCATAATTAGAACACACAGTGTACAAAATAGTATAAATAATATAAAATATAAGTGATAGTCGGCGTCACAAAATTTTATTCTACATCTTATTTCGTTGAAAGAATATAATTTATAGAAAAAGATGTAGAATATAATTTATACATTGGGTTGAAAATAATATTAATTTCTAAAAATGTTTTAAAATATCTATTTTTTTTTTCAAACAAATATTCTTGAGTAATATATCAAATATCATCTAGATCATATAGAATCAAACGACTAAAATGGTGTAAAATTTCTCACACAAAAATTATTATCAAATATCATATCAGTTAGTCTTATTTAACGCCGGCTACTGTGCAATTGTATATAACATTAAAGTAACAAAATCACGCTTTTCCTTTCCTATTCGCTATTCCTATACATAATACCACATGACAAGTAAATTGCAACAACAAAATATTTTGAGCAAAACAATAAATACAATTGATTATGTACACTTATAAATATCAATGCACATAGAAAAAAGAAAAGAAAGAGAATGAAAGAAATAACAATTATAGTAAAGTCTGTACGTGTACAGCATGATACCAATGATACCACAAACAATAAACATACGTATAATGATACATATTAATTTGTACATACATTTGTGTATGCATGTATACCTAACCATTGAAAGCACTAAATTATAAATATAAATAATTATAAGAATTGATGCGTTGGAGCAAATTTTCTAAGTGCACCATTCTAACGCATATCTCATAGAAAAAACTAAATAATATTTGTATGCGATGCTTTCTGTTTTAATATGTAGATATTAAAATTTTTTCATGCGTTGGAGCAAATTTTCTAAGTGCTCCATTCTAACGCATACCTCATAGAAAAAACTAAATAATATTTGTATGCGATGCTTTCTGTTTTAATATGTAGATATTAAAATTTTTTCATGCGTTGGAGCAGATAATTTTAGTGCTCCATTACAATGTATTTATGAATTTAGATTTATCCCTCTATTCTAGGTAATAGATGTCTAATAGATCTATTAACCTATTAACTAAGAAGTTAGTAGAAAGTGGTATTCTACTTTATAGGTTTTGTAGACATTAAAAAGTTGAAAAGTTAATAGATTTGTAGACATTTAAAAAACAGTTGAGCTGTTATTTATTATTAATATTTGGAAATTTAAAAATATTTATTTTTTTAAAATCCGGTAAATGTATATTTAATAATAATTATTTTTATTTATTTTTAATTATTTGTATTTATCATCAACCAAAAAAACAACATTTCACAAAATAAACATCAAACGTAATAGTTAATAGATCTAATAGCTCATCGAGAGGAGCTATTAGCTAATAGAATTTTCTAACCACAAAAATCTATTAACCTATTCGCTAGAATACGAAAATCTATTAAATAAAAGTCTCCACAAAATTAATAGACCAGCTGATTGTCAATCTATTAACTATTAAGTAGAATAGGAAATTTTCTATTAACTAAAAGTTAATAGACTAATAGCTATTAATCTATTACCTAGAATAGGGGGGTTAGACTGTTTGCTTTGCAGTCTAATAAATAGAAATAATAATCAATCGAATTATGTTGCGTTGCTTTTGAATATGGATAGACAAGACAGACAATATACATAAATGATAATAGATGTTTGAATATTTTTATATAGATATACGAGTACATGGGGATGGGATATAGGAATATAAGAAATTATATCTACATAATTATTATCACAGACAATATATTGTCTGTGATATTATGTATACAGTATACGTATATTCAAATGTAGTACATATATTTTTAATATGTATATCATACTTATATAAGAATGATTTTATATTTTACTTTTAATTTTTTTTAATATCATTTTGGATTTGGCTCTCCATTCCCATATTGTACATACACATAAATATTACATATAAAAAAAATTTTTTAATTTTTTTCTAAATTTGATATAAATTCATATATCATTAATGGTCTAGAATACATAGATAGTAACATTTTTTTATTTTTGTATTATTTGCATAAGTCAAATATTTTTTTTTGAATATTTATATAAAAAGTTTTATAAAAAAAATGTAGATTATTTTTGGCGCCCCAAGATTGCAGCGCCCGGAGCAAGTGCTCCACTTGCTCCTATGGTAGGTCCGGGCCTGTATGTACATACATTACATAGCCCTAATATGATTTTGTTCATTAAAATCTCTGAAATAACTACTATTCCTGTAATAGAAGGGAAATTCTAATCAAAATATCATCTGTCCATTAAATTGAATCTGATATCATTCAGCCAACTATGCATGTACATAGTACATATTTATGCATATTTCAAGTTCAAGTTACTTATGCATTAAAATGTTTAGGAGTACTTAAAGTAAACATGTAAAAGTAAATAATAAATGTGCAGTATGTATGTATGTATATATCTTATAATTTGATAGTATAATTCGATTTGAAAATTAGTTTTTTGTATCTAATATCTTATCTTAGAATTTTGTAAAATTCCATTACAGGATTACAGCCATTCAGCGACAACTACAGCGTATCGCCAAAAGTTCGCACAATTCGGGCGATAATCACAGCGTAACATAACATAAATTTTACATTTTTTTTTTTTTTGCTTCTTGCGAATAGATTTCTAGTACTCAGTGCCGGATTAAGTCAGCGCGGGGCCCGTAGCAAATGTTCACAGGAGGCCCTAATTTTTGTTTGATTGTAAAATAAAACACAGCTTTTACAAACAAACTTTTCTTGATTTAATATGAGAAAATTTAGAGATAACACTAGACAAATCAATTTCTCTAAGTAAATTAGATTCAACATTCATTAAGGTGAGGTTATTTAAACGATCTTGTCCCATTGAGTTTCGCAATTCATTTTTTATACGCTTTAATGCTGAAAAAGAACGTTCTCCACTGCAGTTTGTGATCATTAAAGTCAGATAAATTCGTAGGAATATCTCTACATTAGGAAAGCACGACTCCAAATGATGTTCCATTATAAGTTTGTAATACTGCAGTTCAGGAGCCTCATGCTTTTCATTGTTAATAGCAGCAGCCTCTTCAGTTTTAAGGAGTTCTGAAAACTGCACAAGTTCGTCGCCTAGGCTATCTTCCAAATCCTCTTGGTAGGCGCTGACAATATTTGGAATTCTTTTCAAGATCTCTTCTGCTGTTAGAAATTTTATTTGCCGAAGTATTCCAAATACACTTGTAACTTTGTGATACGCCTCCATGCGTTTAGATAAGGCAGACAGTACATCATCAATTATGACAATAAACACCTGACTTTCAAATTTTTGTTTGGGTGTTTGATTTTCTACAATTTCATCGAGCATAGCAGAGCCACTGAAACTATCGTACTTAGTATTTCGCTTGCGTTGTCTCGAGGTTTGTTGTTGATATTCTTCACAGCCGGTCAGAATTTTGGCATTGGCTTCAATATCTGAAAATGTTGACCGTACTGTTTGAGCGTACCCATATAACGATTCATACAGGGTATATCCTGTGTTAAGATCTTGATCAGGTGACTGTAACAAAGCGCTAGACGCTTGCATACGTTCTAGAATTGCGTTCCATAAAATAGTCATTATTCCCGTTTCTAATTTACTCATTCTTGAAACTAATCCATACGCCTGATTTCGACATTCTACTTTTTGATCCATGTTACTTGAGATGTTATCCAAAACTTCTTTGATAATTGTAAAACCACGTAACAATGCCTTTGTTGCATCAGCGCGAGCAGACCACCTAGTGTCTGACAGTCTTTTTAAAATCGGGAACTTTGAACCTGTATCTTCAAGTGCTTTTATAAGAAGGTTCCACCGATAGTTAGAACTGGAAAAGAATGTATAGAGGCTTTCAACAAAATCAAAAAAAATAGATGCTTCCATAACACATTCTGCAGCACATTTTGCAACCAAATTTAATGAATGAGCAAAGCAGGGAATGTATTCTGCATATGTATTTAACTGTTTAATTCGCGCTTGTAAGCCGTGATATTTTCCACTCATGTTGCTGGCATTGTCATAGCTTTGACCACGACAGTCTTTGATATCAATGCCATTTGTCTCTAAGAATCGAAGTAAACTTTGGGCGAGTTGCTCAGCAGTATGGCCTTCCATATCCAAAAATTTTACAAATCTTTCCACAGGTCCAGATGGCAGGACATAGCGCACTATTAGAGTGAGTTGGTCCACATGCAAAATGTCTGGAGTAGAGTCCAGTGATATTGAATAATACTTGAACTTTTTAACTTCGCAAATGATGTGATCTAACAAGCTTGATGCCATTAAATTGATAAATTCTTCACATGTTGTTTTTGATAAATATGATGTATGTCCCTTTCCTTTATTCGCGTGACTATTTATATGTTGAGCCAGAAAAACGTCAAAATTGGATATTAATTCCAACAAACCTAAATAATTTCCATTATGAGGTGAACCAATGATTTCATCACTACCCCGAAATGCAAGACCTCGTTCTGCTAAAAATCGAATAACTGCAGTAATTCGCTCTAAAAGTGCCCTCCAATATTTTTGTTCTGCATCAATTTGGCTTAGAAGCTGAGAATCGACACGCGCATCTTTATTTTTGCGAACTAATAGTGAAATTATCGCTTGTCTGTGAGAAGAGCTTTCTTCATGTCTTTTCAACAAATTGCTTGCGTTTTTCCAGTCGTTAAACCCTTCTTTCGTAAATCGTGGCGAATAGCTTGAATCGGTAACTTTGCAAACAAAACAGAAAAGTTTTCCTTTAGTTTCTGAATAACACAACCAATCCCTCACGTAACTTTTGTTTGTTGGTGTATGTGTGTAATTAAAAAACGATTTTCGGCAAAATCTGGGATTATTTTCTTTGTCATAAATTCTTTTTGAAGACAAAAAATCACTGTCCATGTGTTGCACTTCGCTACTTCCTTTCGCAATCCAATAATCTCGATCGAAGTTGCTCGGCCATTCACCAATATCTTCAGAATAAATTGTATTTTCCTTTTGTTTTTGATTTATAGAAGACGTTGCTATATCGGAAACATGTATTGTACTTTCTGCCTTTCTTTGACTTGAAGATGGTGTGGCTAAATTAGGAGGATTTGCACTACATGCTACTTCATTTTGAGTTACAGAAAATGTATCTAAATCATGAATAATTACAGATCTTAATGGTAATATCGGTAATAAGGATTTTTCTATGGCATTACCTTCACCTACTGTACACTCAGACGTGACTTCTGTACTTTCTGCTCCTATTTCTTTTGATTTAGCTCCATCATGTGCGGTATTAAAAAATTCAGACAGCTTGCGAGTTTTTGATATAACATCTTGGTTCTTTTTTTCTTTTTCATCTCTTGCTTTACGCTTTGCACTTCCAGAAGCGTAGTGTCGACTCGTATCTCTAACTCTACTACTCATGTTGACTATCGCAATCTGAGTATAAAGGAAAATGAATTCAAAAATGAAATACAATCCTCCTACTATTTACTTATATTACAGATACTTTTTTTACAGACTGCAGTAGAATTATAAAATTATGTTTAATTAGACCAAACTAACACTTTCTCTGTTCACTATATTATGCACTTTATATATTTTAATACTTACATAAGCTATAATAGAAACAAAAATCCACATATCTCATAACATAGGAAATAATAAAACCGAATAAAGAGTAACTTGAAGTATAACCGTAAATTTTTTTTGTTTTCTATCTCATTGTTATTTTTTATATATAGAATATAGCTATTATTATTTTTTAAATTTTTACTGATCGGTTTCAAAAAAGCATCATAACATCATTAATATAAATACATAAACATATAGATATACGTATTTAGGAATAAATTCATAGCTTCAATGCAAAAAACAATTAAAAAAAGATACGAATAATAGAAAAAGTAATATAAATGCAGTTATGTGTAGGTACATGTTGTGTTCTATAATTGGGTATATGAGTTTAAAAATGACCTATTTATAAACTGATACTACTGATAATTTTGAATAAAAATGTTATTTAAAAAATAACAAAATAAATTTTAAGTAGCAAAGAGCAAAAAATAAATTTGGAAAAAATTCTTCATTCACACGTGCGGGTCAAATAGATTAGAGCAGAACAATTATTATGTACAACTTGTGGCCGTGTATAATGAAAGAAAACAAAAACAATTTGATGATTATACTTGAAGTCACACCTTCACTGGCTTTATTATTTCCAATGTTATAGGTCAAACAATATACAATATGTATTCTAAAATTATATTTAGGGTTTTTCATAAAATTCTTATTTTTATGATACAATGTTATAGACATGTATCATCGAATTCAGTTTCTTCGAACATTTTACAATTCTTTAAAAAAGCAATATTTTGTCGCTATAAAATTTTACGAGCCAAGCATTTTCTAAAGCGCGGGGCCCGTAGCAATTGCTACTTCTGCTATATGGCTAATCTGGCTCTGCTAGTACTGCAAAATCCAGGTCGTGAATGGCTCGTTGTCGCTGAAAAATAGAATAGAATCTATTGGGGTGACAGCGATAGCGTAAAGTTCAACAACGGTAAAAGTCCCATTTAATTACTGTATACGCTGTAGTTGTCGCCGAAATTGAATTGTGCGATGGCTGTTAGAATTAGAGAAAAAGATGCTATGGAATTTGAGATTGTAATAAAATAACAATTTAAATAAAATTTTTAGTTTAAATCTTTGAAATCTGAAATATTTTTTTTGAAAAATTTTTAATAAATTGTTGTTTTAAAAATATGAATATGTATATCTATGTAAATAACATTTTTTGGAAATAAATAAAAGAAAAAAATTCTAGATTATAAATATCAACAGGATGCAACAGGTAAGTAGTATTGTTGGAGGATCTTGCTTATAATGGATTAACAATTAGAGATTAATGATTATTTTAGGAATTTCCATTTACATTTATTTAATAAATTTTTTTCTAGATTTTTCAAATTCTTCATTCCACCATTCCTTTTTTATGTTTTCAAAAAAAAAAAATTAAAAAAAATAAAATAAAATAAAAAAAAAACATTTTTTCATTTAGTCATGAGCATAATTTTATTATTACAAAGATTATGTGCATTTTACATTATTTATGTACGTATTCGCTTATATAAATAAAATAAAATTGTATATTTTTGCAAAAATATTGTACATATTACAAATAACTCGATATCATACACATTCGTATATATACAAAAGAAAAAACAAAAACATTTTTTATTATAACAAATGAACCAAAAAAATAAATAAAAATTAAAATAAAACAAAAATTAAAAAAATATATAACATACAAAAACTTCTAAATAATTTTTATAAGAGCATTGAAATCCAAGCCAAAAAAACCTTCATATTTAAATGCGTTTACATTTTTTTTCTTTCATACATCGAATAGGAGAGGATTGGGTGAGATGAACAAAAAATATAAGCGAAATGAGGACATTACATACATATGTATATAAAATAAATTATGATCATGACATGATTAAGATTAATGTGTCTCAGGACCAGTTTCACGAAGAATAGATAAATTATTTATTCCAAAGCTTTCGCTATCCATAAAATAAATCTCTGGTTTAAGCCTATTTTGTGTTTCACGAACGTTTGATAAGTTAATCTATAGATAAATCAATAGGTTATTTTAATCTTATGATTTCGACAAGTTTAAATGCTCATCTATGGATATTATATGGAAAGTTAAATTGATATTTTATCAACAATACTATGGTAAAAGATGGTAAAAGTGTATGTTTGATTATTATTGAAGTGTTTTTATAACCAATATAATAGTATTTCCGCTAATAAGTTGATGTTTTACCGTCAGTAATTTTTGATTGTTGAGATAAAATAATTGCATTTTTCTGCCTTTATATGATGACAAAAATTTTAATTTTCAAAAAAAATTATTTGTTGACACTTTCAGCAATATTTCTCTTTAGAAGTGTTTAATCAAAAAATTAACTTTAACGATGAAAATCAGTGACAATATTTTTCTTTAGGAAATTTCAAATCAAAACTAATACGTAGATAATTCGATTATCAGTGGCGGCGGGCTTTCCGATGAAGTTTCCCTAGACATCATTCGAAGTTTCAAAATGAAAATTCAAAAATGAGTACACATCATAATGTCTGAAATACTACTTTTACTAATATAGCGTATACTATAGGTAATGTAATAGAATAGTCAGTGACATTCACTGCTCAAAAATATGTATAGAGTAGAGAAGCAAGAGCAAGCATTAAATGCTGTTCTTGTTAGTGATTTTCTGAATTTTTGATTATTCACTGGGTACCCTCAACAGACAATAATAGTAAATTAACCGAAATAACCACTGAATATGTTGCGATTACTATACATCTGAGACACTTGTACAGGTATTTATCGAGTTTAAATCTAAAAACGAAGTTTTATGAATTACAGGAAAAAAAAATGAAACAAACTTTAGTCAAATTTTAAATTTTGATTATTTATTATGAATTTTCATCACACAATGTAGTACAATCTGTGAGTTAGTTAGAATGTTCATACTATACTATTTTTCCACTGAAAAGTACTACTCCAGTTGTTACGTCCATAATGCAGAACAAAAATGATGGATTAACAGTTGTATTAATCGATTTAATCGATTTAGCACGATAGTCCATTTTATTCATGATACCCATATCTAAAATTTTAAATTAAATTTAAAAAAAAAAAAAAGAAAAAAAAACAATTTACCTATTGCTCCATAAGCTTCTATACCATCTTCATTAAATTCAATTGCAAATTTTTGAACGACATCTTTCACTTCTAATGCTAATCCAGGTGATTTGATTAACTGAATATTTACTTCTGGGGTAAATATTTTCTTGATACCAAGCTGGACAAATTTGTAAAATGGAATGAAATAAATAACCATAAATGTATGTTCCTAATTAACGAATTTAAGATTATATAAATAAAGATTTTATTTACATTTTTAATATGTTTAGCCATACTGAAAGATGATTCAAATTTGACTTTTGGTAGTCCTACTGGAAAACTTTTTTCTTCCATTTTTGATATTTCTTTTTCTAGAATGTTTCGATCTAATTTGTTAATAACATGTTGTAATGGAACATTAGGTTTCGGTTCAATGGCAATCATTGCATATTTGCCACCCTGAAAAAAAAATTAATTTGAAAAACAATAAAAAAAAATTCTCATTTACACTGAAAGGAAAAAAAACACTTATTTTTCACTCACCTTAAAATTCAGACGAACCATGTACGAATCTAATGCTTGTGAATCTATACAATGGAATTTTCCATATTTGCTCATATAAATTATGTCATCCAGTTCAAAATTGTAATTTGGATGTTTTGTGTCTTCTCCGCGATTAAATGCTATTTCCCATTCAGCTTTGAAATAAATTGTATTCAGAATTATGGCTTGTGCACCATTAATTAAATCTGAAATTTAATATATATTTTTAAAGTTTTATTTATGTGTTCCTGCATATCAAATGAAATGAAATTTTTATAAAGGTATATCATGAATACAAACATACCTGGAGTAACAATATCTTCAACATGTCCTTTAGTTTCATTTGATACGTAATTATTCAAAGTTTTAGCAGTTTTATCTCTTCTATCTCTTCTATCGAAATCGTATGTTTGTACTTCTGCATTGAAAAGATGTAATGCTTCTGACTGAAATTCAGGAGAAAAACTAGCACCTTTAGCTAAACCAATTAAAGAACCCATCAGAAGGGGATTACTTTCATTTTTTGTCTACAAAAATTAATAAAATTAACATTTAAACACGTTATGTTTGATTTAAAAAAAAAATATGTATTCTCATTTGAATTGCTCTCCATACCCTAAGTGGTCCAAGTGTTTTCTGCCAGTAATTACTTAAATCGTATCTATTTATTTTAGGTAGAAGAATCGATAATTCCTTATCTGATTCTGAATTTTCTGCGATAGCTTGTCTTAATAAAGATAATGAAAGTTTTGTTACGAATGGTGATAAGATAACATTACAGACATTCTGAGGAGGTATGCATTCATTAGTTAAAACTTCCTGTAGAAGAAAGAAGAATAAATTTGTAAAAATTGTGCATTAATAAAAAACAAAGTACACATTCAGAGTAGAACGAATAAAATTATACCTTGGTTAGACTCCAATCGAAATCTTCAGTATTTCTTTCAGATGCGTCGCTGTATATATTAAGAATCAGTAATAAAATCACTTTGAAATGAAATAAAAAATACATTTTAATTGAATTCTTGTTACAAATTTATATGTAAAATTTATTTGTTGTTTTTTTTTGTTTTTTTGTTTTTCTAAATACTTACATGAAATGAACTGCATTTTCATTAATTAATTATTTTTCCAAAATAGAATTTTTGTTTTTCTTTTAATTTTTCAAACTTATCCCGATTGTATCAAGACACAAATGATGAAAATCAATAATATTCTCAACATTTATATATGCGAATAATTTCTGGAAAATTTTATCACAAAAATATTTAGTTATTATTCAAAATACAAATATGAATATGATACATGAATATTTCACTTCACGTGTATTCATTATTTGAGGCTCTATATTATGTCATACTGCCTGTATTTCATAATTAGGTTAATTACAGTCGAAATAAAAAAACTACTGAACAAATACTATTGTTTTTTCTTTTGAATTGTCTTAAATATTTTTTTAATTTTAAAATAAAATTGAAATTATATTTTATCTATTGAGGTCATTTCATACCTGCATAAGATATACACGGAAATACAGAGTGTTTATTTTAATTTGAAACCAAAATAAATATAAGTAACTTGGATACACAGCAATCAGAATTGAATTTCTCAGAAAAATATCGTACCATAAGTAATGTACTTATAATTTTCATAATGTTTTTGTTCTTTTTTTTTTTAATTTATATTTTTCTTCTAAGAACACATTTGGTTTAAAATAGATAGAAACTACTATTTTTATGTTTTTAACAAATTTACACTTTATAATATTTTAAGTTCTCAAATGATTTTTACAATTTATTATAACAAAAAAATTAAAATATATTATGTTTGTAAATTAAATTCACTGTTTCGATCCATGGTCCAACTGAAAGTGAAGCTGTACTGTATCAATGCAATTAAAATATGTACATATCATTAGGTAGTGATTATTGTTACACACAAAACGGTATCAAAAAAAAGAGAGTAAATCAATTATATAAGTAGGTAGAATCATGTGATCGAGAAGTGAAATTGTGTACAATGTATACAAGATATAAGTATTATATAATTACAATAATATATAAATATCAAATATGTAGTTGATTATTAAAATCAAATATATGTAGTTGTAATAATTAAGTAAAGCGTTTTATAACACATTTATATCACGACATTTAGCAGTTTCATATTGTATATTTTCTAATAAACAGATATTAATTATTTAGTTTGAATGAAAATACTTACGTGTTTTTTTCTGAGAATTAATTTTAAAACAATTGAATTTTAATCGCTATGCAACGAAATGCTAATTAAATATTTTAATTTTATAAGTATGAAGTCTGATAAGAATCTAAAGTAGGCCATACATACACGTGAAGGAAAGTTCAAGTGTAAAATATTTTATCCTAAAATTATCCACACACATGCATTCAAGAAGATTTGTGCATTAGAATTAAAGTAAAAATTAAAGCAAATTTAATACTCATTTTTAAACAATGTTTATGAATAAAATCCATTTTTTTTTAATCCACAAAAAACCTATATCTATATACAGATACGCGATTTACATTTATATACTCGTATCCCTCTTAACTTCATTTTTGAAACTGAAAATATTTCTATTCAGCTTTTAGAAAAATCTCAAAATGAAAAGAATAAATTTCCCAAAAAGCATAGAAAAATAAAATCAATTAAAATCCTCAATACTGTTCAGTCTCTTATCTGAGTGAATATGAATATTATCTCTTAGAATGTCTAATAATATATATTATACTTAAATTTGTTGAGAAACTGTACTATCCTATCAATGTCTTTGCTTTCTTTGCCAGATCATTTCCATCAAATACTTATATGTCTTTTCATTTTCTTTAGACAAAAACTATAATTTTTGCTATTAAAAACTGTCATTTATTTATCGGTTTAGGACATCATTAATAAATTGCTGAAATTTCAAACTTAACAAAATTCCGACGAATTGATAATACATATAGTCAAAAGTATTATTTTGTAGTGTGATCGTTTATCGGTTCATTATTAATGTTCTCAAAAATGTCTTAATTTCTAACTTTAATTTTAATAATTAATTAATTTACAATTTATATAAATGACATTTGATTCACATTACATTTGCTTTTTTTTATGAATTCAAGACTTTTTAAAATTATGTAACATATTAAAAATTTATACATCTTTCCATATAAGTAGTACATAAAAGATAAAAGTATGTAACTTCATATAGTAAATGTACATTTTAGTGTGCATTATCCATAAAATGTCTATATTACCACATATTACTTAATTTCTATACACAGCGACTCATTAATCATTATAGTGATCATCACTACACTTCGCATTGTAGTGTTTGTTTTTCTAATTTGTCAAATTTGTTTTTTTTTTTCTTTCATTAAAAAAAAAAAGGAATCAAATTAAATAAAAATTAATTTAAAAAAAAATATATAAATAATATTTTCAAATTTGTTTTTTTTCTTCTTTTCTCCTTTTTTTTTTACAAAATCAAAAAACAAAAAAAAAAAAAATTTTTTTTCACTTTTACAATAATACAGAGTATCACAACCAATATTTCTTGGACGTTTGGTTGGTTATTATTCACAATATTCACATAAAGATGGAAATATAAATGAAGCATATATATTTATGCTGCTGCTGTTGTATTATGTAGTGCAATAAATGTTATGTTTATGCATCCATTTATGTTAGGACAAATGCATATGGGAATGAAATTAAGAGTATCATTATGTAGTATGATATATCGTAAGGCATTACGTTTAAGTAAAACCGCATTAGGTGATACAACGGCTGGACAAGTTGTTAATTTATTATCAAATGATGTTGGTCGATTAGATTTATCAATAATATTTTTGCATTATTTATGGGTTGGACCAGTCGAAACGGTTATTGTTACATATTTAATGTATAGAGAGGTAATTTAATTTTTTTTCAAATACATATATATTTTGTTTGTATATGTGAAATATTTTTCAAATTAAAATATTTTTGTTTGTAATTTAAGATTGGTATTGCAGCTGTATTTGGTGTAGCATTTATGTTAATGTTTATACCATTACAAGGATATCTTGGTAAAAAGACATCTGTATTACGTTTAAAGACAGCATTACGTACCGATGAACGTGTACGTTTAATGAATGAAATTATACAAGGTATACAAGTAATTAAAATGTATGCATGGGAGAGACCATTTGGTAAAATGGTTGAATTAGCTAGAAAAAAGGAAGTTCGTGTTATACGTTATGTATCGTATATACGTGGTATATTATTATCATTTATAATGTTTGTCACACGTGTATCAATATTTATGAGGCTTGTCGCATATGCATTACTTGAAAAATTGTAACAGCCGAAGAGGCATTCGTTATAACTGCCTACTATAATATTCTAAGACAAACGATGATTGTATTCTTTCCACAAGGTAAATGCATATATTCTATGGCTCTTATTTGTGTATCCTTTTTAAATCCTTAAACTGATTTAACCTAAAATATATTTTATTCTTATTCTAATTTACTTCTGTGTATAGGTATTTCTCAGTTAGCTGAAACTATTGTATCTGTACGAAGAATTCAAAAGTACATGCTTTACGATGAAACTGAAATCAAAGAAACTGAAGATGACGAGAAAAGGGTTAAGTTAATGGATGATGATGAAGAAGAGAACAGCACTGAATCGACAATAACAAAAGAAGCTGCAGAAAAATTAATGTATAATAATGGAAGTAATGGTGCAGTTGGTGGGACTGGAATCACTGGTACTGGAACTGATAATAATGCTGCTCTATCGGAAGCTGGTATCGTTATAACATATCTGAAAGCAAAATGGGATCCATCATCAGTTGAATATACTTTGGACAATGTGAATTTAAGAGCACAGCCAGGAACTTTGGTAGCAATTATTGGTCCAGTTGGTTCTGGAAAATCAAGGTAAAAAATATTGAATCAGTTTTTTATTTCTAAATTCATTATCATCTGAATGAAATTTTGTTTAAATAATCTACTACCATTTTTACATCCGTTTATAGTGTAATACAGACAATCCTTCGTGAATTACCAGTCGAATCTGGTAGCATTAAAATCAATGGTACAATATCGTATGCATCACAAGAGCCATGGTTATTTACTGGAACAATACGACAAAATATTCTATTTGGGCAGCCAATGGATAAGAGACGTTATAAGACTGTTGTCAGTAAATGTGCCTTAGATAGAGATTTTGATTTGTTTCCGTTTGGAGATAAAACGATTGTTGGTGAACGTGGTGCATCATTATCTGGTGGACAGAAGGCAAGAATTAGTTTGGCACGTGCAGTTTATCGTCGTTCATCAATTTACCTATTGGATGATCCATTGAGTGCTGTCGATACACATGTCGGTAAACATTTATTCGAAAGATGTATGCGAGATTATTTACGTGGAAATGTCGTAATTCTTGTAACACATCAGTTACAATTCTTACAACATGCTGATCAAATTGTCATATTGGATCATGGTAAAGTTAGTGCTGTCGGAACATATGATAGTTTACGTGAAAGTGGTTTAGATTTTGCACAATTATTAGCTGCACCAGAAACTGAAGATGAAGAAGCATTATCCAGATCAAGATCCGGAAGTAAATTACATAAAAGACAAAACAGTGAAGGTTCCATAAATTGTATAGAACCAGAAGATAATCAAATGCAAGTAGTAGAAAGTCAAGAGCATGGCGCTATTGGTCTATCATTGTATGGAAAATATTTTAAGGCTGGAGGTGGTTTCTGTTTCGTTACAATCATGATGATATTCTGTATTTTGGCACAGCTTTTAGCATCTGGTGGTGATTTCTATCTGTCATATTGGGTTAATAAAGGAGAAAAACCAACAATTCAAACTAAAGCTACTACTGATGATTTATTGATGAAGAAAAATGTTACTTCTGGCTATTTAGTAGATAGTTATGAGGAACTAGACGATGCACCACTTGATGAGTTAGAATCAACTACTAGGTATCCATTTTCGAATGCATTATTAAATGCGTCTGCAGAATTTTTTAAAGATATGACAACTACTGGAGCACCAACAAATACTACCGAAGAAGGTTTCTTTGAACATATTTGGAATGCCTTACAGAGAACGACAATTTACAATTTAACGAAATACAATTTAACAGTTAAAAATGAAAATTTTATTAATAATAAAATTGTAAAATAAAGGAAAACGAACAAAACATAACAAATAAAATTTTAATATGAGTTATTTGTTTAATTTTTGTTTGTTTGTTTTTTTTTGTCTTGTAATTTGTAATTTGTAGCAAAAAAAAAAGGTGAATGTTATAATATGAAAAAGGGGAATTAAGGATTAAAAAGATTTCACATATTATGTACATACAAATGTATGTACATTATTTTATTTTTACTTTATTAAAAAATATATAATATACAAAAACTTCTAAATAATTTTTATAAGAACATTGAAATCCAAGCCAAAAAAACATTCATATTTAAATGCGTTTACATTTTTTTTCTTTCATACATCGAATAGGAGAGGATTGAATGAGATGAACAAAAAATATAAGTGAAATGAGGACATTACATACATATGTACGAGGGTAAGGTGAAAAGTTCTCGGCCTGACAGTGAAAGCCTATGTTTTTTAGAATAAAATACATTTATTTCGCTACATAGTCTCCTTTCAAGTCTATGCACTTTGTCCAGCGTTTCTCCAATGAAAGGATGCCCTCCTTAAGGTGCGATTCTGGAAGGTCTGCAAAATACCCATCTACAGCTTCCATAACCTCTTCATTTGATTCAAAATGTTTCCCAGCTAATTTTTTTAGATTTGGAATCAAATGAAAGTCTGACGGAGCCAGATTGGCGTTTAGTGGTGGACCCACGTCTCGTCCATTATAGTAACTTAAAATACAAATCATATGGCAGTACTGTTTTTGAACTTATATCGTTTTATATATATAAATAAGTAACATAGACTAAATAAAGAAGAAGACCCCTTTTTTTCACGTCAAAAATCAGATAGTCATCATTTTCATCATTATCAGTATGAATACTTTCAAAACATCATGTGAAATTATTTTATAACTTGTGTACATTAAATTTAATAATATTAGCTTTAAATAAACAAATTAGTATAAAGACAAAATGTGCGTTTGGATTATTAATAAAAACAGGAACTTCAAATAAAACATAACAATTGGCGACGAGGATCAAAATCGATTAATCAAGGAAAAAAAAAAAAATTTTAGTAAAACTAATTAAAATTTATATTCACAGGTAGCAAATGGCCGCCGCCATTTTCTGTTTTGCATATATTCCTTTATAGAATACAAAAAAATACCATCATCAACATCATCAAAACAATCACATTTTATCAGTGCTGTGAATAATTAATTCATCAATTACAATCATTATCAACATAATCAAATTTACATCCTTATCAGTTTTGTGAATATTTATTATTTCTTCTTACCAAGAGAAGAAAATTAGAAAAAAAAAAGGAAAAATCAGGATGGCAGACAAGGATTTATTAACAGCAATCACAAAAATGATTACTCAACAGCAGGAAAACAATGAAATTGTTTTGCAACAAAATAAATTGATGCAACAGCAAATACATGAACAACAATCAATATTATCTTCCTTGTTATCCAAACCATCATCAAAAGTTGAAAATGTAGTGGCAACAAATAATACACAATTCGATACTTATCAAGAACAGAATGAAAATTTCATCGCCTACATCCAACGCTTTGAAAATTTTGCAGCATTGAGAGGAATACCTGATGATGAGGAAGGCAAAACCACAAAAGCAAGAATTCTCTTAACAAGTATTGGACCAAAACATTACCAAGTTATTTGTTCTTTAGCAACTCCAAAACAACCAAGTGAACTAACTTATAATGAAAATGCAGCTCAATTAAGAGCTCATTTCTGTCCACCTGAAAACGTCGATATCGCTCAACACAAATTCCTGATGCGTGTTCAAAACGAAAATGAGACAATTTCACAATATTTAACATCTCTGAAGCAGTTATCGATAAACTGCAAATGGAATTGTCCACATTCTGATTGTAATAGAAGTATAATCTCACTAATTTTAAAACCAACGTTTATATGTGGTTTACGAGATTCGGCAATCAGAGAAAAACTTCTTGCAGAAATAAATTTAACGCTAGACCGTGCTGTTGATTTAGCTTCAGCGTTGGAAGCGTCAAAAATTAACAATGCAAGCCTTCAACAAGCAACAAGTCAGAATTCAACATTAAATCAAACTATATCAAATGTTAAGTATTCGTCGAATAATAATTACAATTCGAGGTCCAACATCAAAGACAAGAAAAAATTCCAATCACGCCAGCGTAACAGATCAAACAAATCACGATTGTCTTTTGAGCAGCTTGGTGTGGATGGGAATTGCCTTCGTTGTGGAAGAAGCAATCATTTAGTCAAAGATTGCCGTATCAGTGCTAATTCATTGCAATGCAAAAGTTGCAAAAAGAAAGGACATGTCGAAAAGGTCTGCATCACATCATTATCAAAACAACTAAACAATAGAAGGGACACAAGTATGAAGTACATAACAAAACATAATAATATCAACAAAATTAATAATCAAGATGAAAAGTTTCATGTTCAAATTCAAATCAGTGGTAGAACTGTGCAATTCGAAATCGATTCAGGTTCTCCTAAAACATTTTTATCAAAATCAGCCATCAACAAACATCAACTAAAGGTGAATATAGAACGAAATTATGAACAATTTCGCACATACACAAATCAAATATTCAAGCCATTAGGAACGATTACAACAGATATTACATATGAGAGAACAACAAAAAGACTCACATGTTTTGTATCGGATCATTCAACCTCATCAATATTTGGTCGAGATTTCATGAAAGCATTTGGATTAATAATTTCCAAGAAAGCACCAGAAACAATAATGCAAATATCAAAGTCAAACAACGAATGTCCAACAGATATTTTTGAATCATTTAAAGACCTCTTCGTCTTGCATTCGGTATCAAAACAGCACCAAACATTTTTCAAAAAATAATGGATGACAATCTAAAAGATTTAGAGGGAGTAGCTTGTTATTTTGACGACATTCTTGTAGCTGGAGGAAACATAAACGAATGTCGCGAAAGGTTAATCAAAACACTACACCGCCTTCGTGCGATAAATTTACATCTAAATAAAGAAAAATGTAGATTTTTCGTACCACAAATTGACTATTTAGGACACTCACTTTCATCAGAAGGAATCCGCAAAACAGACGATAAAATCAAAGCGATAGCAAACGCACCGGTTCCTCAATCATCAGCGGAAGTCCATTCCTTTTTAGGCTTAGCAATGTATTATGCTAAATTCTTACCGAACATATCAACAATCACTGCACCATTAAGAGAAATCCTACAGAAAGGAAAAAAATTCAAATGGACACCAACACAACAAGAATCGTTTCAACAAATCAAAAATCTAATATCATCAGACGTAGTATTGGTACCATACGATGTACAGCTACCTTTAACGCTCGCAACAGACGCTTCGCCAACAGGAATAGCAGCAGTATTGTCACATGAAATTGATGGCACAGAGCATCCAATCTTATTCGCATCAAAAGCATTAACAAAAACTGAACAAAATTATTCGCAACTAGATCGTGAAGCATTAGCTATATATTGGGCTTTTAAACACCTGTATAATTATTTATATGGAAGGAAATTTGTTCTTATTACAGATAACAAACCACTAGCTCACATTTTTGGCGAGAATAAGACAATACCCCAAATATCATCATCACGATTAATTAGATATGCTGCATTCATTTCAAGTTTTGACTACACAATAAAACATAATCAAACACAATAATCAGAAGATCATTTAAATGCCGATTATTTTTCGAGATCAACGGCCAACATTATCAAACACATCAAGGAATTCGATAATAACGATTCTAAAATTTATCAAGAAACAGTAAATTTTTTAGAAAAAGAAGTTTTGACAGCTGCAGTCATTCGCAAAGAGACGGAGAAAGATGAAGAATTATCTGAACTTTTTCAACAAATTCAATCAAAATCGAATGTAGAATTCTCTTCAAATAAAGGTATCATATTCAGAGGAAATAGAGTGTTCGTCCCTAGATCATTACGAAAGCGTATGCTTGAAGAACTTTATTCCGTTCATGCTGGTATAACAAAAATGAAATGTTTGGCCCGTCAATATATTTATTGGAAAAACATAGATAAAGACATCGAAAATCTGGTCAGTACCTGTGAACAATGTGCTGCTGTAAAAGCAAATCCAACAAAAGTTCCAACACACAATTGGGAAAAGCCAAACACTCCATTTTACAGGTTTAACATCGATTACGCCGGACCAAAGGAAGGTTATAACTATTTTGTGTGCGTAGATTCAGCAAGCAATTGGCCAGAAGTTTTTGCAACAAAATGTTCACCAACTTCCGAAATCACAATCAAATTTTTGAAAGAAATATTCTGCATATTCGGTATTCCAAATATAATCGTAAGTGACAACGCAGCAATATTCACGTCAGAACAGTTTAAAACATTCTGTAAAAATAACGGAATTAAGCAAAGTTTTTCTGCTCCAAATCACCCATCAACAAATGGATTAGCAGAAAGATCAGTCCGAACTCTGAAGCAGAAACTTGACAGTTTAACAACTTCAAAATCAAATCACATAACACAACTTCAAGAGATATTATTTCAATGGAGATATATGCCAATGAAAACAGGGAAATCTCCATCAGATCAAATTTTCCGCTATCAAATACGCACTCCATTAAGTGTTATTCAGCCAACGCAAGAGGAGAAGACGAAAACAAAATCAATTCTTCATCCAACGAGAAACTTTAATGTCGGAGAGAGAGTGCAAGCCAGAAATTATACGGGAAACCAAAAATGGATATTCGGGAAAGTTATTCAGAAATTTGGAAAACTGCACTATCAAATCGAATTAGATAACGGTCATAAATTGAAACGGCATATTGATCAACTTCGTTTAACAAAAGTTTCAGAACCAAAAAGTATACATTTCGACATATCAGATGTAAATAATTCAGTAACAGCATCGGGTAAAACAAATTCAGCACCCCAACAACAAACAACTTTAACACAACAGCAGACAACATCAGACGATCAACATCAGAACACCGAAGAAACACGGGAAAATGAAAACCCGACAACAAACGAATCAATAAGTCAGCAGGAACCAGGTTTACGAAGATCGACACGATTAAGAAGATCACCGGTATGGAAAAAAGATTTTGTAATGACCTGAAAACATAAGTACGCTATATTTAAGCGTCGAAGAACTGTAGTAACTTAAAATACAAATCATATGGCAGTACTGTTTTTGAACATATATCGTTTTATATATATAAATAAGTAACATAGACTAAATAAAGAAGAAGACCCTTTTTTTCACGTCAAAAATCAGATAGTCATCATTTTCATCATTATCAGTATGAATACTTTCAAATCATCATGTGAAATTATTTTATAACTTGTGTACATTAAATTTGATAATATTAGCTTTAAATAAACAAATTAATATAAAGACAAAATGTGCGTTTGGATTATTAATAAAAACAGGAACATCAAATAAAACATAACATCCATGATAACAAATCGGCGCACAAAATCAATTGGATCCTTTTTAAAACGGTCCAAACAGTGTTTTGAAATTCGTTTCCGTTTAAATTCAAAGTGAAGGAGCAGACTCCTTATAAACTTTTACCAACTTTGGATGGATTTCAGAAGGTAATAACCCGTCCAAAACAAAGAATTTAATTACCGCACGATATACAATTTTATCCATTTTAAAAAAACACACAAACATGTCTACTTTAAACATCCGTATAAAAAATACCATTTGACAGATCAAGTTGAAATTTGAAATATGTTGTTTTGACAAGTGTACCAACATAACAACAAAAAATTTTAATGATATCACTGCCAGATCTGTGTTAGGCCGAGAATTTTTCACCTTACCCTCGTATATAAAATAAATTATGATCATGAAGAATAGATAAATTATTTATTCCAAAGCTTTCGCTATCCATAGAATAAATCTCTGATTTAAGTCTATTTTGTGTTTCACGAACGTTTGATAAGTTAATATATAGATAAATCAATAGGTTATTTTAATCTTATGATTTCGACAAGTTTAAATGCTCATCTATGGATATTATATGGAAAGTTAAATTGATATTTTATCAACAATACTATGGTAAAATATGGTAAAAGTATATGTTTGATTATTATTGAAGTGTTTTTATAACCAATATAATAGTATTTCCGCTAATAAGTTGATGTTTTACCGTCAGTAATTTTTGATTGTTGAGATAAAATAACTTCTTATATTACTGCCTTTATATGATTACAAAAATTTTAATTTTCAAAAAAAATTATTTGTTGACACTTTCAGCAATATTTCTCTTTAGAATTGTTTAATCAAAAAATTAACTTTAACGATGATTTCAGTGACAATATTTTTCTTTAGGAAATTTCAAATCAAAACTAATACGTAGATAATTCGATTATCAGTGGCGGCGGGCTTTCCGATGAAGTTTCCCTAGACATCATTCGAAGTTTCAAAATGAAAATTCAAAAATGAGTACACATCATAATGTCTGAAATACTACTTTTACTAATATAGCGTATACTATAGGTAATGTAATAGAATAGTCAGTGACATTCACTGCTCAAAAATATGTATAGAGTAGAGAAGCAAGAGCAAGCATTAAATGCTGTTCTTGTTAGTGATTTTCTGAATTTTTGATTATTCACTGGCTACCCTCAACAGACAATAATAGTAAATTAACCGAAATAACCACTGAATATGTTGCGATTACTATACATCTGAGAGACTTGTACAGGTATTTATCGAGTTTAAATCTAAAAACGAAGTTTTATGAATTACAGAAGAAAAAAAAATGAAACAAACTTTAGTCAAATTTTAAATTTTGATTATTTACTATGAATTTTCATCACACAATGTAGTACAATCTGTGAGTTAGTTAGAATATTTAGGGTTCATTAGTTTTCCACTGAAAAGTACTACATCAGTTGTTACGTCCATAATGCAGTACAAAAATGGTGGATGATGAAAAAAAAAAATGTACCCATTGCTCCATAAGCTTCTATACCAGCTTCATTAACTTCAATTGCAAATTTTTGAACGACATCTTTCACTTCTAATGCTAATCCAGGTGATTTGATTAACTGAATATTTGCTTCTGGGGTAAATATTTTCGTGTTACCAAGCTGGAAAAATTTGTAAAATGAAATGAAATAAATATCCATAAATGTATCTTCCTAATTAACGAATATAAGATTATATAAATAAAGATTTTATTTACATTTTGAATATGTTTAGCCACTGAAAGATGAACCAAATTTAAATTTTGGTATTTCTACTAAAGTAAATTTTTCTTCCATTTTTGATATTTCATTTTGTAGAGTGTATACATCTAAATTGTTAATAACATTTTCTACTACATCATCTTCTTTCGGTTTAATGATAATCATTGCATATTTGCCACCCTGAAAAAAAAAAAATTAATTTGAAAAACAATAAAAAAAATTCCCATTTACACTGAAAGGAAAAAAAAAACACTTATTTTTTACTTACCTTATAATTTATACGAGCCAAATTCGAATCTAATGTTTCTGATTTTGTCGAATAGAATTTTCCAAGGGCTTCCATATGATGGAGTTCAAAATGTTCGTTATCGTTTTTTGTGTAATTGCCTATCACTCTAGTTTTAAATCCTATTTCCCATTCAGCTTTGAAATAAATTGCATTCAGAATTATGGCTTGTGCACCATTAATTAAATCTGAAATTTAATATATATTTTTAAAGTTTAATTTATGTATTCCTGCATATCAAATGAAATGAAATTTTTATAAAGGTATATCATGAATACAAACATACCTGGAGTAACGATATCTTTAACATACCCTTCAGTTTTATTTGATACGTAATCATTCAAATTTGAACAGTTTCATCTGTTCTATTGAAATCGTATGTTTGTACTTCTGCATTGAAAAGATGAAATGCTTCTGACTAAAATTCAGGAGAAAAACTAGCACCTTTAGCTAAACCAATTAAAGAACCCATAAGAAGGGAATTACTTTCATTTTGTTTCTACAAAAATTAATAAAATTAACATTTAAACACGTTATGTTTGATTTAAAAAAAAATATGTATTCTCATTTGAATTGCTATGTATTTTAGAAATTACGTAAATACATGAATATTTCACTTCACGTGTATTCATTATTTGAGGCTCTATATTATGTCATACTGCCTGTATTTCATAATTAGGTTAATTACAGTCGAAATAAAAAAACTACAGAACAAATACTATTGTTTTTTCTTTTTAATTGTCTTAAATATTTTTTTAATTTTAAAATTAAATTGAAATTAAATTTTATCTATTGAGGTCATTCCATAGCTGTATAAGATATACACAAAAATACAGAGTGTTTATTTTAATTTGAAACCAAAATAAATATGAGCAACTTGGATACACAGCAATAATAATTGAATTTCTCAGAAAATTTACGTAACATAAGTATACATATTTAAATTTTCATAATGTTTTTGTTTTTTTTTAATTCATATTTTTCTTCTAAAACACATGTATATCAATAACGTTTAGCATAGTTTCATATTGTATATTTTCTAATAAACAGATATTAATTATTTAGTTTGAATGAAAATACTTACGTGTTTTTTACGTACGAGTATGTCCGTAAATACTTTTCTGAGAATTAATTTTAAAACAATTGAATTTTAATCGCTATGCAACGAAATGCTAATTAAATATTTTAATTTTATAAGTATGAAGTCTGATAAGAATCTAAAGTAGGCCATACATACACGTGAAGGAAAGTTCAAGTGTAAAATATTTTATCCTAAAATTATCCACACACATGCATTCAAGAAGATTTGTGCATTAGAATTAAAGTAAAAATTAAAGCAAATTTAATACTCATTTTTAAACAATGTTTATGAATAAAATCCATTTTTTATTATCCACAAAAAACCTATATCTATACAGATACGGGTATTTACATTTATATATCCCTCTTAACTTCATTTTTGAAACTGAAAATATTTCTATTGAGCTTTTAGAAAAATCTAAAAATGAAAAGAATAAATTTCCCAACCAAAAAGCATAGAAAAATAAAATCAATTAAAATCCTCAATACTGTTCAGTCTCTTATCTGAGTGAATATGAATATTATCTCTTAGAATGTCTAATAATATATATTATACTTAAATTAGTTGAGAAACTGTACTATCAATGTCTTTGCTTTCTTTGCCAGATCATTTTCATCAAATACTTATATATCTCTTCATTTTCTTTAGACAAAAACTATAATTTTTGCTATTAAAAACTGTCATTTATTTATCGTTTTAGGACATCATTAATAAATTGCTGAAATTTCAAACTTAACAAAATTCCGACGAATTGATAATACATATAGTCAAAAGTATTATTTTGTAGTGTGATCGTTTATCGGTTCATTATTAATGTTCTCAAAAATGTCTTAATTTCTAACTTTAATTTTAATAATTAATTAATTTACAATTTATATAAATGACATTTGATTCACATTACATTTGCTTTTTTTTATGAATTCAAGACTTTTTAAAATTATGTAACATATTAAAAATTTATACATCTTTCCATATAAGTAGTACATAAAAGATAAAAGTATGTAACTTCATATAGTAAATGTACATTTTAGTGTGCATTATCCATAAAATGTCTATATTACCACATATTACTTAATTTCTATACACAGCGACTCATTAATCATTATAGTGATCATCACTACATTTCGCATTGTAGTGTTTGTTTTTCTAATTTGTCAAATTTGTTTTTTTTTTTCTTTCATTAAAAAAAAAAAAAAATAAAATTAAATAAAAATTAATTTAAAAAAAATATATAAATAATATTTTCAAATTTGTTTTTTTCTTCTTTTCTCCTTTTTTTTTTACAAAATCAAAAAACAAAAAAAAAAATTTTTTTTTCACTTTTACAATAATACAGAGTATCACAACCAATATTTCTTGGACGTTTGGTTGGTTATTATTCACATAAAGATGGAAATATAAATGAAGCATATATATTTATGCTGCTGCTGTTGTATTATGTAGTGCAATAAATGTTATGTTTATGCATCCATTTATGTTAGGACAAATGCATATGGGAATGAAATTAAGAGTATCATTATGTAGTATGATATATCGTAAGGCATTACGTTTAAGTAAAACAGCATTAGGTGATACAACGGCTGGACAAGTTGTTAATTTATTATCAAATGATGTTGGTCGATTAGATTTATCAATAATATTTTTGCATTATTTATGGGTTGGACCAGTCGAAACGGTTATTGTTACATATTTAATGTATAGAGAGGTAATTTAATTTTTTTTCAAATACATATATATTTTGTTTGTATATGTGAAATATTTTTCAAATTAAAATATTTTTGTTTGTAATTTAAGATTAGTATTGCAGCTGTATTTGGTATAGCATCTATGTTAATGTTTATACCATTACAAGGATATCTTGGTAAAAAGACATCTGTATTGCGTTTAAAGACAGCATTACGTACCGATGAACGTGTACGTTTAATGAATGAAATTATACAAGGTATACACTATACAAGTAATTAAAATGTATGCATTGGAGAGACCTTTTGGTAAAATGGTTGAATTAGCTAGAAAAAAGGAAGTTCGTGTTATACGTTATGTATCGTATATACGTGGTATATTATTATCATTTATAATGTTTGTCACACGTGTATCAATATTTATGAGGCTTGTCGCATATGCATTACTTGGAAAAATTGTAACAGCCGAAGAGGCATTCGTTATAACTGCCTACTATAATATTCTAAGACAAACGATGACTGTATTCTTTCCACAAGGTAAATGCGTATATTCTATGGCTCTTATTTGTGTATCCTTTTTAAATCCTTAAACTGATTTAACCTAAAATATATTTTATTCTTATTCTAATTTACTTCTGTGTATAGGTATTTCTCAGTTAGCTGAAACTATTGTATCTGTACGAAGAATTCAAAAGTACATGCTTTACGATGAAACTGAAATCAAAGAAACTGAAGATGACGAGAAAAAGGTTAAGTTAATGGATGATGATGAAGAAGAGAACAGCACTGAATCGATAATAACAAAAGAAGCTGCAGAAAAATTAATGTATAATAATGGAAGTAATGGTGCAGTTGGTGGGACTAGAATCACTGGTACTGGTACTGGAGCTGATAATAATGCTGCTCTATCGGAAGCTGGTATCGTTATAACAGATCTGAAAGCAAAATGGGATCCATCATCAGTTGAATATACTTTGGACAATGTGAATTTAAGAGCACAGCCAGGAACTTTGGTAGCAATTATTGGTCCAGTTGGTTCTGGAAAATCAAGGTAAAAAATATTGAATCAGTTTTTTATTTCTAAATTCATTATCATCTGAATGAAATTTTGTTTAAATAATCTACTACCATTTTTACATCCGTTTATAGTGTAATACAGACAATCCTTGGTGAATTACCAGTCGAATCTGGTAGCATTAAAATCAATGGTACAATATCGTATGCATCACAAGAGCCATGGTTATTTACTGGAACAATACGACAAAATATTCTATTTGGGCAGCCAATGGATAAGAGACGTTATAAGACTGTTGTCAGTAAATGTGCCTTAGATAGAGATTTTGATTTGTTTCCGTTTGGAGATAAAACGATTGTTGGTGAACGTGGTGCATCATTATCTGGTGGACAGAAGGCAAGAATTAGTTTGGCACGTGCAGTTTATCGTCGTTCATCAATTTACCTATTGGATGATCCATTGAGTGCTGTCGATACACATGTCGGTAAACATTTATTCGAAAGATGTATGCGAGATTATTTACGTGGAAATGTCGTAATTCTTGTAACACATCAGTTACAATTCTTACAACATGCTGATCAAATTGTCATATTGGATCATGGTAAAGTTAGTGCTGTAGGAACATATGATAGTTTACGTGAAAGTGGTTTAGATTTTGCACAATTATTAGCTGCACCAGAAACTGAAGATGAAGAAGCATTATCCAGATCAAGATCCGGAAGTAAATTACATAAAAGACAAAACAGTGAAGGTTCCATAAATAGTATAGAACCAGAAGATAATCAAATGCAAGTAGTAGAAAGTCAAGAGCATGGCGCTATTGGTCTATCATTGTATGGAAAATATTTTAAGGCTGGAGGTGGTTTCTGTTTCGTTACAATCATGATGATATTCTGTATTTTGGCACAGCTTTTAGCATCTGGTGGTGATTTCTATCTGTCATATTGGGTTAATAAAGGAGAAAAACCACCAATTCAAACTAAAGCTACTACTGATGATTTATTGATGAAGAAAAATGTTACTTCTGGCTATTTAGTATATAGTTATGAGGAACTAGACGATGCACCACTTGATGAGTTAGAATCAACTACTAGGTATCCATTTTCGAATGCATTATTAAATGTGTCTGCAGAATTTTTTAAAGATATGACAACTACTGGAGCACCAACAAATACTACCGAAGAAGGTTTCTTTGAACATATTTGGAATGCCTTACAGAGAACGACGACAGATGATTTAATCGATCTCGATGTTTATATATTTTCGGGTATCACAATTGCTACAGTTCTAATAACATTATGCGGAAGTTTTCTATTCTTTAATGTTGCAATGAAAGCATCTAAAAATCTACATAATGCAATGTTCAGTGGTATAACGAGTGCAACAATGTATTTCTTTAATACAAATCCATCTGGACGTATTTTGAATCGTTTCTCAAAAGATATGGGTCAAGTTGATGAAATTCTACCATCCGTTATGATTGATGTTATTCAAATTTTCTTACAATTGTTCGGTATCGTTATTGTTGTTGCTGTCGTAAATCCATATTTCATGATACCAACTGTTCTAATGGGAATAATATTCTACAATTTGAGAATATTTTATCTAAAAACATCAAGAGATGTAAAACGTATGGAAGCTATTACACGATCACCTGTTTATTCTCATTTATCTGCATCATTAATGGGTCTGTCAACAATTCGTGCATTTGGTGCACAGAAAATTTTAATTCAAGAATTCTATAATCATCAAAATTTACATAGTTCAGCATTTTATATGTTCATTTCAACGAGTCGTGCATTTGGTTTTTGGCTAGATTGTTTTTGTGTACTATATTTGGGTATTGTTACTGGTAGTTTCTTTATATTCGGTAGTGAAAATGGTGGTAATGTTGGTTTAGCTATAACACAAGCAATGGGAATGACTGGTATGGTACAATGGGGTATGAGACAATCAGTCGAATTAGAAAATACAATGACATCAGTTGAACGTGTCGTAGAGTATAATACTGTTGATCCAGAAGGAGAATTAGAAGCACCACCTGAAAAGAAACCACCAAAAGAATGGCCACAAAAGGGACTTATAAAATTCGATAATTTATCATTACGTTATTTCCCAGATCCAGAATCTGAATTTGTGCTGAAATCATTGAAATTTGAAATATTGCCATGCGAAAAAGTTGGTATAGTGGGTAGAACTGGTGCCGGTAAATCATCATTGATAAATGCCTTATTTAGACTATCATATAATGAAGGATCAATTATAATTGATGGTCGTGATACTAAAGAAATGGGATTACATGATTTAAGAGCGAAAATATCAATAATTCCACAAGAACCAGTTTTATTCTCTGGTACAATGCGTTACAATTTGGATCCATTTGATGAATATTCAGATCAGAAATTATGGCAAGCATTAGAAGAGGTATACAAAAAAATAAAAAACATATATGTATTAAGTATTTTCATAAATGTGATTATGCATTTACAATAATGCGGTTTTGGTTTTTTTCTATTTCAGGTAAAATTGAGAGACGTTGTATCTGAATTACCAAGTGGTTTACAAAGTAAAATTACTGAAGGTGGTAGTAATTTTAGTGTTGGTCAAAGACAGCTTGTATGTTTGGCACGTGCGATATTACGTGAAAATAAAATTCTTGTTATGGATGAAGCAACTGCAAATGTTGATCCACAAACTGATGTATTAATACAGACAACAATTCGTAATAAATTCAAATATTGTACAGTATTAACGATAGCACATCGTTTACATACTGTAATGGATTCAGATAAAGTTTTAGTTATGGATGCTGGACGTGTTGTTGAATATGGACCACCATATGAATTATTAACACAATCTGAAGTTAAAGTATTCTATGGTATGGTAAAACAAACTGGTAAAGCAACATTCGAAACATTACTTAAGGTGGCACAAAAGGTAAAGATTTTTTTCTCTCAAATTTTTCATTTATAAATTCAATTTTTAAATTTTTTTTTCTTTTCTCCATAGGCCTACGAGGACAAACAAATTCATTGAATATGAAAATGGAATTTATTTTGGATGAAGAAGAAGAAGAAGAAGAAGAAGAAGAAGAAAACATTCCTATGGATAAATGTTTTTTTTTATATACCTATATACATATATTTAAAAAGAAATGAAAAACGATAAAAAAAGGCAAATATGCAACTATAACAACAAAACAGAAAATAAAATAAAAAATTTATAGTTTAACATTTTTTTATTTTTTTATGTGTAAAGTTAAAAAAACTGAAACTGAAATAAAAATGAACGAAGAATGTTATGGAATTTTTCTGTATGAGATAGCGAATAGTAAATTTATTAAATGAAAATAAATATGTGTAAATGAAAGTAGAACAAAATTTAGAAAAGTAGAAAAATCTAAAGAAAATTAAAAATAAAAAAAAATGCCTGATATATTTAAAAATGAATATATGTATGTAATGTAAAAAAATAAAAATGTAAACAATAAATAAAGTGCCGTCACAAACAAGTCTCATTTTAGTTTATAAGTAAAATGCAAAAATAAAGGGAAAAAACATAAAACATTTTTGTATGCATTACATATTTTAAATATGTAAAACAAAAAAAAAGACAATGAAAAAAATAAATTGTATTTATCAATTAATGTAAATACAATTTAACAGTTAAAAATGAAAATTTTATTAATAAAAAAATTGTAAAATAAAGGAAAACGAACAAAACATAACAAATAAAATTTTAATATGAGTTATTTGTTTAATTTTTGTTTGTTTGTTTTTTTTTTGTCTTGTAATTTGTAATTTGTAGCAAAAAAAAAAGGTGAATGTTATAATATGAAAAAGGGGAATTAAGGATTAAAAAGATTTCACATATTATGTACATACAAATGTATGTACATTATTTTATTTTTACTTTTTTTTTGTGAAATTTTCTACATTTTGTTTTCTTTTTCATTTAATAAATTTTCTTTTTTTTTCTTGTATTTTTTAATTAATTATTTAAAATTTTGTTTTTTTTTTATAATGTAATTTAAGAAATAAAATTAAAAGAGAAACAAAAAAGAAACAGTAAGTAGAAAAAAGAAAACTAACAAAAATTTTAAGTAAAAAATGTACAAAATATATGTTTTTCTTTTGTTTTCTTTTTTACATATTTTATATATATAGTATGTACATTAAATAAAAACGAAAAAAAAAACATTTATTGCAAACTCATTGTAAAAACATTTATGTAATATTTTTGTTGTAGTTAATATTATTAAATTAGAACATACATATACGATTATATTTTTATAATGTATTTGTATTAATTTTTTTTTCTTATTTTTGTATTTAATTTAAAAATGAATTTGACTTTTTTGTTTTTTCTTTGAATATTAATTTATATAGAAATATGTACATACATTACATAGCCCTAATATGTTTTTGTTCATTAAAATCTCTGAAATAACTACTATTCCTGTAATAGAAGGGAAATTCTAATCAAAATATCATCTGTCCATTAAATTGAATCTGATATCATTCAGCCAACTATGCATGTACATATGTACATATGTATTTATGCATATTTCCAGTTCAAGTTATTTATGCATTAAAATGTTTGGGAGTACTTAAAGTAAACATGTAAAAGTAAATAATAAATGTGCAGTATGTATGTATATATCTTATAATTTGATAGTATAATTCGATTTGAAAATTAGTTTTTTGTATCTAATATCTTATCTCAGAATTTTGTAAAATTCCATTACAGGATTACAGCCATTCAGCGACAACTACAGCGTATCGCCAAAAGTTCGCACAATTCGGGCGATAATCACAGCGTATCATAACATAATTTTTACATTTTTTTGTTTGCTTCTTGCGAATAGATTACTACTACCTACTACTGAAAAATCCAGGTCGTGAATGGCTCGTTAAAGTCCCATTTAATTACTGTATACGGTATGTAGTTGTCGCCGAAATTGAATTGTGCGATGGCTGTTAGAATTAGAAAAAAAGATGCTATGAAATTTGAGATTGTAATAAAATAACAATTTAAATAAAATTTTTAGTTTAAATCTTTGAAATCTGAAATATTATTTTGAAAAATTTTTAATAAATTGTTGTTTTAAAAATATGAATATGTATATCTATGTAAATAAAATTTTTTGGAAATAAATAAAAGAAAAAAATTCTAGATTATAAATATCAACAGGATGCAACAGGTAAGTAGTATTGTTGGAGGATCTTGCTTTTAATAGATTAACAATTAGAGATTAGTGATTATTTTAGGAATTTCCATTTACATTTATTTAATAAATTTTTTTCTAGATTTTTCAAATTCTTCATTCCACCATTCCTTTTTTACTGTTTTCAAAAAAAAAAAAAATAAAATAAAAAAAAACATTTTTTCATTTAGTTATGAGCATAATTTTATTATTACAAAGATTATGTGCATTTTACATTATTTATGTACGTATTCGCTTATTTAAATAAAATAAAATTGTATATTTTTGCAAAAATATTGTACATATTACAAATAACTCGATATCATACACATTCGTATATATACAAAAGAAAAAACAAAAACATTTTTTATTATAGCAAATGAACAAAAAAAATAAATAAAAATTAAAATAAAACAAAAATTAAAAAAATATATAACATACAAAAACTTCTAAATAATTTTTATAAGAGCATTGAAATCCAAGCCAAAAAAACCTTCATATTTAAATGCGTTAACATTTTTTTTCTTTCATACATCGAATAGGAGAGGATTGGATGAGATGAACAAAAAATATAAGCGAAATGAGGACATTACATACATATGTACCATATATAAAATTAATTATGATCATGACATGATTAAGATTAATGTGTCTCAGGACCAGTTTCACGAAGAATAGATAAATTATTTATTCCAAAGCTTTCGCTATCCATAGAATAAATCTCTGGTTTAAGTCTAATTTGCGTTTCACGAACGTTTGATAAGTTAATATATAGATAAATCAATAGGTTATTTTAATCTTATGATTTGGGGCTTGAATAGCTCGATGGTTGTGTGTCGGTCTTGCGATCTTTGAGATCACGGTTCGAACCCCAGCCAGCGCACTACTCTTGCCCAAGTCGATCAATAATTTTTCCCATCAGCAATGTACACCAGTAACTGATTACTGATGATAAACTGGATAATAATGTATATCTGACATAAAATTACTGATCGGCGGTGCCATGGACTAAGTATCCGCGTGCACTTAATATATACTATATACATTTATGTATATATGTATATTTAAAAAAAAAAAAAAAAAAAAAAAATCTTATGATTTCGACAAGTTTAAATGCTCATCTATGGATATTAAATGAAAGTTAAATTGATATTTTATCAACAATACTATGGTAAAAGATGGTAAAAGTATATGTTTGATTATTATTGAAGTGTTTTTATAACCAATATAATAGTATTTCCGCTAATAAGTTGATGTTTTACCGTCAGTAATTTTTGATTGTTGAGATAAAATAATTGCATATTTCTGCCTTTATATGATGACAAAAATTTTAATTTTCAAAAAAAATTATTTGTTGACACTTTCAGCAATATTTCTCTTTAGAATTGTTTAATCAAAAAATTAACTTTAACGATGATTTCAGTGACAATATTTTTCTTTAGGAAATTTCAAATCAAAACTAATACGTAGATAATACGATTATCAGTGACGAGTTTTCCGATAAAGCTTCCCTAGACATCATTCGAAGTTTCAAAATGAAAATTTAAAAATGAGTACACATCATAATGTCTGAAATACTACTTTTACTAATATAGCGTATACTATAGGTAATGTAATAGAATAGTCAGTGACATTCACTGCTCAAAAATATGTATAGAGTAGAGAAGCAAGAGCAAGCATTAAATGCTGTTCTTGTTAGTGATTTTCTGAATTTTTGATTATTCACTGGCTACCCTCAACAGACAATAATAGTAAATTAACCGAAATAACCACTGAATATGTTGCGATTACTATACATCTGAGACACTTGTACAGGTATTTATCGAGTTTAAATCTAAAAACGAAGTTTTATGAATTACAGAAAAAAAAAATGAAACAAACTTTAGTCAAATTTTAAATTTTGATTATTTATTATGAATTTTCATCACACAATGTAGTACAATCTGTGAGTTAATTAGAATGTTCATACTATACTACTTTTCCACTGAAAAGTACTACTCCAGTTGTTACGTCCATAATGAGGAACCCAAATTTTGTAGCAACAGTTGTATTAAATGATTTAGCACGATAGTCCATTTTATTCATGATACCCATATCTAAAATTTTAAATTAAATTTAAAAAAAAAAAAGAAAAAAAAAACAATTTACCCATTGCTCCATAAGCTTCTATACCAGCTTCATTAAATTCAATTGTAAATTTTTGAACGACATCTTTCACTTCTAATGCTAATCCAGGTGATTTGATTAACTGAATATTTGCTTCTGGGGTAAATATTTTCTTGATACCAAGCTGGACAAATTTGTAAAATGAAATGAAATAAATAACCATAAATGTATGTTCCTAATTAACGAATTTAAGATTATATAAATAAAGATTTTATTTACATTTTTAATATGTTTAGCCATACTGAAAGATGATTCAAATTTGACTTTTGGTAGTGCTATTTCTACACGTGTTTCTTCCATTTTTGATATTTCTTTTTCTAGAATGTTTCGATCTAATTTGTTAATAACATCTTGTAATGGAACATTAGGTTTCGGGTCAATGGCAATCATTGCATATTTGCCACCCTGAAAAAAAAATTAATTTGAAAAACAATAAAAAAAAATTCTCATTTACACTGAAAGGAAAAAAAACACTTATTTTTCACTCACCTTAAAATTCAGACGAATCAAGTACGAATCTAATGCTTGTGAATCTATAATATGGAATTTTCCATAGGTTTCCATAAAAATTACGTCAGCCTGTTCTGAATTGTAATTTGGATGGGGTTTGTTTCTTTCGGGGTTAAATCCTCTTTCCCATTCAGCTTTGAAATAAATTGCATTCAGAATTATGGCTTGTCCACCATCAATTAAATCTGAAATTTAATATATATTTTTAAAGTTTAATTTATGTATTCCTGCATATCAAATGAAATGAAATTTTTATAAAGGTATATCATGAATACAAACATACCTGGAGTAACAATATCTTCAACATGTTTTTTAGTTTCATTTGATAAGTAATTATTCAAAGTTTTAGCAGTTTTATCTGTTCTATCGAAATCGTATGTTTGTACTTCTGCATTGAAAAATTGTTTTGCATCTGACTGAAATTCAGGAGAAAAACTAGCACCTTTAGCTAAACCAATTAAAGAACCCATCAGAACGGAATTATTTTCATTTTTTTCCTACAAAAATTAATAAAATTAACATTTAAACACGTTATGTTTGATTTAAAAAAAAAAAATATGTATTCTCATTTGAATTGCTCTCCATACCCTAAGTGGTCCAAGTGTTTTCTGCCAGTAATTACTTAAATCGTATCTATTTATTTTAGGTAGAAAAATCGATAATTCCTTATCTGATTCTGAATTTTCTGCGATAGCTTGTTTTAATAAAGATAATGAAAGTTTTGTTACGAATGGTGATAAGATAACATTACAGGCGTTCTGAACAGTTATGCATTCATTATTTAAAACTTCCTGTAGAAGAAAGACGAATAAATTTGTAAAAATTGTGCATTAATAAAAAACAAAGTACACATTCAGAGTAGAACGAATAAAATTATACCTTGGTTAGACTCCAATCGAAATCTTCAGTATTTCTTTCAGATGCGTCGCTGTATATATTAAGAATCAGTAATAAAATCACTTTGAAATGAAATAAAAAATACATTTTAATTGAATTCTTGTTACAAATTTATATGTAAAATTTATTTGTTGTTTTTTTTTTTTTTTTTGTTTTTCTAAATACTTACATGAAATGAACTGCATTTTCATTAATTAATTATTTTTCCAAAATAGAATTTTTGTTTTTCTTCTAATTTTTCAAACTTACCCCGATTGTATCAAGACACAAATGATGAAAATCAATAATATTCTCAACATTTATATATGCGAATAATTTCTGAAAAAATTTATCACAAAAATATTTAGTTATTATTCAAAATACAAATATGAATATGATACATGAATATTTCACTTCACGTGTATTCATTATTTGAGGCTCTATATTATGTCATACTGCCTGTATTTCATAATTAGGTTAATTACAGTCGAAATAAAAAAACTACTGAACAAATACTATTGTTTTTTCTTTTGAATTGTCTTAAATATTTTTTTAATTTTAAAATAAAATTGAAATTAAATTTTATCTATTGACATCATTTCATACCTGTATAAAGGTACTTGTCCACGATGCAATTTTTCTTGCACGAAATTTGTCTTGCGTGCAAGAAAACTTGCAGTACTTCGTACACACGACGCAATATTTCATGAAAAATATACAATATTTCTATCATGCAAGAAAATAATATCTTTGCAAGAAATTTTTATTGCACGAGCACTTACACAAAATTCTTATTTTCTTGCATATACATTATATTTCATATATTTCATATTTTTTTTTTCAATATTTTTTTTTCAATATTTTAAGAGTTGAAAGGCCTACCTTGCTAATAATAATAATAACAATAATAGAAAATACATACCAAATTCACAAGAAGTCACAGCACAACACAACATCAACCAACGAATGATAGATAACACAGCAACCCATTACATTTTAGTCAGCTGAATTTATTGCATATGCAAGAGAAATATTTATTGAATGAGTTGAATAAATTTTTCTTGCGCGAAATATTGCATATCTTTCTGCGTAAACTATGCAATAAAAAAAATTGCTTGCAATAAGAAATATTGCATGAAATACGTATTTCTGTGCAATATTTCATCTTTCTAGGCAGCGTACACTTCGAAATAAATATTTCGTGCAATTTTGTCTGTCAAAATCGTCTTGCATGCAAGAAAAATTGCATCGTGGACGAGTACCTTAAGATATACACGGAAATACAGAGTGTTTATTTTAATTTGAAACCAAAATAAGTATAAGTAACTTGGATACACAGCAATCAGAATTGAATTTCTCAGAAAAATATCGTACCATAATTAATGTACTACTTATAATTTTCATAATGTTTTTGTTCTTTTTTTTTTTAATTTATATTTTTCTTCTAAGAACACATTTATATCACGACATTTAGCAGTTTCATATTGTATATTTTCTAATAAACAGATATTAATTATTTAGTTTGAATGAAAATACTTACGTGTTTTTTTCTGAGAATTAATTTTAAAACAATTGAATTTTAATCGCTATGCAACGAAATGCTAATTAAATATTTTAATTTTATATAAGTATGAAGTCTGATAAGAATCTAAAGTAAGCCATACATACACGTGAAGGAAAGTTCAAGTGTAAAATATTTTATCCTAAAATTATCCACACACATGCATTCAAGAAGATTTGTGCATTAGAATTAAAGTAAAAATTAAAGCAAATTTAATACTCATTTTTAAACAATGTTTATGAATAAAATCCATTTTTTTTTAATCCACAAAAAACCTATATCTATATACAGATACGCGATTTACATTTATATACTCGTATCCCTCTTAACTTCATTTTTGAAACTGAAAATATTTCTATTCAGCTTTTAGAAAAATCTCAAAATGAAAAGAATAAATTTCCCAAAAAGCATAGAAAAATAAAATCAATTAAAATCCTCAATACTGTTCAGTCTCTTATCTGAGTGAATATGAACATTATCTCTTAGAATGTCTAATAATATATATTATACTTAAATTTGTTGAGAAACTGTACTATCCTATCAATGTCTTTGCTTTCTTTGCCAGATCATTTCCATCAAATACTTATATGTCTCTTCATTTTCTTTAGACAAAAACTATAATTTTTGCTATTAAAAACTGTCATTTATTTATCGGTTTAGGACATCATTAATAAATTGCTGAAATTTCAAACTTAATAAAATTCCGACGAATTGATAATACATATATGTAGTCAAAAGTATTATTTTGTAGTGTGATCGTTTATCGGTTCATTATTAATGTTCTCAAAAATGTCTTAATTTCTAACTTTAATTTTAATAATTAATTAATTTACAATTTATATAAATGACATTTGATTCACATTACATTTGCTTTTTTTTTATGAATTCAAGACTTTTTAAAATTATTTAACATATTAAAAATTTATACATCTTTCCATATAAGTAGTACATAAAAGATAAAAGTATGTAACTTCATATAGTAAATGTACATTTTAGTGTGCATTATCCATAAAATGTCTATATTACCACATATTACTTAATTTCTATACACAGCGACTCATTAATCATTATAGTGATCATCACTACACTTCGCATTGTAGTGTTTGTTTTTCTAATTTGTCAAATTTGTTTTTTTTTTGTTTTTCTTTCATTAAAAAAAAAAGAAATAAAATTAAATAAAAATTAATTTAAAAAAAAATATATAAATAATATTTTCAAATTTGTTTTTTTTCTTCTTTTCTCCTTTTTTTTTTACAAAATCAAAAAACAAAAAAAATTTTTTTTTTCACTTTTACAATAATACAGAGTATCACAACCAATATTTCTTGGACGTTTGGTTGGTTATTATTCACAATATTCACATAAAGATGGAAATATAAATGAAGCATATATATATGCTGCTGCTGTTGTATTATGTAGTGCAATAAATGTTATGTTTATGCATCCATTTATGTTAGGACAAATGCATATGGGAATGAAATTAAGAGTATCATTATGTAGTATGATATATCGTAAGGCATTACATTTAAGTAAAACAGCATTAGGTGATACAACGGCTGGACAAGTTGTTAATTTATTATCAAATGCGATGTTGGTCGATTAGATTTATCAATAATATTTTTGCATTATTTATGGGTTGGACCAGTCGAAACGGTTATTGTTACATATTTAATGTATAGAGAGGTAATTTAATTTTTTTTTTTTTTTCAATTTGTGAAAAATTTTTCAAATTAAAATATTTTTGTTTGTAATTTAAGATTGGTATTGCAGCTGTATTTGGTGTAGCATTTATGTTAATGTTTATACCATTACAAGGATATCTTGGTAAAAAGACATCTGTATTACGTTTAAAGACAGCATTACGTACCGATGAACGTGTACGTTTAATGAATGAAATTATACAAGGTATACAAGTAATTAAAATGTATGCATGGGAGAGACCTTTTGGTAAAATGGTTGAATTAGCTAGAAAAAAGGAAGTTCGTGTTATACGTTATGTATCGTATATACGTGGTATATTATTATCATTTATAATGTTTGTTACACGTGTATCAATATTTATGAGTCTTGTCGCATATGCATTACTTGGAAAAATTGTAACAGCCGAAGAGGCATTCGTTATAACTGCCTACTATAATATTCTAAGACAAACGATGACTGTATTCTTTCCACAAGGTAAATGCGTATATTCTATGGCTCTTATTTGTGTATCCTTTTTAAATCCTTAAACTGATTTAACCTAAAATATATTTTATTCTTATTCTAATTTACTTCTGTGTATAGGTATTTCTCAGTTAGCTGAAACTATTGTATCTGTACGAAGAATTCAAAAGTACATGCTTTACGATGAAACTGAAATCAAAGAAACTGAAGATGACGAGAAAAAGATTAAGTTAATGGATGATGATGAAGAAGAGAACAGCACTGAATCGACAATAACAAAATAAGCTGCAGAAAAATTAATGTATAATAATGGAAGTAATGGTGCAGTTGGTGGGACTGGAATCACTGGTACTGGAACTGATAATAATGCTGCTCTATCGGAAGCTGGTATCGTTATAACAGTTGGTTCTGGAAAATCAAGGTAAAAAATATTGAATCAGTTTTTTATTTCTAAACTTATTATTATCTGAATAAAATTTTGTTTAAATAATCTACTACCATTTTTACATCCGTTTATAGTTTAATACAGACAATCCTTGGTGAATTACCAGTCGAATCTGGTAGCATTAAAATCAATGGTACAATATCGTATGCATCACAAGAGCCATGGTTATTTACTGGAACAATACGACAAAATATTCTATTTGGGCAGCCAATGGATAAAAGACGTTATAAGACTGTGGTCAGTAAATGTGCCTTAGATAGAGATTTTGATTTGTTACCGTTTGGTGATAAAACGATTGTTGGTGAACGTGGTGCATCATTATCTGGTGGACAGAAGGCAAGAATTAGTTTGGCACGTGCAGTTTATCGTCGTTCATCAATTTACCTATTGGATGACCCATTGAGTGCTGTCGATACACATGTCGGTAAACATTTATTCGAAAGATGTATGCGAGATTATTTACGTGGAAATGTCGTAATTCTTGTAACACATCAGTTACAATTCTTACAACATGCTGATCAAATTGTCATATTGGATCATGGTAAAGTTAGTGCTGTCGGAACATATGATAGTTTACGTGAAAGTGGTTTAGATTTTGCACAATTATTAGCTGCACCAGAAACTGAAGATGAAGAAGCATTATCCAGATCAAGATCCGGAAGTAAATTACATAAAAGACAAAACAGTGAAGGTTCCATAAATAGTATTGAACCAGAAGATAATCAAATGCAAGTAGTAGAAAGTCAAGAGCATGGCGCTATTGGTCTATCATTGTATGGAAAATATTTTAAGGCTGGAGGTGGTTTCTGTTTCGTTACAATCATGATGATATTCTGTATTTTGGCACAGCTATTAGCATCTGGTGGTGATTTCTATCTGTCATATTGGGTTAATAAAGGAGAAAAACCACCAATTCAAACTAAAGCTACTACTGATGATTTATTGATGAAGAAAAATGTTACTTCTGGCTATTTAGTAGATAGCTATGAGGAACTAGACGATGCACCACTTGATGAGTTAGAATCAACTACTAGGTATCCATTTTCGAGTGCATTATTAAATGCTTCTGCAGAATTTTTTAAAGATATGACAACTACTGGAGCACCAACAAATACTACCGAAGAAGGTTTCTTTGAACATATTTGGAATGCCTTACAGAGAACGACAATTTACAATTTAACGAAATACAATTTAACAGTTAAAAATGAAAATTTTATTAATAATAAAATTGTAAAATAAAGGAAAACGAACAAAACATAACAAATAAAATTTTAATATGAGTTATTTGTTTAATTTTTGTTTGTTTGTTTTTTTTTGTCTTGTAATTTGTAATTTGTAGCAAAAAAAAAAAGGTGAATGTTATAATATGAAAAAGGGGAATTAAGGATTAAAAAGATTTCACATATTATGTACATACAAATGCATGTACATTATTTTATTTTTACTTTTTTTTGTGAAATTTTCTACATTTTGTTTTCTTTTTCATTTAATAAATTATCTTTTTTTTTCGTGTATTTTTTAATTATTTATTTAAAATTTTGTTTTTTTTAATAATTTTTTTATATATTTTATATATATGTACATTAAATAAAAACGAAAAAAAAAACATTTATTGCAAACTCATTGTAAAAACATTTATGTAATATTTGTGTTGTAGTTAATATTATTAAATTAGAACATACATATACGATTATATTTTTATAATGTATTTGTATTAATTTTTTTTTCTTATTTTTGTATTTAATTTAAAAATGAATTTGGCTTTTTTGTTTTTTGTTTGAATATTAATTTATATAGAAATATGTACATACATCACATAGCCCTAATATGATTTTGTTCATTAAAATCTCTGAAATAACTACTATTCCTGTAATAGAAGGGAAATTCTAATCAAAATATCATCTGTCCATTAAATTGAATCTGATATCATTCAGCCAACTATGCATGTACATAGTACATATTTATGCATATTTCAAGTTCAAGTTATTTATGCATTAAAATGTTTGGGAGTACTTAAAGTAAACATGTAAAAGTAAATAATAAATGTGCAGTATGTATGTATATATCTTATAATTTGATAGTATAATTCGATTTGAAAATTATTTTTTTGTATCTAATATCTTATCTCTGAATTTTGTAAAATTCCATTACAGGATTACAGCCATTCAGCGACAACTACAGCGTATCGCCAAAAGTTCGCACAATTCGGGCGATAATCACAGCGTAACATAACATAAATTTTACATTTATTTTTTTTTTGCTTCTTGCGAATAGATTTCTAGTACTCAGTGCCGGATTAAGTCAGCGCGGGGCCCGTAGCAAATGTTCACAGGAGGCCCTAATTTTTGTTTGATTGTAAAATAAAACACAGCTTTTACAAACAAACTTTTCTTGATTTAATATGAGAAAATTTAGAGATAACACTAGACAAATCAATTTCTCTAAGTAAATTAGATTCAACATTCATTAAGGTGAGGTTATTTAAACGATCTTGTCCCATTGAGTTTCGCAATTCATTTTTTATACGCTTTAATGCTGAAAAAGAACGTTCTCCACTGCAGTTTGTGATCATTAAAGTCAGATAAATTCGTAGGAATATCTCTACATTAGGAAAGCACGACTCCAAATGATGTTCCATTATAAGTTTGTAATACTGCAGTTCAGGAGCCTCATGCTTTTCATTGTTAATAGCAGCAGCCTCTTCAGTTTTAAGGAGTTCTGAAAACTGCACAAGTTCGTCGCCTAGGCTATCTTCCAAATCCTCTTGGTAGGCGCTGACAATATTTGGAATTCTTTTCAAGATCTCTTCTGCTGTTAGAAATTTTATTTGCCGAAGTATTCCAAATACACTTGTAACTTTGTGATACGCCTCCATGCGTTTAGATAAGGCAGACAGTACATCATCAATTATGACAATAAACACCTGACTTTCAAATTTTTGTTTGGGTGTTTGATTTTCTACAATTTCATCGAGCATAGCAGAGCCACTGAAACTATCGTACTTAGTATTTTGCTTGCGTTGTCTCGAGGTTTGTTGTTGATATTCTTCACAGCCGGTCAGAATTTTGGCATTGGCTTCAATATCTGAAAATGTTGACCGTACTGTTTGAGCGTACCCATATAACGATTCATACAGGGTATATCCTGTGTTAAGATCTTGATCAGGTGACTGTAACAAAGCGCTAGACGCTTGCATACGTTCTAGAATTGCGTTCCATAAAATAGTCATTATTCCCGTTTCTAATTTACTCATTCTTGAAACTAATCCATACGCCTGATTTCGACATTCTACTTTTTGATCCATGTTACTTGAGATGTTATCCAAAACTTCTTTGATAATTGTAAAACCACGTAACAATGCCTTTGTTGCATCAGCGCGAGCAAGACCACCTAGTGTCTGACAGTCTTTTTAAAATCGGGAACTTTGAACCTGTATCTTCAAGTGCTTTTATAAGAAGGTTCCACCGATAGTTAGAACTGGAAAAGAATGCATAGAGGCTTTCAACAAAATCAAAAAAAATAGATGCTTCCATAACACATTCTGCAGCACATTTTGCAACCAAATTTAATGAATGAGCAAAGCAGGGAATGTATTCTGCATATGTATTTAACTGTTTAATTCGCGCTTGTAAGCCGTGATATTTTCCACTCATGTTGCTGGCATTGTCATAGCTTTGACCACGACAGTCTTTGATATCAATGCCATTTGTCTCTAAGAATCGAAGTAAACTTTGGGCGAGTTGCTCAGCAGTATGGCCTTCCATATCCAAAAATTTTACAAATCTTTCCACAGGTCCAGATGGCAGGACATAGCGCACTATTAGAGTGAGTTGGTCCACATGCGAAATGTCTGGAGTAGAGTCCAGTGATATTGAATAATACTTGAACTTTTTAACTTCGCAAATGATGTGATCTAACAAGCTTGATGCCATTAAATTGATAAATTCTTCACATGTTGTTTTTGATAAATATGATGTATGTCCCTTTCCTTTATTCGCGTGACTATTTATATGTTGAGCCAGAAAAACGTCAAAATTGGATATTAATTCCAACAAACCTAAATAATTTCCATTATGAGGTGAACCAATGATTTCATCACTACCCCGAAATGCAAGACCTCGTTCTGCTAAAAATCGAATAACTGCAGTAATTCGCTCTAAAAGTGCCCTCCAATATTTTTGTTCTGCATCAATTTGGCTTAGAAGCTGAGAATCGACACGCGCATCTTTATTTTTGCGAACTAATAGTGAAATTATCGCTTGTCTGTGAGAAGAGCTTTCTTCATGTCTTTTCAACAAATTGCTTGCGTTTTTCCAGTCGTTAAACCCTTCTTTCGTAAATCGTGGCGAATAGCTTGAATCGGTAACTTTGCAAACAAAACAGAAAAGTTTTCCTTTAGTTTCTGAATAACACAACCAATCCCTCACGTAACTTTTGTTTGTTGGTGTATGTGTGTAATTAAAAAACGATTTTCGGCAAAATCTGGGATTATTTTCTTTGTCATAAATTCTTTTTGAAGACAAAAAATCACTGTCCATGTGTTGCACTTCGCTACTTCCTTTCGCAATCCAATAATCTCGATCGAAGTTGCTCGGCCATTCACCAATATCTTCAGAATAAATTGTATTTTCCTTTTGTTTTTGATTTATAGAAGACGTTGCTATATCGGAAACATGTATTGTACTTTCTGCCTTTCTTTGACTTGAAGATGGCGTGGCTAAATTAGGAGGATTTGCACTACATGCTACTTCATTTTGAGTTACAGAAAATGTATCTAAATCATGAATAATTACAGATCTTAATGGTAATATCGGTAATAAGGATTTTTCTATGGCATTACCTTCACCTACTGTACACTCAGACGTGACTTCTGTACTTTCTGCTCCTATTTCTTTTGATTCAGCTCCATCATGTGCGGTATTAAAAAATTCAGACAGCTTGCGAGTTTTTGATATAACATCTTGGTTCTTTTTTTCTTTTTCATCTCTTGCTTTACGCTTTGCACTTCCAGAAGCGTAGTGTCGACTCGTATCTCTAACTCTACTACTCATGTTGACTATCGCAATCTGAGTATAAAGGAAAATGAATTCAAAAATGAAATACAATCCTCCTACTATTTACTTATATTACAGATACTTTTTTTACAGACTGCAGTAGAATTATAAAATTATGTTTAATTAGACCAAACTAACACTTTCTCTGTTCACTATATTATGCACTTTATATATTTTAATACTTACATAAGCTATAATAGAAACAAAAATCCACATATCTCATAACATAGGAAATAATAAAACCGAATAAAGAGTAACTTCAAGTATAACCGTAAATTTTTTTTGTTTTCTATCTCATTGTTATTTTTTATATATAGAATATAGCTATTATTATTTTTTAAATTTTTACTGATCGGTTTCAAAAAAGCATCATAACATCATTAATATAAATACATAAACATATAGATATACGTATTTAGGAATAAATTCATAGCTTCAATGCAAAAAACAATTAAAAAAAGATACGAATAATAGAAAAAGTAATATAAATGCAGTTATGTGTAGGTACATGTTGTGTTCTATAATTGGGTATATGAGTTTAAAAATGACCTATTTATAAACTGATACTACTGATAATTTTGAATAAAAATGTTATTTAAAAAATAACAAAATAAATTTTAAGTAGCAAAGAGCAAAAAATAAATTTGGAAAAAATTCTTCATTCACACGTGCGGGTCAAATAGATTAGAGCAGAACAATTATGTACAACTTGTGGCCGTGTATAATGAAAGAAAACAAAAACAATTTGATGATTATACTTGAAGTCACACCTTCACTGGCTTTATTATTTCCAATGTTATAGGTCAAACAATATACAATATGTATTCTAAAATTATATTTAGGGTTTTTCATAAAATTCTTATTTTTATGATACAATGTTATAGACATGTATCATCGAATTCAGTTTCTTCGAACATTTTACAATTCTTTAAAAAAGCAATATTTTGTCGCTATAAAATTTTACGAGCCAAGCATTTTCTAAAGCGCGGGGCCCGTAGCATTTGCTACTTCTGCTATATGGCTAATCCGGCTCTGCTAGTACTGCAAAATCCAGGTCGTGAATGGCTCGTTGTCGCTGAAAAATAGAATAGAATCTATTGGGGTGACAGCGATAGCGTAAAGTTCAACAACGGTAAAAGTCCCATTTAATTACTGTATACGCTGTAGTTGTCGCCGAAATTGAATTGTGCGATGGCTGTTAGAATTAGAAAAAAAGATGCTATGAAATTTGAGATTGTAATAAAATAACAATTTAAATAAAATTTTTAGTTTAAATCTTTGAAATCTGAAATATTTTTTTTGAAAAATTTTTAATAAATTGTTGTTTTAAAAATATGAATATGTATATCTATGTAAATAAAATTTTTTGGAAATAAATAAAAGAAAAAAATTCTAGATTATAAATATCAACAGGATGCAGCAGGTAAGTAGTATTGTTGGAGGATCTTGCTTATAATGGATTAACAATTAGAGATTAATGATTATTTTAGGAATTTCAATTTACATTTATTTAATAAATTTTTTTCTAGATTTTTCAAATTCTTCATTCCACCATTCCTTTTTTACTGTTTTCAAAAAAAAAAAAAATAAAATAAAATAAAATAAAAAAAAAACATTTTTTCATTTAGTTATGAGCATAATTTTATTATTACAAAGATTATGTGCATTTTACATTATTTATGTACGTATTCGCTTATTTAAATAAAATAAAATTGTATATTTTTGCAAAAATATTGTACATATTACAAATAACTCGATATCATACACATTCGTATCTATACAAAAGACAAAACAAAAACATTTTTTATTATAACAAATGAATCAAAAAAATAAATAAAAATTAAAATAAAACAAAAATTAAAAATATATATAATATACAAAAACTTCTAAATAATTTTTATAAGAGCATTGAAATCCAAGCCAAAAAAACCTTCATATTTAAATGCGTTTACATTTTTTTTCTTTCATACATCGAATAGGAGAGGATTGGATGAGATGAACAAAAAATATAAGTGAAATGAGGACATTACATACATACTAGAACATAAAATAAATTATGATCATGAAGAATAGATAAATTATTTATTCCGAAGCTTTCGCTATCCATAAAATAAATCTCTGGTTTAAGCCTATTTTGTGTTTCACGAACGTTTGATAAGTTAATCTATAGATAAATCAATAGGTTATTTTATTCTTATGATTTCGACAAGTTTAAATGCTCATCTATGCTATGGATATTATATGGAAAGTTAAATTGATATTTTATCAACAATACTATGGTAAAAGATGGTAAAAGTATATGTTTGATTATTATTGAAGTGTTTTTATAACCAATATAATAGTATTTCCGCTAATAAGTTGATGTTTTACCGTCAGTCATTTTTGATTGTTGAGATAAAATAACTTCTTATATTACTGCCTTTATATGATGACAAAAATTTTAATTTTCAAAAAAAATTATTTGTTGACACTTTCAGCAATATTTCTCTTTAGAAGTGTTTAATCAAAAAATTAACTTTAACGATGATTTCAGTGACAATATTTTTCTTTATAGGAAATTTCAAATCAAAACTAATACGTAGATAATACGATTATCAGGGGCTTGAATAGCTCGATGGTTGTGTGTCGGTCTTGCGATCTTTGAGATCACGGTTCGAACCCCAGCCAGCGCACTACTCTTGCCCAAGTCGATCAAAAATTTTTCCCATCAGCAATGTACACCAGTAACTGATTACTGATGATAAACTGGATAATATGTATATCTGACATACAATTACTGATCGGCGGTGCCATGGACTGAGTATCCGCGTGCTCTTAATATATACTATATACATTTATGTATTTATGTATATCTTAAAAAAAAAAAAAAAAAAAAAAAAAATACGATTATCAGTGGCGGCGGGTTTTCCGATAAAGCTTCCCTAGACATCATTCGAAGTTTCAAAATGAAAATTCAAAAATGAGTACACATCATAATGTCTGAAATACTACTTTTACTAATATAGCGTATACTATAGGTAATGTAATAGAATAGTCAGTGACATTCACTGCTCAAAAATATGTATAGAGTAGAGAAGCAAGAGCAAGCATTAAATGCTGTTCTTGTTAGTGATTTTCTGAATTTTTGATTATTCACTGGCTACCCTAAACAGACAATAATAGTAAATTAACCGAAATAACCACTGAATATGTTGCGATTACTATACATCTGAGAGACTTGTACAGGTATTTATCGAGTTTAAATCTAAAAACGAAGTTTTATGAATTACAGAAAAAAAAAATGAAACAAACTTTAGTCAAATTTTAAATTTTGATTATTTATTATGAATTTTCATCACACAATGTAGTACAATCTGTGAGTTAGTTAGAATATTTAGGGTTCATTACTTTTCCACTGAAAAGTACTACATCAGTTGTTACATCTGTAATTCAGTACAAAAATGGTGGATGATCAGTTATATTAATCGATTTAGCACGATAGTCCATTTTATTCATGATACCCATATCTAAAATTTTAAATTAAATTTAAAAAAAAAGAAAAAAAAACAATATACCCATTGCTCTATAAGCTTCTGTACCAACTTCATTAAATTCAATTGCAAATTTTTGAACGACGTCTGTCACTTCTAATGCTAATCCAGGTAATTTGATTAATTGAATATTTGCTTCTGGGGTAAATATTTTCGTGTTACCAAGCTGGACAAATTTGTAAAATGAAATGAAATAAATAACCATAAATGTATCTTCCTAATTAACGAATATGAGAGTATATAAATAAAGATTTTATTTACATTTTGAATATGTTTAGCCATACTGAAAGATGATTCAAATTTGAGTTTTGGTATTTCTACTAAAGTAAATTTTTCTTCCATTTTTGATATTTCATTTTGTAGAGTGTATACATCTAAATTGTTAATAACATGTTGTAATCCAACATCATTTTTCGGTTCAATGATAATCATTGCATATTTGCCACCCTGAAAAAAAAATTAATTTGAAAATTGAATTAATTGAAGAATTACTTTCATTTTTTTTCTACAAAAATTAATAAAATTAACATTTAAACACGTTATGTTTGATTTAAAAAAAAAATATGTATTCTCATTTGAATTGCTATGTATTTTAGAAATTACGTAAATACATGAATATTTCACTTCACGTGTATTCATTATTTGAGGCTCTATATTATGTCATACTGCCTGTATTTCATAATTAGGTTAATTACAGTCGAAATAAAAAAACTACTGAACAAATACTATTGTTTTTTCTTTTGAATTGTCTTAAATATTTTTTTAATTTCAAAATAAAATTCAAATTAAATATTATCTATTGACATCATTTCATACCTGTATAAGATATATGTACACGTAAATACAGAGTGTTTATTTTAATTTGAAACCAAAATAAATATAATTAACCTAGATAAACATTTATATATACATATATATTATTATATTTGGAATTTTCATAATGTTTTTGTTTTTTTTTAATTCATATTTTTCTTCTAAAAAACATGTATATCAATAACGTTTAGCATAGTTTCATATTGTATATTTTCTAATAAACAGATATTAATTATTTAGTTTGAATGAAAATACTTACGTGTTTTTTACGTACGAGTATGTACGTAAATACTTTTCTGAGAATTAATTTTAAAACAATTGAAGGAAAGTTCTAGTTTAAAATATTTTATCCTAAAATTATCCACACACATGCATTCAAGAAGATTTGTGCATTAGAATTGAAGTAAAAATTAAAGCAAATTTAATACTCATTTTTAAACAATGTTTATGAATAAAATCCATTTTTTATTATCCACAAAAAACCTATATCTACATACAGATACGGGGATTTACATTTATATACTCGTATCCCTCTTAACTTCATTTTTGAAACTGAAAATATTTCTATTGAGCTTTTAGAAAAATCTAAAAATGAAAAGAATAAATTTCCCAAAAAGCATAGAAAAATAAAATCAATTAAAATTCTCAATACTGTTCAGTCTCTTATCTGAGTGAATATGAACATTATCTCTTAGAATGTCTAATAATATATATTATACTTAAATTTGTTGAGAAACTGTACTATCAATGTCTTTGCTTTCTTTGCCAGATCATTTACATCAAATACTTATATATCTCTTCATTTTCTTTAGACAAAAACTATAATTTTTGCTATTAAAAACTGTCATTTATTTATCGGTTTAGGACATCATTAATAAATTGCTGAAATTTCAAACTTAACAAAATTCCGACGAATTGATAATACATATATGTAGTCAAAAGTATTATTTTGAATAGTGTGATCGTTTATCGGTTCATTATTAATGTTCTCAAAAATGTCTTAATTTCTAACTTTAATTTTAATAATTAATTAATTTACAATTTATATAAATGACATTTGATTCACATTACATTTGCTTTTTTTTTTATGAATTCAAGACTTTTTAAAATTATGTAACATTAAAAATTTATACATCTTTCCATATAAGTAGTACATAAAAGATAAAAGTATGTAACTTCATATAGTATATGTACATTTTTGCATTATCCATAAAATGTCTATATTACCACATATTACTTAATTTCTATACACAGCGACTCATTAATCATTATCGTGATCATCACTACACTTCGCATTGTAGTGTTTGTTTTTCTAATTTGTCAAATTTGTTTTTTTTTGTTTTTCCTTCATTAAAAAAAAAAAGAAATAAAATTAAATAAAAATTAATTTAAAAAAAAATATATAAATAATATTTTCAAATTTGTTTTTTTTCTTCTTTTCTCCTTTTTTTTTTACAAAATAAAAAAAAAAAAAAAAAATTTTTTTCACTTTTACAATAATACAGAGTATCACAACCAATATTTCTTGGACGTTTGGTTGGTTATTATTCACATAAAGATGGAAATATAAATGAAGCATATATATATGCTGCTGCTGTTGTATTATGTAGTGCAATAAATGTTATGTTTATGCATCCATTTATGTTAGGACAAATGCATATGGGAATGAAATTAAGAGTATCATTATGTAGTATGATATATCGTAAGGCATTACGTTTGAGTAAAACAGCATTAGGTGATACAACGGCTGGACAAGTTGTTAATTTATTATCAAATGCGATGTTGGTCGATTAGATTTATCAATAATATTTTTGCATTATTTATGGGTTGGACCAGTCGAAACGGTTATTGTTACATATTTAATGTATAAAGAGGTAATTTAATTTTTTTTCAAATACATATATATTTTGTTTGTATATGTGAAATATTTTTCAAATTAAAATATTTTTGTTTGTAATTTAAGATTGGTATTGCAGCTGTATTTGGTGTAACATTTATGTTAATGTTTATACCATTACAAGGATATCTTGGTAAAAAGACATCTGTATTACGTTTAAAGACAGCATTACGTACCGATGAACGTGTACGTTTAATGAATGAAATTATACAAGGTATACAAGTAATTAAAATGTATGCATGGGAGAGACCATTTGGTAAAATGGTTGAATTAGCTAGAAAAAAGGAAGTTCGTGTTATACGTTATGTATCGTATATACGTGGTATATTATTATCATTTATAATGTTTGTTACACGTGTATCAATATTTATGAGTCTTGTCGCATATGCATTACTTGGAAAAATTGTAACAGCCGAAGAGGCATTCGTTATAACTGCCTACTATAATATTCTAAGACAAACGATGACTGTATTCTTTCCACAAGGTAAATGCATATATTCTATGGCTCTTATTTGTGTATCCTTTTTAAATCCTTAAACTGATTTAACCTAAAATATATTTTATTCTTATTCTAATTTACTTCTGTGTATAGGTATTTCTCAGTTAGCTGAAACTATTGTATCTGTACGAAGAATTCAAAAGTACATGCTTTACGATGAAACTGAAATCAAAGAAACTGAAGATGACGAGAAAAAGATTAAGTTAATGGATGATGATGAAGAAGAGAACAGCACTGAATCGACAATAACAAAAGAAGCTGCAGAAAAATTAATGTATAATAATGGAAGTAATGGTGCAGTTGGTGGGACTGGAATCACTGGTACTGGAACTGATAATAATGCTGCTCTATCGGAAGCTGGTATCGTTATAACAGATCTGAAAGCAAAATGGGATCCATCATCAGTTGAATATACTTTGGACAATGTGAATTTAAGAGCACAGCCAGGAACTTTGGTAGCAATTATTGGTCCAGTTGGTTCTGGAAAATCAAGGTAAAAAATATTGAATCAGTTTTTTATTTCTAAATTCATTATTATCTGAATAAAATTTTGTTTAAATAATCTACTACCATTTTTACATCCGTTTATAGTGTAATACAGACAATCCTTGGTGAATTACCAGTCGAATCTGGTAGCATTAAAATCAATGGTACAATATCGTATGCATCACAAGAGCCATGGTTATTTACTGGAACAATACGACAAAATATTCTATTTGGGCAGCCAATGGATAAGAGACGTTATAAGACTGTTGTCAGTAAATGTGCCTTAGATAGAGATTTTGATTTGTTTCCGTTTGGTGGTAAAACGATTGTTGGTGAACGTGGTGCATCATTATCTGGTGGACAGAAGGCAAGAATTAGTTTGGCACGTGCAGTTTATCGTCGTTCATCAATTTACCTATTGGATGATCCATTGAGTGCTGTCGATACACATGTCGGTAAACATTTATTCGAAAGATGTATGCGAGATTATTTACGTGGAAATGTCGTAATTCTTGTAACACATCAGTTACAATTCTTACAACATGCTGATCAAATTGTCATATTAGATCATGGTAAAGTTAGTGCTGTCGGAACATATGATAGTTTACGTGAAAGTGGTTTAGATTTTGCACAATTATTAGCTGCACCAGAAACTGAAGATGAAGAAGCATTATCCAGATCAAGATCCGGAAGTAAATTACATAAAAGACAAAACAGTGAAGGTTCCATAAATAGTATAGAACCAGAAGATAATCAAATGCAAGTAGTAGAAAGTCAAGAGCATGGCGCTATTGGTCTATCATTGTATGGAAAATATTTTAAGGCTGGAGGTGGTTTCTGTTTCGTTACAATCATGATGATATTCTGTATTTTGGCACAGCTTTTAGCATCTGGTGGTGATTTCTATCTGTCATATTGGGTTAATAAAGGAGAAAAACCACCAATTCAAACTAAAGCTACTACTGATGATTTATTGATGAAGAAAAATGTTACTTCTGGCTATTTAGTAGATAGTTATGAGGAACTAGACGATGCACCACTTGATGAGTTAGAATCAACTACTAGGTATCCATTTTCGAATGCATTATTAAATGTGTCCGGAAAATTTTTTTAAAGATATGACAACTACTGGAGCACCAACAAATACTACCGAAGAAGGTTTCTTTGAACATATTTGGAATGCCTTACAGAGAACGACAATTTACAATTTAACGAAATACAATTTAACAGTTAAAAATGAAAATTTTATTAATAATAAAATTGTAAAATAAAGGAAAACGAACAAAACATAACAAATAAAATTTTAATATGAGTTATTTGTTTAATTTTTGTTTGTTTGTTTTTTTTTGTCTTGTAATTTGTAATTTTTAGCAAAAAAAAAAAGGTGAATGTTATAATATGAAAAAGGGGAATTAAGGATTAAAAAGATTTCACATATTATGTACATACAAATGTATGTACATTATTTTATTTTTACTTTTTTTTTGTGAAATTTTCTACATTTTGTTTTCTTTTTCATTTAATAAATTATCTTTTTTTTCTTATATTTTTTAATTAATTATTTAAAATTTTGTTTTTTTTTATAATGTAATTTAAGAAATAAAATTAAAAGAGAAACAAAAAGGAAACAGTAAGTAGAAAAAAGAAAACTAACAAAAATTTTAAGTAAAAAATGTACAAAATATATGTTTTTCTTTTGTTTTCTTTTTTACATATTTTATATATATAGTATGTACATTAAATAAAAACGAAAAAAAAAACATTTATTGCAAACTCATTGTAAAAACATTTATGTAATATTTTTGTTGTAGTTAATATTATTAAATTAGAACATACATATACGATTATATTTTTATAATGTATTTGTATTAATTTTTTTTTCTTATTTTTGTATTTAATTTAAAAATGAATTTGGCTTTTTTGTTTTTTGTTTGAATATTAATTTATATAGAAATATGTACATACATCACATAGCCCTAATATGATTTTGTTCATTAAAATCTCTGAAATAACTACTATTCCTGTAATAGAAGGGAAATTCTAATCAAAATATCATCTGTCCATTAAATTGAATCTGATATCATTCAGCCAACTATGCATGTACATAGTACATATTTATGCATATTTCAAGTTCAAGTTATTTATGCATTAAAATGTTTGGGAGTACTTAAAGTAAACATGTAAAAGTAAATAATAAATGTGCAGTATGTATGTATATATCTTATAATTTGATAGTATAATTCTATTTGAAAATTAGTTTTTTGTATCTAATATCTTATCTCAGAATTTTGTGAAATTCGATTACAGGATTACAGCCATTCAGCGACAACTACAGCGTATCGCCAAAAGTTCGCACAATTCGGGCGATAATCACAGCGTAACATAACATAAATTTTACTTTTTTTTTTTTTTTTTGCTTCTTGCGAATAGATTTCTAGTACTCAGTGCCGGATTAAGTCAGCGCGGGGCCCGTAGCAAATGTTCACAGGAGGCCCTAATTTTTGTTTGATTGTAAAATAAAACACAGCTTTTACAAACAAACTTTTCTTGATTTAATATGAGAAAATTTAGAGATAACACTAGACAAATCAATTTCTCTAAGTAAATTAGATTCAACATTCATTAAGGTGAGGTTATTTAAACGATCTTGTCCCATTGAGTTTCGCAATTCATTTTTTATACGCTTTAATGCTGAAAAAGAACGTTCTCTACTGCAGTTTGTGATCATTAAAGTCAGATAAATTCGTAGGAATATCTCTACATTAGGAAAGCACGACTCCAAATGATGTTCCATTATAAGTTTGTAATACTGCAGTTCAGGAGCCTCATGCTTTTCATTGTTAATAGCAGCAGCCTCTTCAGTTTTAAGGAGTTCTGAAAACTGCACAAGTTCGTCGCCTAGGCTATCTTCCAAATCCTCTTGGTAGGCGCTGACAATATTTGGAATTCTTTTCAAGATCTCTTCTGCTGTTAGAAATTTTATTTGCCGAAGTATTCCAAATACACTTGTAACTTTGTGATACGCCTCCATGCGTTTAGATAAGGCAGACAGTACATCATCAATTATGACAATAAACACCTGACTTTCAAATTTTTGTTTGGGTGTTTGATTTTCTACAATTTCATCGAGCATAGCAGAGCCACTGAAACTATCGTACTTAGTATTTCGCTTGCGTTGTCTCGAGGTTTGTTGTTGATATTCTTCACAGCCGGTCAGAATTTTGGCATTGGCTTCAATATCTGAAAATGTTGACCGTACTGTTTGAGCGTACCCATATAACGATTCATACAGGGTATATCCTGTGTTAAGATCTTGATCAGGTGACTGTAACAAAGCGCTAGACGCTTGCATACGTTCTAGAATTGCGTTCCATAAAATAGTCATTATTCCCGTTTCTAATTTACTCATTCTTGAAACTAATCCATACGCCTGATTTCGACATTCTACTTTTTGATCCATGTTACTTGAGATGTTATCCAAAACTTCTTTGATAATTGTAAAACCACGTAACAATGCCTTTGTTGCATCAGCGCGAGCAGACCACCTAGTGTCTGACAGTCTTTTTAAAATCGGGAACTTTGAACCTGTATCTTCAAGTGCTTTTATAAGAAGGTTCCACCGATAGTTAGAACTGGAAAAGAATGTATAGAGGCTTTCAACAAAATCAAAAAAAATAGATGCTTCCATAACACATTCTGCAGCACATTTTGCAACCAAATTTAATGAATGAGCAAAGCAGGGAATGTATTCTGCATATGTATTTAACTGTTTAATTCGCGCTTGTAAGCCGTGATATTTTCTACTCATGTTGCTGGCATTGTCATAGCTTTGACCACGACAGTCTTTGATATCAATGCCAGATGGCAGGACATAGCGCACTATTAGAGTGAGTTGGTCCACATGCGAAATGTCTGGAGTAGAGTCCAGTGATATTAAATAATACTTGAACTTTTTAATTTCGCAAATGATGTGATCTAACAAGCTTGATGCCATTAAATTGATAAATTCTTCACATGTTGTTTTTGATAAATATGATGTATGTCGCTTTCCTTTATTCGCGTGACTATTTATATGTTGAGCCAGAAAAACGTCAAAATTGGATATTAATTCCAACAAACCTAAATAATTTCCATTATGAGGTGAACCAATGATTTCATCACTACCCCGAAATGCAAGACCTCGTTCTGCTAAAAATCGAATAACTGCAGTAATTCGCTCTAAAAGTGCCTTCCAATATTTTTGTTCTGCATCAATTTGGCTTAGAAGCTGAGAATCGACACGCGCATCTTTATTTTTGCGAACTAATAGTGAAATTATCGCTTGTCTGTGAGAAGAGCTTTCTTCATGTCTTTTCAACAAATTGCTTGCGTTTTTCCAGTCGTTAAACCCTTCTTTCGTAAATCGTGGCGAATAGCTTGAATCGGTAACTTTGCAAACAAAACAGAAAAGTTTTCCTTTAGTTTCTGAATAACACAACCAATCCCTCACGTAACTTTTGTTTGTTGGTGTATGTGTGTAATTAAAAAACGATTTTCGGCAAAATCTGGGATTATTTTCTTTGTCATAAATTCTTTTTGAAGACAAAAAATCACTGTCCATGTGTTGCACTTCGCTACTTCCTTTCGCAATCCAATAATCTCGTTCGAAGTTGCTCGGCCATTCACCAATATCTTCAGAATAAATTGTATTTTCCTTTTGTTTTTGATTTATAGAAGACGTTGCTATATCGGAAACATGTATTGTACTTTCTGCCTTTCTTTGACTTGAAGATGGTGTGGCTAAATTAGGAGGATTTGCACTACATGCTACTTCATTTTGAGTTACAGAAAATGTATCTAAATCATGAATAATTACAGATCTTAATGGTAATATCGGTAATAAGGATTTTTCTATGGCATTACCTTCACCTACTGTACACTCAGACGTGACTTCTGTACTTTCTGCTCCTATTTCTTTTGATTCAGCTCCATCATGTGCGGTATTAAAAAATTCAGACAGCTTGCGAGTTTTTGATATAACATCTTGGTTCTTTTTTTCTTTTTCATCTCTTGCTTTACGCTTTGCACTTCCAGAAGCGTAGTGTCGACTCGTATCTCTAACTCTACTACTCATGTTGACTATCGCAATCTGAGTATAAAGGAAAATGAATTCAAAAATGAAATACAATCCTCCTACTATTTACTTATATTACAGATACTTTTTTTACAGACTGCAGTAGAATTATAAAATTATGTTTAATTAGACCAAACTAACACTTTCTCTGTTCACTATATTATGCACTTTATATATTTTAATACTTACATAAGCTATAATAGAAACAAAAATCCACATATCTCATAACATAGGAAATAATAAAACCGAATAAAGAGTAACTTCAAGTATAACCGTAAATTTTTTTTGTTTTCTATCTCATTGTTATTTTTTATATATAGAATATAGCTATTATTATTTTTTAAATTTTTACTGATCGGTTTCAAAAAAGCATCATAACATCATCATCATTAATATAAATACATAAACATATAGGTATACGTATTTAGGAATAAATTCATAGCTTCAATGCAAAAAACAATTAAAAAAAGATACGAATAATAGAAAAAGTAATATAAATGCAGTTATGTGTAGGTACATGTTGTGTTCTATAATTGGGTATATGAGTTTAAAAATGACCTATTTATAAACTGATACTACGGATAATTTTAAATAAAAATGTTATTTAAAAAATAACAAAATAAATTTTAAGTAGCAAAGAGCAAAAAATAAATTTGGAAAAAATTCTTCATTCACACGTGCGGGTCAAATAGATTAGAGCAGAACAATTATGTACAACTTGTGGCCGTGTATAATGAAAGAAAACAAAAACAATTTGATGATTATACTTGAAGTCACACCTTCACTGGCTTTATTATTTCCAATGTTATAGGTCAAACAATATACAATATGTATTCTAAAATTATATTTAGGGTTTTTCATAAAATTCTTATTTTTATGATACAATGTTATAGACATGTATCATCGAATTCAGTTTCTTCGAACATTTTACAATTCTTTAAAAAAGCAATATTTTGTCGCTATAAAATTTTACGAGCCAAGCATTTTCTAAAGCGCGGGGCCCGTAGCATTTGCTACTTCTGCTATATGGCTAATCCGGCTCTGCTAGTACTGCAAAATCCAGGTCGTGAATGGCTCGTTGTCGCTGAAAAATAGAATAGAATCTATTGGGGTGACAGCGATAGCGTAAAGTTCAACAACGGTAAAAGTCCCATTTAATTACTATATACGGTATGTAGTTGTCGCCGAAATTGAATTGTGCGATGGCTGTTAGAATTAGAAAAAAAGATGCTATGAAATTTGAGATTGTAATAAAATAACAATTTAAATAAAATTTTTAGTTTAAATCTTTGAAATCTGAAATATTATTTTGAAAAATTTTTAATAAATTGTTGTTTTAAAAATATGAATATGTATATCTATGTAAATAAAATTTTTTGGAAATAAATAAAAGAAAAAAATTCTAGATTATAAATATCAACAGGATGCAACAGGTAAGTAGTATTGTTGGAGGATCTTGCTTATAATAGATTAACAATTAGAGATTAATGATTATTTTAGGAATTTCCATTTACATTTATTTAATAAATTTTTTTCTAGATTTTTCAAATTCTTCATTCCACCACTCCTTTTTTACTGTTTTCAAAAAAAAAAAATAAAATAAAATAAAATAAAAAAAAAACATTTTTTCATTTAGTTATGAGCATAATTTTATTATTACAAAGATTATGTGCATTTTACATTATTTATGTATACGTATTCGCTAATTTAAATAAAATAAAATTGTATATTTTTGCAAAAATATTGTACATATTACAAATAACTCGATATCATACACATTCGTATATATACAAAAGAAAAAACAAAAAAATTTTTTATTATAACAAATGAATCAAAAAAATAAATAAAAATTAAAATAAAACAAAAATTAAAAAAAATATATAACATACAAAAACTTCTAAATAATTTTTATAAGAGCATTGAAATCCAAGCCAAAAAAACCTTCATATTTAAATGCGTTTACATTTTTTTTCTTTCATACATCGAATAGGAGAGGATTGGATGAGATGAACAAAAAATATAAGTGAAATGAGGACATTACATACATACTAGAACATAAAATAAATTATGATCATGAAGAATAGATAAATTATTTATTCCGAAGCTTTCGCTATCCATAAAATAAATCTCTGGTTTAAGCCTATTTTGTGTTTCACAAACGTTTGATAAGTTAATAATAGATAAATCAATAGGTTATTTTATTCTTATGATTTCGACAAGTTTAAATGCTCATCTATGCTATGGATATTATATGGAAAGTTAAATTGATATTTTATCATCAATACTATGTTAAAATATGGTAAAAGTATATGTTTGATTATTATTGAAGTGTTTTTATAACCAATATAATAGTATTTCCGCTAATAAGTTGATGTTTTACCGTCAGTCATTTTTGATTGTTGAGATAAAATAACTTCTTATATTACTGCCTTTATATGATTACAAAAATTTTAATTTTCAAAAAAAATTATTTGTTGACACTTTCAGCAATATTTCTCTTTAGAAGTGTTTAATCAAAAAATTAACTTTAACGATGATTTCAGTGACAATATTTTTCTTTATAGGAAATTTCAAATCAAAACTAATACGTAGATAATACGATTATCAGGGGCTTGAATAGCTCGATGGTTGTGTGTCGGTCTTGCGATCTTTGAGATCACGGTTCGAACCCCAGCCAGCGCACTACTCTTGCCCAAGTCGATCAAAAATTTTTCCCATCAGCAATGTACACCAGTAACTGATTACTGATGATAAACTGGATAATATGTATATCTGACATACAATTACTGATCGGCGGTGCCATGGACTGAGTATCCGCGTGCTCTTAATATATACTATATACATTTATGTATTTATGTATATCTTAAAAAAAAAAAAAAAAAAAAAAAAAATACGATTATCAGTGGCGGCGGGTTTTCCGATAAAGCTTCCCTAGACATCATTCGAAGTTTCAAAATGAAAATTCAAAAATGAGTACACATCATAATGTCTGAAATACTACTTTTACTAATATAGCGTATACTATAGGTAATGTAATAGAATAGTCAGTGACATTCACTGCTCAAAAATATGTATAGAGTAGAGAAGCAAGAGCAAGCATTAAATGCTGTTCTTGTTAGTGATTTTCTGAATTTTTGATTATTCACTGGCTACCCTAAACAGACAATAATAGTAAATTAACCGAAATAACCACTGAATATGTTGCGATTACTATACATCTGAGAGACTTGTACAGGTATTTATCGAGTTTAAATCTAAAAACGAAGTTTTATGAATTACAGAAAAAAAAAATGAAACAAACTTTAGTCAAATTTTAAATTTTGATTATTTATTATGAATTTTCATCACACAATGTAGTACAATCTGTGAGTTAGTTAGAATATTTAGGGTTCATTACTTTTCCACTGAAAAGTACTACATCAGTTGTTACATCTGTAATTCAGTACAAAAATGGTGGATGATCAGTTATATTAATCGCTTTAGCACGATAGTCCATTTTATTCATGATACCCATATCTAAAATTTTAAATTAAATTTAAAAAAAAAGAAAAAAAAACAATATACCCATTGCTCTATAAGCTTCTGTACCAACTTCATTAAATTCAATTGCAAATTTTTGAACGACGTCTGTCACTTCTAATGCTAATCCAGGTAATTTGATTAATTGAATATTTGCTTCTGGGGTAAATATTTTCGTGTTACCAAGCTGGAAAAATTTGTAAAATGAAATGAAATAAATATCCATAAATGTATGTTCCTAATTAACGAATATAAGATTATATAAATAAAGATTTTATTTACATTTTTAATATGTTTAGCCATACTGAAAGATGATTCAAATTTGAGTTTTGGTATTTCTAATACAGTAAATTTTTCTTCCATTTTTGATATTTCATTTTGTAGAGTGTATACATCTAAATTGTTAATAACATGTTGTAATCCAACATCATTTTTCGGTTCAATGATAATCATTGCATATTTGCCACCCTGAAAAAAAAATTAATTTGAAAATTGAATTAATTGAAGAATTACTTTCATTTTTTTTCTACAAAAATTAATAAAATTAACATTTAAACACGTTATGTTTGATTTAAAAAAAAAATATGTATTCTCATTTGAATTGCTATGTATTTTAGAATTTACGTAAATACATGAATATTTCACTTCACGTGTATTCATTATTTGAGGCTCTATATTATGTCATACTGCCTGTATTTCATAATTAGGTTAATTACAGTCGAAATAAAAAAACTACTGAACAAATACTATTGTTTTTTCTTTTGAATTGTCTTAAATATTTTTTTAATTTCAAAATAAAATTCAAATTAAATATTATCTATTGACATCATTTCATACCTGTATAAGATATATGTACACGTAAATACAGAGTGTTTATTTTAATTTGAAACCAAAATAAATATAATTAACCTAGATAAACATTTATATATACATATATATTATTATATTTGGAATTTTCATAATGTTTTTGTTTTTTTTTAATTCATATTTTTCTTCTAAAAAACATGTATATCAATAACGTTTAGCATAGTTTCATATTGTATATTTTCTAATAAACAGATATTAATTATTTAGTTTGAATGAAAATACTTACGTGTTTTTTACGTACGAGTATGTACGTAAATACTTTTCTGAGAATTAATTTTAAAACAATTGAAGGAAAGTTCTAGTTTAAAATATTTTATCCTAAAATTATCCACACACATGCATTCAAGAAGATTTGTGCATTAGAATTGAAGTAAAAATTAAAGCAAATTTAATACTCATTTTTAAACAATGTTTATGAATAAAATCCATTTTTTATTATCCACAAAAAACCTATATCTACATACAGATACGGGGATTTACATTTATATACTCGTATCCCTCTTAACTTCATTTTTGAAACTGAAAATATTTCTATTGAGCTTTTAGAAAAATCTAAAAATGAAAAGAATAAATTTCCCAAAAAGCATAGAAAAATAAAATCAATTAAAATTCTCAATACTGTTCAGTCTCTTATCTGAGTGAATATGAACATTATCTCTTAGAATGTCTAATAATATATATTATACTTAAATTTGTTGAGAAACTGTACTATCAATGTCTTTGCTTTCTTTGCCAGATCATTTCCATCAAATACTTATATATCTCTTCATTTTCTTTAGACAAAAACTATAATTTTTGCTATTAAAAACTGTCATTTATTTATCGGTTTAGGACATCATTAATAAATTGCTGAAATTTCAAACTTAACAAAATTCCGACGAATTGATAATACATATATGTACATATATTAAGACAAAAATGTCTTAATTTCTAACTTTAATTTTAATAATTAATTAATTTACAATTTATATAAATGACATTTGATTCACATTACATTTGCTTTTTTTTTTATGAATTCAAGACTTTTTAAAATTATGTAACATTAAAAATTTATACATCTTTCCATATAAGTAGTACATAAAAGATAAAAGTATGTAACTTCATATAGTATATGTACATTTTTGCATTATCCATAAAATGTCTATATTACCACATATTACTTAATTTCTATACACAGCGACTCATTAATCATTATCGTGATCATCACTACACTTCGCATTGTAGTGTTTGTTTTTCTAATTTGTCAAATTTGTTTTTTTTTGTTTTTCCTTCATTAAAAAAAAAAAAAAATAAAATTAAATAAAAATTAATTTTAAAAAAAAATATATAAATAATATTTTCAAATTTGTTTTTTCTTTCTTCTTTTCTCCTTTTTTTTTTACAAAATCAAAAAAAAAAAAAATTTTTTTTCACTTTTACAATAATACAGAGTATCACAACCAATATTTCTTGGACGTTTGGTTGGTTATTATTCACAATATTCACATAAAGATGGAAATATAAATGAAGCATATATATTTATGCTGCTGCTGTTGTATTATGTAGTGCAATAAATGTTATGTTTATGCATCCATTTATGTTAGGACAAATGCATATGGGAATGAAATTAAGAGTATCATTATGTAGTATGATATATCGTAAGGCATTACGTTTAAGTAAAACAGCATTAGGTGATACAACGGCTGGACAAGTTGTTAATTTATTATCAAATGCGATGTTGGTCCATTAGATTTATCAATAATATTTTTGCATTATTTATGGGTTGGACCAGTCGAAACGGTTATTGTTACATATTTAATGTATAGAGAGGTAATTTAATTTTTTTTTTTTTTTTTCAATTTGTGAAAAATTTTGCAAATTAAAATATTTTTGTTTGTAATTTAAGATTGGTATTGCAGCTGTATTTGGTGTAGCATTTATGTTAATGTTTATACCATTACAAGGATATCTTGGTAAAAAGACATCTGTATTACGTTTAAAGACAGCATTACGTACCGATGAAGGTGTACGTTTAATGAATGAAATTATACAAGGTATACAAGTAATTAAAATGTATGCATGGGAGAGACCTTTTGGTAAAATGGTTGAATTAGCTAGAAAAAAGGAAGTTCGTGTTATACGTTATGTATCGTATATACGTGGTATATTATTATCATTTATAATGTTTGTTACACGTGTATCAATATTTATCAATATTAATGAGTCTTGTCGCATATGCATTACTTGGAAAAATTGTAACAGCCGAAGAGGCATTCGTTATAACTGCCTACTATAATATTCTAAGACAAACGATGACTGTATTCTTTCCACAAGGTAAATGCGTATATTCTATGGCTCTTATTTGTGTATCCTTTTTAAATCCTTAAACTGATTTAACCTAAAATATATTTTATTCTTATTCTAATTTACTTCTGTGTATAGGTATTTCTCAGTTAGCTGAAACTATTGTATCTGTACGAAGAATTCAAAAGTACATGCTTTACGATGAAACTGAAATCAAAGAAACTGAAGATGACGAGAAAAAGGTTAAGTTAATGGATGATGATGAAGAAGAGAACAGCACTGAATCGACAATAACAAAAGAAGCTGCAGAAAAATTAATGTGTAATAATGGAAGTAATGGTGCAGTTGGTGGGACTGGAATCACTGGTACTGGAACTGATAATAATGCTGCTCTATCGGAAGCTGGTATCGTTATAACAGATCTGAAAGCAAAATGGGATCCATCATCAGTTGAATATACTTTGGACAATGTGAATTTAAGAGCACAGCCAGGAACTTTGGTAGCAATTATTGGTCCAGTTGGTTCTGGAAAATCAAGGTAAAAAATATTGAATCAGTTTTTTATTTCTAAATTCATTATTATCTGAATAAAATTTTGTTTAAATAATCTACTACCATTTTTACATCCGTTTATAGTGTAATACAGACAATCCTTGGTGAATTACCAGTCGAATCTGGTAGCATTAAAATCAATGGTACAATATCGTATGCATCACAAGAGCCATGGTTATTTACTGGAACAATACGACAAAATATTCTATTTGGGCAGCCAATGGATAAGAGACGTTATAAGACTGTTGTCAGTAAATGTGCCTTAGATAGAGATTTTGATTTGTTACCGTTTGGTGATAAAACGATTGTTGGTGAACGTGGTGCATCATTATCTGGTGGACAGAAGGCAAGAATTAGTTTGGCACGTGCAGTTTATCGTCGTTCATCAATTTACCTATTGGATGACCCATTGAGTGCTGTCGATACACATGTCGGTAAACATTTATTCGAAAGATGTATGCGAGATTATTTACGTGGAAATGTCGTAATTCTTGTAACACATCAGTTACAATTCTTACAACATGCTGATCAAATTGTCATATTGGATCATGGTAAAGTTAGTGCTGTCGGAACATATGATAGTTTACGTGAAAGTGGTTTAGATTTTGCACAATTATTAGCTGCACCAGAAACTGAAGATGAAGAAGCATTATCCAGATCAAGATCCGGAAGTAAATTACATAAAAGACAAAACAGTGAAGGTTCCATAAATTGTATAGAACCAGAAGATAATCAAATGCAAGTAGTAGAAAGTCAAGAGCATGGCGCTATTGGTCTATCATTGTATGGAAAATATTTTAAGGCTGGAGGTGGTTTCTGTTTCGTTACAATCATGATGATATTCTGTATTTTGGCACAGCTTTTAGCATCTGGTGGTGATTTCTATCTGTCATATTGGGTTAATAAAGGAGAAAAACCACCAATTCAAACTAAAGCTACTACTGATGATTTATTGATGAAGAAAAATGTTACTTCTGGCTATTTAGTAGATAGTTATGAGGAACTAGACGATGCACCACTTGATGAGTTAGAATCAACTACTAGGTATCCATTTTCGAATGCATTATTAAATGCGTCTGCAGAATTTTTTAAAGATATTACAACTACTGGAGCACCAACAAATACTACCGAAGAAGGTTTCTTTGAACATATTTGGAATGCCTTACAGAGAACGACGACAGATGATTTAATCGATGTTTATATATTTTCGGGTATCACAATTGCTACAGTTCTAATAACATTATGCGGAAGTTTTCTATTCTTTAATGTTGCAATGAAAGCATCTAAAAATCTATACATAATGCAATGTTCAGTGGTATAACGAGAGCAACAATGTATTTCTTTAATACAAATCCATCTGGACGTATTTTGAATCGTTTCTCAAAAGATATGGGTCAAGTTGATGAAATTCTACCATCCGTTATGATTGATGTTATTCAAATTTTCTTACAATTGTTCGGTATCGTTATTGTTGTTGCTGTCGTAAATCCATATTTCATGATACCAACTGTTCTAATGGGAATAATATTCTACAATTTGAGAATATTTTATCTAAAAACATCAAGAGATGTAAAACGTATGGAAGCTATTACACGATCACCTGTTTATTCTCATTTATCTGCATCATTAATGGGTCTGTCAACAATTCGTGCATTTGGTGCACAGAAAATTTTAATTCAAGAATTCTATAATCATCAAAATTTACATAGTTCAGCATTTTATATGTTCATTTCAACGAGTCGTGCATTTGGTTTTTGGCTAGATTGTTTTTGTGTACTATATTTGGGTATTGTTACTGGTAGTTTCTTTATATTCGGTAGTGAAAATGGTGGTAATGTTGGTTTAGCTATAACACAAGCAATGGGAATGACTGGTATGGTACAATGGGGTATGAGACAATCAGTCGAATTAGAAAATACAATGACATCAGTTGAACGTGTCGTAGAGTATAATACTGTTGATCCAGAAGGAGAATTAGAATCACCACCTGAAAAGAAACCACCAAAAGAATGGCCACAAAAGGGACTTATAAAATTCGATAATTTATCATTACGTTATTTCCCAGATCCAGAATCTGAATATGTGGTGAAATCATTGAAATTTGAAATATTGCCATGCGAAAAAGTTGGTATAGTGGGTAGAACTGGTGCCGGTAAATCATCATTGATAAATGCCTTATTTAGACTATCATATAATGAAGGATCAATTATAATTGATGGTCGTGATACTAAAGAAATGGGATTACATGATTTAAGAGCGAAAATATCAATAATTCCACAAGAACCAGTTTTATTCTCTGGTACAATGCGTTACAATTTGGATCCATTTGATGAATATTCAGATCAGAAATTATGGCAAGCATTAGAAGAGGTATACAAAAAAATAAAAAACATATATGTATTAAGTATTTTCATAAATGTGATTATACATTTACAATAATGCGGTTTTGGTTTTTTTCTATTTCAGGTAAAATTGAGAGACGTTGTATCTGAATTACCAAGTGGTTTACAAAGTAAAATTACTGAAGGTGGTAGTAATTTTAGTGTTGGTCAAAGACAGCTTGTATGTTTGGCACGTGCGATATTACGTGAAAATAAAATTCTTGTTATGGATGAAGCAACTGCAAATGTTGATCCACAAACTGATGTATTAATACAGACAACAATTCGTAATAAATTCAAATATTGTACAGTATTAACGATAGCACATCGTTTACATACTGTAATGGATTCAGATAAAGTTTTAGTTATGGATGCTGGACGTGTTGTTGAATATGGACCACCATATGAATTATTAACACAATCTGAAGTTAAAGTATTCTATGGTATGGTAAAACAAACTGGTAAAGCAACATTCGAAACATTACTTAAGGTGGCACAAAAGGTAAAGATTTTTTTCTCTCAAATTTTTCATTTATAAATTCAATTTTTAAATTTTTTTTTCTTTTCTCCATAGGCCTACGAGGACAAACAAATTCATTGAATATGAAAATGGAATTTATGTTGAAAGAAGAAGAAGAAGAAGAAGAAGAAGGAAACATTCCTATGGATAAATGTTTTTTTTTATATACCTATATATATTTAAAAAGAAATGAAAAACGATAAAAAAAGGCAAATATGCAACTATAACAACAAAACAGAAAATAAAATAAAAAATTTATAGTAGAAAATTTTTTTATTTTTTTATGTGTAAAGTTAAAAAAACTGAAACTGAAATAAAAATGAACGAAGAATGTTATGGAATTTTTCTGTATGAGATAGCGAATAGTAAATTTATTAAATGAAAATAAATATGTGTAAATGAAAGTAGAACAAAATTTAGAAAAGTAGAAAAGTCTAAAGAAAATTAAAAATAAAAAAAAATGCCTGATATATTTAAAAATGAATATAAATGTATGTAATGTAAAAAAATAAAAATGTAAACAATAAATAAAGTGCCGTCACAAACAAGTCTCATTTTAGTTTATAAGTAAAATGCAAAAATAAAGGGAAAAAACATAAAACATTTTTGTATGCATTGTTTTAAATAAAACAAAAAAAAAAGACAATGAAAAAAATAAATTGTATTTACCAATTAATGTAAATACAATTTAACAGTTAAAAATGAAAATTTTATTAATAATAAAATTGTAAAATAAAGGAAAACGAACAAAACATAACAAATAAAATTTTAATATGAGTTATTTGTTTAATTTTTGTTTGTTTGTTTTTTTTGTCTTGTAATTTGTAATTTGTAGCAAAAAAAAAGGTGAATGTTATATTATGAAGAGGGGAATTAAGGATTAAAAAGATTTCACATATTATGTACATACAAATGTATGTACATTATTTTATTTTTACTTTTTTTTTGTGAAATTTTCTACATTTTGTTTTCTTCTTCATTTAATAAATTATCTTTTTTTTTTCGTGTATTTTTTAATTATTTATTTAAAATTTTGTTTTTTTTAATAATTTTTTTATATATTTAATATATATGTACATTAAATAAAAACGAAAAAAAAAACATTTATTGCAAACTCATTGTAAAAACATTTATGCAATATTTTTGTTGTAGTTAATATTATTAAATTAGAACATACATATACGATTATATTTTTATAATGTATTTGTATTAATTTTTTTTTTTCTTATTTTTGTATTTAATTTAAAAATGAATTTGACTTTTTTGTTTTTTCTTTGAATATTAATTTATATAGAAATATGTACATACATTACATAGCCCTAATATGATTTTGTTCATTAAAGTCTCTGAAATAACTACTATTCCTGTAATAGAAGGGAAATTCTAATCAAAATATCATCTGTCCATTAAATTGAATCTGATATCATTCAGCCAACTATGCATGTACATATGTACATATGTATTTATGCATATTTCAAGTTCAAGTTATTTATGCATTAAAATGTTTGGGAGTACTTAAAGTAAACATGTAAAAGTAAATAATAAATGTGCAGTATGTATGTATATATCTTATAATTTGATAGTATAATTCGATTTGAAAATTAGTTTTTTGTATCTAATATCTTATCTCAGAATTTTGTAAAATTCCATTACAGGATTACAGCCATTCAGCGACAACTACAGCGTATCGCCAAAAGTTCGCACAATTCGGGCGATAATCACAGCGTAACATAACATAAATTTTACATTTTTTTTTTTGCTTCTTGCGAATAGATTTCTAGTACTCAGTGCCGGATTAAGTCAGCGCGGGGCCCGTAGCAAATGTTCACAGGAGGCCCTAATTTTTGTTTGATTGTAAAATAAAACACAGCTTTTACAAACAAACTTTTCTTGATTTAATATGAGAAAATTTAGAGATAACACTAGACAAATCAATTTCTCTAAGTAAATTAGATTCAACATTCATTAAGGTGAGGTTATTTAAACGATCTTGTCCCATTGAGTTTCGCAATTCATTTTTTATACGCTTTAATGCTGAAAAAGAACGTTCTCCACTGCAGTTTGTGATCATTAAAGTCAGATAAATTCGTAGGAATATCTCTACATTAGGAAAGCACGACTCCAAATGATGTTCCATTATAAGTTTGTAATACTGCAGTTCAGGAGCCTCATGCTTTTCATTGTTAATAGCAGCAGCCTCTTCAGTTTTAAGGAGTTCTGAAAACTGCACAAGTTCGTCGCCTAGGCTATCTTCCAAATCCTCTTGGTAGGCGCTGACAATATTTGGAATTCTTTTCAAGATCTCTTCTGCTGTTAGAAATTTTATTTGCCAAAGTATTCCAAATACACTTGTAACTTTGTGATACGCCTCCATGCGTTTAGATAAGGCAGACAGTACATCATCAATTATGACAATAAACACCTGACTTTCAAATTTTTGTTTGGGTGTTTGATTTTCTACAATTTCATCGAGCATAGCAGAGCCACTGAAACTATCGTACTTAGTATTTCGCTTGCGTTGTCTCGAGGTTTGTTGTTGATATTCTTCACAGCCGGTCAGAATTTTGGCATTGGCTTCAATATCTGAAAATGTTGACCGTACTGTTTGAGCGTACCCATATAACGATTCATACAGGGTATATCCTGTGTTAAGATCTTGATCAGGTGACTGTAACAAAGCGCTAGACGCTTGCATACGTTCTAGAATTGCGTTCCATAAAATAGTCATTATTCCCGTTTCTAATTTACTCATTCTTGAAACTAATCCATACGCCTGATTTCGACATTCTACTTTTTGATCCATGTTACTTGAGATGTTATCCAAAACTTCTTTGATAATTGTAAAACCACGTAACAATGCCTTTGTTGCATCAGCGCGAGCAGACCACCTAGTGTCTGACAGTCTTTTTAAAATCGGGAACTTTGAACCTGTATCTTCAAGTGCTTTTATAAGAAGCTTCCACCGATAGTTAGAACTGGAAAAGAATGTATAGAGGCTTTCAACAAAATCAAAAAAAAATAGATGCTTCCATAACACGTTCTGCAGCACATTTTGCAACCAAATTTAATGAATGAGCAAAGCAGGGAATGTATTCTACATATGTATTTAACTGTTTAATTCGCGCTTGTAAGCCGTGATATTTTCCACTCATGTTGCTGGCATTGTCATAGCTTTGACCACGACAGTCTTTGATATCAATGCCATTTGTCTCTAAGAATCGAAGTAAACTTTGGGCGAGTTGCTCAGCAGTATGGCCTTCCATATCCAAAAATTTTACAAATCTTTCCACAGGTCCAGATGGCAGGACATAGCGCACTATTAGAGTGAGTTGGTCCACATGCGAAATGTCTGGAGTAGAGTCCAGTGATATTGAATAATACTTGAACTTTTTAACTTCGCAAATGATGTGATCTAACAAGCTTGATGCCATTAAATTGATAAATTCTTCACATGTTGTTTTTGATAAATATGATGTATGTCCCTTTCCTTTATTCGCGTGACTATTTATATGTTGAGCCAGAAAAACGTCAAAATTAGATATTAATTCCAACAAACCTAAATAATTTCCATTATGAGGTGAACCAATGATTTCATCACTACCCCGAAATGCAAGACCTCGTTCTGCTAAAAATCGAATAACTGCAGTAATTCGCTCTAAAAGTGACCTCCAATATTTTTGTTCTGCATCAATTTGGCTTAGAAGCTGAGAATCGACACGCGCATCTTTATTTTTGCGAACTAATAGTGAAATTATCGCTTGTCTGTGAGAAGAGCTTTCTTCATGTCTTTTCAACAAATTGCTTGCGTTTTTCCAGTCGTTAAACCCTTCTTTCGTAAATCGTGGCGAATAGCTTGAATCGGTAACTTTGCAAACAAAACAGAAAAGTTTTCCTTTAGTTTCTGAATAACACAACCAATCCCTCACGTAACTTTTGTTTGTTGGTGTATGTGTGTAATTAAAAAACGATTTTCGGCAAAATCTGGGATTATTTTCTTTGTCATAAATTCTTTTTGAAGACAAAAAATCACTGTCCATGTGTTGCACTTCGCTACTTCCTTTCGCAATCCAATAATCTCGATCGAAGTTGCTCGGCCATTCACCAATATCTTCAGAATAAATTGTATTTTCCTTTTGTTTTTGATTTATAGAAGACGTTGCTATATCGGAAACATGTATTGTACTTTCTGCCTTTCTTTGACTTGAAGATGGTGTGGCTAAATTAGGAGGATTTGCACTACATGCTACTTCATTTTGAGTTACAGAAAATGTATCTAAATCATGAATAATTACAGATCTTAATGGTAATATCGGTAATAAGGATTTTTCTATGGCATTACCTTCACCTACTGTACACTCAGACGTGACTTCTGTACTTTCTGCTCCTATTTCTTTTGATTCAGCTCCATCATGTGCGGTATTAAAAAATTCAGACAGCTTGCGAGTTTTTGATATAACATCTTGGTTCTTTTTTTCTTTTTCATCTCTTGCTTTACGCTTTGCACTTCCAGAAGCGTAGTGTCGACTCGTATCTCTAACTCTACTACTCATGTTGACTATCGCAATCTGAGTATAAAGGAAAATGAATTCAAAAATGAAATACAATCCTCCTACTATTTACTTATATTACAGATACTTTTTTTACAGACTGCAGTAGAATTATAAAATTATGTTTAATTAGACCAAACTAACACTTTCTCTGTTCACTATATTATGCACTTTATATATTTTAATACTTACATAAGCTATAATAGAAACAAAAATCCACATATCTCATAACATAGGAAATAATAAAACCGAATAAAGAGTAACTTCAAGTATAACCGTAAATTTTTTTTGTTTTCTATCTCATTGTTATTTTTTATATATAGAATATAGCTATTATTATTTTTTAAATTTTTACTGATCGGTTTCAAAAAAGCATCATAACATCATTAATATAAATACATAAACATATAGGTATACGTATTTAGGAATAAATTCATAGCTTCAATGCAAAAAACAATTAAAAAAAGATACGAATAATAGAAAAAGTAATATAAATGCAGTTATGTGTAGGTACATGTTGTGTTCTATAATTGGGTATATGAGTTTAAAAATGACCTATTTATAAACTGATACTACTGATAATTTTAAATAAAAATGTTATTTAAAAAATAACAAAATAAATTTTAAGTAGCAAAGAGCAAAAAATAAATTTGGAAAAAATTCTTCATTCACACGTGCGGGTCAAATAGATTAGAGCAGAACAATTATGTACAACTTGTGGCCGTGTATAATGAAAGAAAACAAAAACAATTTGATGATTATACTTGAAGTCACACCTTCACTGGCTTTATTATTTCCAATGTTATAGGTCAAACAATATACAATATGTATTCTAAAATTATATTTAGGGTTTTTCATAAAATTCTTATTTTTATGATACAATGTTATAGACATGTATCATCGAATTCAGTTTCTTCGAACATTTTACAATTCTTTAAAAAAGCAATATTTTGTCGCTATAAAATTTTACGAGCCAAGCATTTTCTAAAGCGCGGGGCCCGTAGCATTTGCTACTTCTGCTATATGGCTAATCCGGCTCTGCTAGTACTGCAAAATCCAGGTCGTGAATGGCTCGTTGTTGCTGAAAAATAGAATAGAATCTATTGGGGTGACAGCGATAGCGTAAAGTTCAACAACGGTAAAAGTCCCATTTAATTACTGTATACGCTGTAGTTGTCGCCGAAATTGAATTGTGCGATGGCTGTTAGAATTAGAAAAAAAGATGCTATGAAATTTGAGATTGTAATAAAATAACAATTTAAATAAAATTTTTAGTTTAAATCTTTGAAATCTGAAATATTATTTTGAAAAAATTTTAATAAATTGTTGTTTTAAAAATATGAATATGTATATCTATGTAAATAAAATTTTTTGGAAATAAATAAAAGAAAAAAATTCTAGATTATAAATATCAACAGGATGCAACAGGTAAGTAGTATTGTTGGAGGATCTTGCTTATAATAGATTAACAATTAGAGATTAGTGATTATTTTAGGAATTTCCATTTACATTTATTTAATAAATTTTTTTCTAGATTTTTCAAATTCTTCATTCCACCATTCCTTTTTCACTGTTTTCAAAAAAAAAAAATAAAATAAAATAAAATAAAAAAAAAACATTTTTTCATTTAGTTATGAGCATAATTTTATTATTACAAAGATTATGTGCATTTTACATTATTTATGTACGTATTCGCTAATTTAAATAAAATAAAATTGTATATTTTTGCAAAAATATTGTACATATTACAAATAACTCGATATCATACACATTCGTATATATACAAAAGAAAAAACAAAAACATTTTTTATTATAACAAATGAATCAAAAAAATAAATAAAAATTAAAATAAAACAAAAATTAAAAAAATATATAATATACAAAAACTTCTAAATAATTTTTATAAGAGCATTGAAATCCAAGCCAAAAAAACCTTCGTATTTAAATGCGTTTACATTTTTTTTCTTTCATACATCGAATAGGAGAGGAGAGGAGAGGAGAGGATTGTATGAGATGAACAAAAAATATAAGCGAAATGAGGTCATTACATACATATGTACGAGGTAAGGTGAAAAGTTCTCGGCCTGACAGTGAAAGCCTATGTTTTTTAGAATAAAATACATTTATTTCGCTACATAGTCTCCTTTCAAGTCTAAGCACTTTGTCCAGCGTTTCTCCAATGAAAGGATGCCCTCCTTAAGGTACGATTCTGGAAGGTCTGCAAAATACCCATCTACAGCTTCCATAACCTCTTCATTTGATTCAAAATGTTTCCCAGCTACGAATTTTTTTAGATTTGGAAACAAATGAAAGTCTGACGGAGCCAGATTGGCGTGTAGTGGTGGACCCACGTCTCGTCCATGGTAACAAATCGGCGCACAAAATCAGTTGGATCCTTTTTAAAACGGTCCAAACAGTGTTTTGAAATTAGTTTCCGTTTAAATTCAAAGTGAAGGAGCAGACTCCTTATAAACTTTTACCAACTTTGGATGGATTTCAGAAGGTGATAACCCGTCCAAAACAAAGAATTTAATTACCGCACGATATTCAATTTTATCCATTTTAAAAAAACAAAAACACACAAACACGTCTACTTTAAACATCCGTATAAAAAATACCATTTGACAGATCAAGTTGAAATTTGAAATATGTTGTTTTGACAAGTGTACCAACATAACAACAAAAATTTTAATGATATCACTGCCAGATCTGTGTTAGGCCGAGAATTTTTCACCTTACCCTCGTATATGAAATAAATTATGATCATGAAGAATAGATAAATTATTTATTCCAAAGCTTTCGCTATCCATAGAATAAATCTCTGATTTTTTAGTCTATTTTGTGTTTCACGAACGTTTGATAAGTTAATCTATAGATAAATCAATAGGTTATTTTAATCTTATGATTTCGACAAGTTTAAATGCTCATCTATGGATATTATATGGAAAGTTAAATTGATATTTTATCAACAATACTATGGTAAAAGATGGTAAAAGTGTATGTTTGATTATTATTGAAGTGTTTTTATAACCAATATAATAGTATTTCCGCTAATAAGTTGATGTTTTACCGTCAGTAATTTTTGATTGTTGAGATAAAATAACTTCTTATATTACTGCCTTTATATGATGACAAAAATTTTAATTTTCAAAAAAAATTATTTGTTGACACTTTCAGCAATATTTCTCTTTAGAAGTGTTTAATCAAAAAATTAACTTTAACGATGAAAATCAGTGACAATATTTTTCTTTAGGAAATTTCAAATCAAAACTAATACGTAGATAATACGATTATCAGTGGCGGCGGACTTTCCGATGAAGCTTCCCTAGACATCATTCGAAGCTTCAAAATGAAAATTCAAAAATGAGTACACATCATAATGTCTGAAATACTACTTTTACTAATATAGCGTATACTATAGGTAATGTAATAGAATAGTCAGTGACATTCACTGCTCAAAAATATGTATAGAGTAGAGAAGCAAGAGCAAGCATTAAATGCTGTTCTTGTTAGTGATTTTCTGAATTTTTGATTATTCACTGGCTACCCTCAACAGACAATAATGGTAATTTAACCGAAATAACCACTGAATATGTTGCGATTACTATACATCTGAGAGACTTGTACAGGTATTTATCGAGTTTAAATCTAAAAACGAAGTTTTATGAATTACAGAAAAAAAAATGAAACAAACTTTAGTCAAATTTTAAATTTTGATTATTTATTATGAATTTTCATCACACAATGTAGTACAATCTGTGTGTTATTTAGAATGTTCATACTATACTACTTTTCCACTGAAAAGTACTACTCCAGTTCTTACGTCCATAATGCAGAACACAATTGATGCATTAACAGCTGTATTAATCGATTTAATCGATTTAGCACGATAGTCCATTTTATTCATGATACCCATATCTAAAATTTTAAATTAAATTTAAAAAAAAAAAGAAAAAAAAAACAATTTACCCATTGCTACATAAGCTTCTACACCAGCTTCATTAAATTCAATTGCAAATTTTTGAACGACATCTGTCACTTCTAATGCTGGTCCAGGTGAGTTGATTTTTTGAATATTTGCTTCTGGGGTAAATATTTTCTTGATACCAAGCTGGAAAAATTTGTAAAATGAAATGAAATAAATAACCATAAATGTATCTTCCTAATTAACGAATTTAAGATTATATAAATAAAGATTTTATTTACATTTTTAATATGTTTAGCCATACTGAAAGATGATTCAAATTTGTGTTTTGGTAGTGATATTGTAAAACTTTTTTCTTCCATTTTTGATATTTCTTTTTCTAGAATGTTTCGATCTAATTTGTTAATAACATGTTGTAATGGAACATCAGGTTTCGGGTGAATCATAATCATTGCATATTTGCCACCCTGAAAAAAAAATTAATTTGAAAAACAATAAAAAAAAATTCTCATTTACACTGAAAGGAAAAAAAACACTTATTTTTCACTCACCTTAAAATTCAGACGAACCAACCACGAATCTAATGCTTGTGAATCTATACCATGGAAGCTTCTATTAGTTTTCATAAAAATTATGTCATCCTGTTCTAAATTGTCATTTGGATGGTATGATTCTTCTGCGGGTTCAAATCCTATTTCCCATTCAGCTTTGAAATAAATTGTATTCAGAATTATGGCTTGTGTACCATTAATTAAATCTGAAATTTAATATATAATTTTAAAGTTTAATTTATGTATTCCTGCATATCAAATGAAATGAGATTTTTATAAAGGTATATCATGAATACAAACATACCTGGAGTAACGATATCTTTAAAATGTCTTTTAGTGTCTTGTGATACGTAATTATTCAAAGTTTTAGCAGTTTTATCTCTTCTATCGAAATCGTATGTTTTTACTTCTGTATTGAAAAGATATAATGCATCGCGCTTATATGAACGATTAATACTAGCACCTTTATCTAAACCAATTAAAGAACCCATCAGAAGGGAATTACTTTCACTTTTTTTCTACAAAAATTAATAAAATTAACATTTAAACACGTTATGTTTGATTTAAAAAAAAAATATGTATTCTCATTTGAATTGCTCTCCATACCCTAAGTGGTTCAAGTGTTTTCAGCCAGTAACTTAAATCGTATCTATTTATTGTAGGTAGAAGAATCGATAATTCCTTATCTGATTTTGAATTTGCTGCGATAGCTTTTTTTAATAAAGATAATGAAAGTTTTGTTACGAATGGTGATAAGATAACATTACAGGTGTTCTGAACAGTTATGCATTCATTATTTAAAACTTCCTGTAGAAGAAAGACGAATAAATTTGTAAAAATTGTGAATTAATAAAAAAAAAAGTACACATTCAGAGTAGAACGAACAAAATTATACCTTGGTTAGAAGTTATAATATTATCCCACGAACACCCTATAATATAAAATATAATGTGCTTAAAACACTTTACGTAAACATAATAAATATACAATTTGACTTTACATACTATCATATTACATCTACCTAGAACAAATTCATTTTTTTGCATTTTTATATAAAATTTATTTCCCATACATTCTTTTTGCTATTTCAAGCTTTTATTAGATGTCACATTTAAAATACATATGTACATGCATTTTCATTGTACACATGCATCGCAATCACGTTGACTCTATATCCAAATTTACTGATTTCGCAATTCTCACGGGAAACTTCAATATATGAAATTCTAAGAAATGCATTTTTAATTCTCAAGAATTTTCCTAAAACGGAAATCAAAAGAAGTATATAAACCGAATAATTAATTAACACCAGTCAGTTCTAGTTCAGAGTTCTAATCCAACATATGTATAGTTCATTTTAAAGTTCTAATAGTTGCTTGGTAAAGTTCATTTTAAAACCACAGTACAGAGTTCTAATTCAACATAGTTGCTTAGTAAAGTAAAAATAAGTAGTTCATTGCTCAGTATAGTAAAAATAATTAGTGAAGTTATAATAAAATTATAAGTTCTTAAATTAAAAGTGAATTTGTTTAAAATTATAAGTCCTTATAAAATTAAGACTAAATTAATTAAAGAAACAATTAGTGAATTTATAAGATCATTATAAAAACTAAAAACTAAAAGTAATCATTGTAAAACTAAAAGTAAATTTTATAAATAAAGTAATTGTAAAATTGAAAATAATTTTTAAATAAAGTGTTTTTAGTCCCTAAAGATTGGGAATATAATATTTTATATTTTTTTTACGATCTCAAAGATAGAGATCAAAACTGGCGCAGTCGGTAGGATTGCGTAAAACGATTTAAAATAATAGTATCGTTTGTATCTTAATACTTAATTACGCAATTCGAAAAATATATAAAAACAACAGATGGTTCTTACAAGAAGTAAAACCAGACTTATCAGTGAATTAAAACAACAACTTGACAAATTGCTGCAACCCATCCATGAAGACGATGATACGGTCGACCACCAACTAATAGTGGAAATTATGAAAAAAATTGCTGAACTTCAGGGAAACTGAACTTTTCTTTTCATCATAAGAACTCATCCAGAACTCGCCTAGAACTCATCCTTAAACCAACCAAGGTCATCATCTGCACTGTCTACAAACCAACAAATCAACAAATATCATCTCTACAAATCAACAAATAAACAACTTTACAAACCAACAAATATCATCTCTACAAATAATAAATCAACAACTTTACAAACCAACAAACCCAACAAATCAACAAATATCATCTCTACAAATCAACAAATCAACGAAAGGACATCGAACAACATAAAGGAATAATAAGGTCAGAAATATTTTACTATTAGTTTTAAAATTAAAATTAAAATAAAAATATAAAAATAAAAAGAAAAAAAAAAAAACCAATTTGTTTTTAAAATAAATAAAACATAATTTTAAATCATAATTTTAAACCAAGTTTGAAATTAGTTATATATATATAAATTTTTTTTTCTCCATAAATATTTAAAAATCTTGTTGATACAATAGTCTGTAATCTGTTCATGTCTTCAGAAAACATTTCAAATTTATCAGAACAAGTTGAATTAGCTCGACAAAGATCTCGCGAAATCTCGAATATTTTAGGAAACTTTTTCGAACCATTACCACAAAATCTCAACATGCTTTCCCTTCAAATAGATCCTCTCAAATACCTTTCGAAATTACCAGAATTTAATGGAGACTATAGAGACCTTCAAAATTTTATAGATCTGATTGATAAAATTCAACCCACACTCTCAAGGTACGATAACTTAGCGCAAAGTATTTTCTCAGACCATATAAAATCAAAACTAAGGGGAAAAGCTAGAGAAGTTATAGAAATAAATTCACACATAACTTCTTGGGATGACATCAAAAATATTTTAATCAATAACTTTGGTGATAGGTTTACAGCAGAAGAACTATTCGACGAACTTAGAGCTACAAGGTTTAAAACAAACAGCGTTGAATTTTACAATGACCTTAAAAACATATTAAGAAGACTAAATATAAAAACGAAACAGCTGACGGAAGACACTGACGATTTACAAAACATCATTGAACAAAACAAATCCTCTGCACTATTAGTATTTAAAAACAAATTGCCTGAACCAATGAGATCCATCATCCTTTGTAGAAATCCTAACAGCTTAGAAGAAGCGATAAATATTTTACACGAATGTAATTACGCTTTCTATAATCCATCCCAAAAATCCCAACACACACATCCAAATAGAGCAACCAATAAAGATCAAACAAAAAACTATAACAGACAGCATTCAAGTAACAACCGTCCGTTTAACAAACCCCCTTTTAATAATAATAATAATAATAAACCTCCATATCAAAGTAATCAAAATCATTCACCGTTCCATCAAAATTTCAACAATTATCGACGACCTTTTTTCAACTCAAATCATAGTTTTAATAATCAAAATGGTAACTTTAAACCAGATCAAAATAACTATAATAACAACAGACAAAGATTCGGAAATAACAATCAAAACAACAATATAGATAGAGGAGAACCGATGGAAGTAGATTTAGTCCAACCAGATAAAACAACACATCAAAATTTTCCGTTACAAGCCTCCAATACAAATTACCCCATATAATTGTTAAATCTAAAACTATACCCTTGAAATTTATTATTGACGCCGGAGCAACCCATTCAATTATCAATCCTGGCCTTTGTCACCCAAAATGGAGAACCATACTTGAAAATCCTTTAAAGATAAAAACTCTTAATCATACAATTGAAATAAAACAAAAAGTCAATATACCTTTATTCAGTGAACTAGGAAAATCATCGAATAAAGTAGAATTCTTCGAATGTAAATTCCATGACGAATTTGATGGAATAATCGGAAACAACATTCTACAGGATATAAAAGCAATTATAAATTATGCAACTAAAGAATTAATCGTTGGAAAAAATAAAATTAAACTAAATTTCGAGTTAAAAGAAAAAGAAATTAAGGAATACGAACAAATCGAAACACATTTTACAGTATCGCAAAAAGATGGACTAGGTTACGTCGAAGAACATAGAAACGCTGAAGATACGCTTATCATAGAAGAAGGAATTTACAATATTGAAAATTTTAAAATTCTTGCAAGAGCAAAGAAACACAAAAATACAGAAAATATAACCGAAATACCCCAACCCTTAAAAATACAAAAAGTCGATTCCGAAAATTTTAATATTATAGAACGAACGAACAAAACATCCATCCAAGAGCAATTACGAACTGACCATTTGAACTCTGAAGAAAAAACACTTTTACTAAAAACTGTAAGACAATTTTCTGACATATTCTATAATGAAAATTCGGACCTCACATTCACAAGTGTAATAAAACATAGAATAAGGACTATTAACGACATTCCAATCCATTCTAAAACTTACCGCTACCCTTATATACATAAAACAGAGGTAGAAAGACAGATCACAGAGATGTTAGAGAAAAACATCATACGCCACAGTAATTCACCTTATTCGGCTCCTATTTGGATCGTACCTAAGAAGGTCGATGCAAGTGGAAAACCAAAATGGAGACTTGTTATTGATTACCGCAAATTAAACGAGGTAACCATCGATGACAAGTACCCAATGCCCAATATTGACGAAATCTTAGAGAAACTAGGCAACTGTCAATATTTTACCACCCTTGATTTGGCGAAGGGATTTCACCAAATCGAAATAGATGAAAATGATATTCATAAAACCGCTTTTAGCGTTGAAAACGGTCATTACGAGTTTTTGCGTATGCCGTTTGGACTTAAGACGGCACCAGCAACCTTTCAAAGACTAATGAATCATGTCCTAGAGGACTACATAAATAAAATTTGCTTGGTATACTTGGACGATATTATAATTTTTTCTACATCTCTCCAAGAACATATCGATTCGATAAGGAAAATTTTTCAAAGATTGAAGGAAGTCAACCTCAAGGTGCAACTAGATAAATCCGAATTTCTTAAGAGAGAAACGGAATTTCTAGGACATATTGTTACTCCAGAGGGTATCAAACCCAATCCTAAAAAAATAGAATGCGTTAAAAACTTTCCAATTCCCAAAACAAATAAACAAATAAAGCAATTTCTAGGATTAACGGGATACTATCGCAAGTTCATAAAAGATTATTCGAAAATTGCGAAACCGATGACTAAATATTTAAAGAAAGACAAAAAAATAAATCTCTCAGACCCAGAATACCAACACAGCTTTACAACACTTAAAGAATTACTTATAAACGATCCCATACTTCGTTATCCGGATTTCAACAAAATTTTTACACTCACTACGGACGCGAGTCAATATGCATTAGGTGCAGTATTGTCGCAAGAAAATCACCCTATATGTTATGCCAGTAGGACGTTAAATGACCATGAAATTAATTATAGTACCATCGAGAAAGAGCTCCTGGCTATAATTTGGGCTACCAAATATTTCCGCCCATACCTCTTTGGTCGAAAGTTTATTATCGAAACGGATCACAAACCACTAACTTGGCTATTTTCATTAAAAGAACCGAATTCAAAACTCGTCAGATGGCGGTTAAGATTAAGTGAGTACGATTATACAATTCAATACAAAAAAGGAACAAAAAATAGCAATGCCGACGCATTATCCAGGATACCAGAACCAACTGCAGAATTAAATATTGCTGTACAAAACCCTTCGATACCCATCAGCAAATCTCCAATTAATGTATTTAAAACCCAAATAATAATAAACAAAACAAACACCGGGTCGCTAAAAATAAAAAAACAAAAAATTTTTGACAAAAATCGAACAATAGTCTACGCAAAGATGCTGGACGAACAAACTACTATCACTCTTTTAAAAACACATTTTTGCCCAGATAAGTTGAACGCTGTCTTCATTGAAAATGAAGAATATTTTCAAATTTTAGAAAACATTTTTGATCAACATTTCTCTAACAATGATAAATTCAGAATCATTCGATGTAATACATTCTTAAAAGATATAGTTGATGAAGAAGAATTAGCTCAAAAAATAAAAGAAGAACATTTGAAAAACAATCATAGGGGAATTGAAGAGGTCTTTTATCAAATAAAATCAATTTATTACAATCCAAAGTTAAAAGAACGTATAACACAATTCATAAATAACTGCGACATATGTAACTATGAGAAATATAATCGAAAACCTCCGAAAGTTCCATATAAATTAACGGAAACCCCACGTACACCCAGAGAGATAATTCACGTTGACGTTTTTTATACATTACAAAATCAATTATTCCTTACAATTATTGACAAATTCTCCAAACACGCCTGTGCAATAAAAATTATAGGTAGATCTTGGACAGAATTCAAGAGAGCCTTATCTTTCTACTTTGGCCAGTTCGGTACAGTAAAGAAAATAGTTGTAGACAATGAATTAGGATTTAAAGTCATACCTTTGAGAGAGTTTTTGAAAAATCTAAATGTAGACATTCACTACACATCTAGTAGTAACCATACCTCAAATTCAGACATAGAACGTCTGCATAATACAATAAATGAACACATAAGACTTTTAAAACATGACCAAACAAATCATATTAAAACAACAGAAGAAAAAATTCTTCAAATAATTATATTCTATAATAACAGCATTCATTCCACTACAGGAAAGAAGCCTATTGACTTCGTCAACGGCACAATACATCAAAGCGAATACGACGAAATCTATAAAAGGATCATTGACAAAAAACAAAAAACCATAGAGAAGCTGAATCAAAACAGAAAAGACATTGTCATACACGAAGGAAAAAATTTCATTAAAGAAATACGAGGAGGTAAGAATCATTCAAAATACAGGAAAATAGAGTCAAAGAAAATCGACGAAGATCATATTATCGACGAAAAAAATAATTTGAAATACTACAAAATTCACATCAAACCCGAGAAAAAATTCCAGAACACCGATAACCCAACTATAGAAGTTAAAAGAAAAAAAAAACACTAAGAAGGATGTATATAATTAATTTACTAATTCTGATTTTACCGGTTGTTTGGACACAAGAAATACAAATTCATAACTTTAATAGTAATAACGGTTACTTAACTCTAGAACTAGAAGATGTAAAAATTATCGAAAAATATAACAAAATTCTTCATATTATAAACGTCACAGAATTCGAAGTCGCAAAAAATCTCATTAAATCCAACATTTTATCTCTTCAACTCAAGTCAAAATTGATAGAACCAATGTATAAAACTCTACATCAAAATATGATTTTACTTGAAGCTAAAATAGAGAACATCAAACCTCATAATAATCATAGAGAAAAACGCGGACTCGTAAATATATTAGGTAGAGGGTTAAAATACATCGCAGGGACAATGGACTATGACGACGAACTAGAAATCAAGACAAAGCTAGACGAACTATACAATAACAACAACAAACTAGTCGACGAAAACAACAAACAAATAAGCATTAACAGACGAATACTAGATCAAATTCAAAATATAACTACACACATCAGAGTTCAACAATCTGCTATAGAAAGCTACATCAATAAAGCCACAAACAACTTCACCAATAGAATAGTGACATTAGAAGACGAATTTTCATTAATGCAATATGCATATCAAATGAACCACGACATTGTTCTATTGAGAAATCACATTGATGATATAGAACAAGTATTATTTTCAAGTAAATTAGGCATCCTATCGAAAAATATCCTTAATGCAGGAGAATTAACATTCATTTCAAGTATAGAAAGCTATGAAAATATTAAAATAGCTGTTTCTTCATATAATTATATTATTATAATTACTTTACTTATTCCTCAGTTTTCAAATTCAAAGTTTTCGAAGGTCTTAATAGAACCTATTCCAGATAAACAAAATAAATCCCTTTTCCTATCAACAAACGAAGTTCTCGTGGATGAACGAAATAAAGTTTATAAATTACCGGTTAAAGATAATTTAGAAAAGAATCTTATAGCTATTACAGACGATTGTATTAACAATATTATGAGTACAAAAGAAGCCCTTTGTAACAAATTATTAAAAAATACCGAAGAAATTATAGAAGTAAGAACAGGCATAATAATTACAAAAAACTTAAAAGAAACTAAAATAGAACATAATTGTAACAATCTAAATATAACTTTAAAAGGAAATTATTTGATCAAATTTAAGAACTGCAAAATTGTAATTCAAAACAAAACGTATGAAAATGTTGAAATAAAATTTTACGACAAGGTAATATTACCAAATTTTGTTACTAAAATCAAGGAAAAAGAAATTGTAAAAGAACTAAGTTTAAGTAATTTGTATATCGAAAACATTCAAAATAGAGAAAAATTAGAAAAATTAAGTCATAAAAGTCATGTAACCACTATAGTTAATACTAGCATTAATTCCTGCATTATTTTATTTGTAGTTATTTTTATTACAATGAACATTATAAGAAGATATACGAGTAAATCGAAAGAATAAGGAACTTATTATAAATATAATTCTCGTCGGAGCCTCAATCTAACGTTGGGGGAGTTATAATATTATCCCACGAACACCCTATAATATAAAATATAATGTGCTTAAAACACTTTACGTAAACATAATAAATATACAATTTGACTTTACATACTATCATATTACATCTACCTAGAACAAATTCATTTTTTTGCATTTTTATATAAAATTTATTTCCCATACATTCTTTTTGCTATTTCAAGCTTTTATTAGATGTCACATTTAAAATACATATGTACATGCATTTTCATTGTACACATGCATCGCAATCACGTTGACTCTATATCCAAATTTACTGATTTCGCAATTCTCACGGGAAACTTCAATATATGAAATTCTAAGAAATGCATTTTTAATTCTCAAGAATTTTCCTAAAACGGAAATCAAAAGAAGTATATAAACCGAATAATTAATTAACACCAGTCAGTTCTAGTTCAGAGTTCTAATCCAACATATGTATAGTTCATTTTAAAGTTCTAATAGTTGCTTGGTAAAGTTCATTTTAAAACCACAGTACAGAGTTCTAATTCAACATAGTTGCTTAGTAAAGTAAAAATAAGTAGTTCATTGCTCAGTATAGTAAAAATAATTAGTGAAGTTATAATAAAATTATAAGTTCTTAAATTAAAAGTGAATTTGTTTAAAATTATAAGTCCTTATAAAATTAAGACTAAATTAATTAAAGAAACAATTAGTGAATTTATAAGATCATTATAAAAACTAAAAACTAAAAGTAATCATTGTAAAACTAAAAGTAAATTTTATAAATAAAGTAATTGTAAAATTGAAAATAATTTTTAAATAAAGTGTTTTTAGTCCCTAAAGATTGGGAATATAATATTTTATATTTTTTTTACGATCTCAAAGATAGAGATCAAAACTGTTAGACTCCAATCGAATTCTTCAGTATTACTTTCAGATGCGTCGCTGTATATATTAAGAATCAGTAATAAAATCACTTTGAAATGAAATAAAAAATACATTTTAATTGAATTCTTGTTACAAATTTATATGTAAAATTTATTTATTTGTTTTTTTTTTCTTTCTAAATACTTACATGAAATGAACTGCATTTTCGTTAATTAATTATTTTTCCAAAATAGAATTTTTGTTTTTCTTCTAATTTTTCAAACTTATCCCGATTGAATCAAGACACAAATGATGAAAATCAATAATATTCTCAACATTTATATATGCGAATAATTTCTGGAAAATTTTATCACAAAAATATTTATTTATTATTCAAAATACAAATATGTATTTTAGAAATATACAGATACGGGTATTTACATTTATATATCCCTCTTAACTTCATTTTTGAAACTGAAAATATTTCTATTGAGCTTTTAGAAAAATCTAAAAATGAAAAGAATAAATTTCCCAAAAAGCATAGAAAAATAAAATCAATTAAAATCCTCAATACTGTTCAGTCTCTTATCTGAGTGAATATGAACATTATCTCTTAGAATGTCTAATAATATATATTATACTTAAATTTGTTGAGAAACTGTACTATCAATGTCTTTGCTTTCTTTGGCTGATCATTTCCATCAAATACTTATATATCTCTTCATTTTCTTTAGACAAAAACTATAATTTTTGCTATTAAAAACTGTCATTTATTTATCGTTTTAGGACATCATTAATAAATTGCTGAAATTTCAAACTTAATAAAATTCCGACGAATTGATAATACATATATGTAGACAAAAGTATTATTTTGTAGTGTGATCGTTTATCGGTTCATTATTAATGTTCTCAAAAATGTCTTAATTTCTAACTTTAATTTTAATAATTAATTAATTTACAATTTATTCAAATGACATTTGATTCACATTACATTTGCTTTTTTTTATGAATTCAAGACTTTTTAAAATTATGTAACATATTAAAAATTTATACATCTTTCCATATAAGTAGTACATAAAAGATAAAAGTATGTAACTTCATATAGTAAATGTACATTTTAGTGTACATTATCCATAAAATGTGTATATTACCACATATTACTTAATTTCTATACACAGCGACTCATTAATCATTATAGTGATCATCACTACACTTCGCATTGTAGTGTTTGTTTTTCTAATTTGTCAAATTTGTTTTTTTTTTTTTGAAAAAAATAAATAAATAAAATAATAATTTTTGTTAAATTTGTTTTTCTTTTTCTTTCAATAAAAAAAAAAAGAAATAAAATTAAATAAAAATTAATTTAAAAAAAAATATATAAATAATATTTTCAAATTTGTTTTTTTTCTTCTTTTCTCCTTTTTTTTTTACAAAATCAAAAAAAAAAAAAATTTTTTTTTCACTTTTACAATAATACAGAGTATCACAACCAATATTTCTTGGACGTTTGGTTGGTTATTATTCACAATATTCACATAAAGATGGAAATATAAATGAAGCATATATATTTATGCTGCTGCTGTTGTATTATGTAGTGCAATAAATGTTATGTTTATGCATCCATTTATGTTAGGACAAATGCATATGGGAATGAAATTAAGAGTATCATTATGTAGTATGATATATCGTAAGGCATTACGTTTGAGTAAAACAGCATTAGGTGATACAACGGCTGGACAAGTTGTTAATTTATTATCAAATGATGTTGGTCGATTAGATTTATCAATAATATTTTTGCATTATTTATGGGTTGGACCAGTCGAAACGGTTATTGTTACATATTTAATGTATAGAGAGGTAATTTAATTTTTTTTCAAATACATATATATTTTGTTTGTATATGTGAAATATTTTTCAAATTAAAATATTTTTGTTTGTAATTTAAGATTGGTATTGCAGCTGTATTTGGTGTAACATTTATGTTAATGTTTATACCATTACAAGGATATCTTGGTAAAAAGACATCTGTATTACGTTTAAAGACAGCATTACGTACCGATGAACGTGTACGTTTAATGAATGAAATTATACAAGGTATACACTATACAAGTAATTAAAATGTATGCATTGGAGAGACCATTTGGTAAAATGGTTGAATTAGCTAGAAAAAAGGAAGTTCGTGTTATACGTTATGTATCGTATAAACGTGGTATATTATTATCATTTATAATGTTTGTTACACGTGTATCAATATTTATGAGTCTTGTCGCATATGCATTACTTGGAAAAATTGTACAGCCGAAGAGGCATTCGTTATAACTGCCTACTATAATATTCTAAGACAAACGATGACTGTATTCTTTCCACAACGTAAATGCGTATATTCTATGGCTCTTATTTGTGTATCCTTTTTAAATCCTTAAACTGATTTAACCTAAAATATATTTTATTCTTATTCTAATTTACTTCTGTGTATAGGTATTTCTCAGTTAGCTGAAACTATTGTATCTGTACGAAGAATTCAAAAGTACATGCTTTACGATGAAACTGAAATCAAAGAAACTGAAGATGACGAGAAAAAGGTTAAGTTAATGGATGATGATGAAGAAGAGAACAGCACTGAATCCACAATAACAAAAGAAGCTGCAGAAAAATTAATGTATAATAATGGAAGTAATGGTGCGGTTGGTGGGACTGGAATCACTGGTACTGGAACTGATAATAATGCTGCTCTATCGGAAGCTGGTATCGTTATAACAGATCTGAAAGCAAAATGGGATCCATCATCAGTTGAATATACTTTGGACAATGTGAATTTAAGAGCACAGCCAGGAACTTTGGTAGCAATTATTGGTCCAGTTGGTTCTGGAAAATCAAGGTAAAAAATATTGAATCAGTTTTTTATTTCTAAATTCATTATCATCTGAATAAAATTTTGTTTAAATAATCTACTACCATTTTTACATCCGTTTATAGTGTAATACAGACAATCCTTGGTGAATTACCAGTCGAATCTGGTAGCATCAAAATCAATGGTACAATATCGTATGCATCACAAGAGCCATGGTTATTTACTGGAACAATACGACAAAATATTCTATTTGGGCAGCCAATGGATAAGAGACGTTATAAGACTGTTGTCAGTAAATGTGCCTTAGATAGAGATTTTGATTTGTTACCGTTTGGTGATAAAACGATTGTTGGTGAACGTGGTGCATCATTATCTGGTGGACAGAAGACAAGAATTAGTTTGGCACGTGCAGTTTATCGTCGTTCATCAATTTACCTATTGGATGATCCATTGAGTGCTGTCGATACACATGTCGGTAAACATTTATTCGAAAGATGTATGCGAGATTATTTACGTGGAAATGTCGTAATTCTTGTAACACATCAGTTACAATTCTTACAACATGCTGATCAAATTGTCATATTGGATCATGGTAAAGTTAGTGCTGTCGGAACATATGATAGTTTACGTGAAAGTGGTTTAGATTTTGCACAATTATTAGCTGCACCAGAAACTGAAGATGAAGAAGCATTATCCAGATCAAGATCCGGAAGTAAATTACATAAAAGACAAAACAGTGAAAGTTCCATAAATAGTATAGAACCAGAAGATAATCAAATGCAAGTAGTAGAAAGTCAAGAGCATGGCGCTATTGGTCTATCATTGTATGGAAAATATTTTAAGGCTGGAGGTGGTTTCTGTTTCGTTACAATCATGATGATATTCTGTATTTTGGCACAGCTTTTAGCATCTGGTGGTGATTTCTATCTGTCATATTGGGTTAATAAAGGAGAAAAACCACCAATTCAAACTAAAGCTACTACTGATGATTTATTGATGAAGAAAAATGTTACTTCTGGCTATTTAGTAGATAGTTATGAGGAACTAGACGATGCACCACTTGATGAGTTAGAATCAACTACTAGGTATCCATTTTCGAATGCAATATTAAATGCGTCTGCAGAATTTTTTAAAGATATGACAACTACTGGAGCACCAACAAATATTACCGAAGAAGGTTTCTTTGAACATATTTGGAATGCCTTACAGAGAACGACAATTTACAATTTAACGAAATACAATTTAACAGTTAAAAATGAAAATTTTATTAATAATAAAATTGTAAAATAAAGGAAAACGAACAAAACATAACAAATAAAATTTTAATATGAGTTATTTGTTTAATTTTTGTTTGTTTGTTTTTTTTTGTCTTGTAATTTGTAATTTGTAGCAAAAAAAAAAAGGTGAATGTTATAATATGAAAAAGGGGAATTAAGGATTAAAAAGATTTCACATATTATGTACATACAAATGTATGTTACATTATTTTATTTTTACTTTTTTTTTGTGAAATTTTCTACATTTTGTTTTCTTCTTCATTTAATAAATTATCTTTTTTTTTCGTGTATTTTTTAATTATTTATTTAAAATTTTGTTTTTTTTAATAATTTTTTTATATATTTAATATATATGTACATTAAATAAAAACGAAAAAAAAAACATTTATTGCAAACTCATTGTAAAAACATTTATGCAATATTTTTGTTGTAGTTAATATTATTAAATTAGAACATACATATACGATTATATTTTTATAATGTATTTGTATTAATTTTTTTTTCTTATTTTTGTATTTAATTTAAAAATGAATTTGACTTTTTTGTTTTTTCTTTGAATATTAATTTATATAGAAATATGTACATACATTACATAGCCCTAATATGATTTTGTTCATTAAAATCTCTGAAATAACTACTATTCCTGTAATAGAAGGGAAATTCTAATCAAAATATCATCTGTCCATTAAATTGAATCTGATATCATTCAGCCAACTATATGCATGTACATATGTACATATGTATTTATGCATATTTCAAGTTCAAGTTATTATAATAAATGTGCAGTATGTATGTATATATATTATAATTTGATAGTATAATTCGATTTGAAAATTAGTTTTTTGTATCTAATATCTTATCTCTGAATTTTGTAAAATTCCATTACAGGATTACAGCCATTCAGCGACAACTACAGCGTACCGCCAAAAGTTCGCACAATTCGGGCGATAATCACAGCGTATCATAACATAATTTTTGCACTTTTTTTTGCTTCTTGCGAATAGATTTTTAGTACTGCAAAATCCAGGTCCTGAATGGCTCGTTGTCGCTGAAAAATAGAATAGAATTTATTTGGGTGACAGCGATAGCGTAAAGTTCAACAACGGTAAAAGTCCCATTTAATTACTGTATACGCTGTAGTTGTCGCCGAAATTGAATTGTGCGATGGCTGTTAGAATTAGAAAAAAAGATGCTATGAAATTTGAGATTGTAATAAAATAACAATTTAAATAAAATTTTTAGTTTAAATCTTTGAAATCTGAAATATTTTTTTTGAAAAAATTTTAATAAATTGTTGTTTTAAAAATATGAATATGTACAGTGTGTTTCACTATAGAAAGCCTTCAATTTTATCTACAACCTTTTAATTACAGGTAAAATTTTTTGCCTATATAAGGAGCAATCGAATCTCTAATTCGCAGTAAAATTTTTTTTGCTGTAAGTAGCATTAATTAGTGTTTACAATATTAAAAGTGAAATGAGTTCATATTACAAGGTGCGGTTTGAATCAGCAATTTTAGTTAGCCATCCTAAGGAACCAAAAATGACCGTAGCAGAAGCAGCTAAGTATCTGAAAAAATCAAGATTCTTCATTAGAATATGGAATCAACGTTACCTGTAAACTGGTTTTGTAGATGACGTGCATAAAAAGGACAGGCTTTGATCGACAACAAAGCGCAACGATAAGACAATAGAGAAGATACTTTTAGAAAATCCTTCAATATCGATTCGACAAGCACATGAAAAATTATCGAGAAAGGGTATAAACATCTCCACTTCAACTATTCAGCGACATCTCAAAGAATTTCAAATAAAAACTTGTCAACGATGCAAAAACCTTTATTGACAAGTTCCCATGTGGAAAAAAGGTTACTATGGGCCCGAAAGAATATTAACCGAGATTGGAGTAATGTAGTCTTCACGGATGAGGCTTCTTTTCTCGTTTCAAATCTTTTGAGATGTGCTTGGACGAAAAAAGGTGATCGATACATAGAACTTACTGTAAAACACCCTCCAAAGGCACACGTTTATGGGGCCTTTTGTCAAAAGGGGTTCGGTTATTTGATATGTTTCATGGGGATACTGGATGCGAAACGAATGACCAAAATATATAAAAATGGGTTGTTACGATCAACAAATAACTGGTTTGGACACGGAAATCGAGATTGGATTCTTCAAGAAGACAATGACCCCAAACATCGGAGTCAACTTTGCACCCAGTGAAAATCTCAAAATGGGATCAATAGTATGGATTGGCCTTCACAATCCCCAGATTGTAATCCTATTGAAAATGTGTGGGCTTACATGAAGCAGAAATTGCGGGGGTTAAAAATAAAAAACACAAATCATTTAATTCGAGTGCTAAAATGAATTTGGAAGAACCTTAGCGAGGAGTATGCCAAGAAATTAGTGGAAAGTTGTGATGAAAGATGCCGCCATGTTGTTGAAGCGAGTGGAGACTGGACGAGCTATTTAATATAACGCAAATTAGGGTTTATATAGCTGATTAAAATAAAGTTTATACTTAACCAAAACAATCATTCGTTTTTTATTTTTTGAGGGTTTTCTGTAGTGAAACACACTGTATATCTATGTACATACAATTTTTTGGAAATAAATAAAAGAAAAAAATTCTAGATTATAAATATCTACAGGATGCAACAGGTAAGTGTAGTATTGTTAGAGGATCTTGCTTATAATACATTAACAATTAGAGATTAATGATTATTTTAGGAATTTCCATTTACATTTATTTAATAAATTTTTTTCTAGATTTTTCAAATTCTTCATTCCACCATTCCTTTTTTACTGTTTTCAAAAAAAAAAAAAAAATAAAATAAAATAAAATAAAAAAAACACATTTTTTCATTTAGTTATGAGCATAATTTTATTATTACAAAGATTATGTGCATTTTACATTATTTATGTACGTATTCGCTTATTTAAATAAAATAAAATTGTATATTTTTGCAAAAATATTGTACATATTACAAATAACTCGATATCATACACATTCGTATATATACAAAAGAAAAAACAAAAACATTTTTTATTATAACAAATGAATCAAAAAATTAAATAAAAATTAAAATAAAACAAAAATTAAAAAAATATATAATGTACAAAAACTTCTAAATAATTTTTATAAGAGCATTGAAATCCAAGCCAAAAAAACCTTCGTATTTAAATGCGTTTACATTTTTTTTCTTTCATACATCGAATAGGAGAGGATTGGATGAGATGAACAAAAAATATAAGTGAAATGAGGACATTACATACATACTAGAACATAAAATAAATTATGATCATGAAGAATAGATAAATTATTTATTCCGAAGCTTTCGCTATCCATAAAATAAATCTCTGATTTAAGTCTATTTTGTGTTTCAAGAACGTTTGATAAGTTAATCTATAGATAAATCAATAGGTTATTTTAATCTTATGATTTCGACAAGTTTAAATGCTCATCTATGGATATTATATGGAAAGTTAAATTGATATTTTATCAACAATACTATGGTAAAAGATGGTAAAAGTGTATGTTTGATTATTATTGAAGTGTTTTTATAACCAATATAATAGTATTTCCGCTAATAAGTTGATGTTTTACCGTCAGTAATTTTTGATTGTTGAGATAAAATAATAGCATATTTCTGCCTTTATATGATTACAAAAATTTTAATTTTCAAAAAAAATTATTTGTTGACACTTTCAGCAATATTTCTCTTTAGAATTGTTTAATCAAAAATTAACTTTAACGATGATTTCAGTGACAATATTTTTCTTTATAGGAAATTTCAAATCAAAACTAATACGTAGATAATACGATTATCAGTGGCGGCGGACTTTCCGATGAAGCTTCCCTAGACATCATTCGAAGCTTCAAAATGAAAATTCAAAAATGAGTACACATCATAATGTCTGAAATACTACTTTTACTAATATAGCGTATACTATAGGTAATGTAATAGAATAGTCAGTGACATTCACTGCTCAAAAATATGTATAGAGTAGAGAAGCAAGAGCAAGCCTTAAATGCTGTTCTTGTTAGTGATTTTCTGAATTTTTGATTATTCACTGGCAACCCTAAACAGACAATAATAGTAAATTAACCGAAATAACCACTGAATATGTTGCGATTACTATACATCTGAGACACTTGTACAGGTATTTATCGAGTTTAAATCTAAAAACGAAGTTTTATGAATTACAGATGAAAAAAAAATGAAACAAACTTTAGTCAAATTTAAAATTTTGATTATTTATTATGAATTTTCATCACACAATGTAGTACAATCTGTGAGTTATTTAGAATGTTCATACTATACTATTTTTCCACTGAAAAGTACTACTCCAGTTCTTACGTCCATAATGCAGAACACAATTGATGGATAAACAGTTGTATTAATCGATTTAGCACGATAGTCCATTTTATTCATGATACCCATATCTAAAATTTTAAATTAAATTTAAAAAAAAAAAAGAAAAAAAAAACAATTTACCCATTGCTCCATAAGCTTCTACACCAGCTTCATTAAATTCAATTACAAATTTTTGAACGACATCTTTCACTTCCAATGCTGGTCCAGATGATGTGATTTTTTGAATATTTGCTTCTGGGGTAAATATTTTCTTGATACCAAGCTGGACAAATTTGTAAAATGAAATGAAATAAATAACCATAAATGTATGTTCCTAATTAACGAATTTAAGATTATATAAATAAAGATTTTATTTACATTTTTAATATGTTTAGCCATACTGAAAGATGATTCAAATTTGACTTTTGGTATTCCTATTGTAAAATGTTCTTCTTCCATTTTTGATATTTCTTTTTCTAGAATGTTTCGATCTAATTTGTTAATAACATGTTGTAATGGAACATTAGGTTTCGGTTCAAGGGCAATTATTGCATATTTGCCACCCTGAAAAAAAAATTAATTTGAAAAACAATAAAAAAAAATTCTCATTTACACTGAAAGGAAAAAAAACACTTATTTTTCACTCACCTTAAAATTCACACGAACCATGTACGAATCTAATGCTTGTGAATCTAAACAATGGAATTTTCCATATTTTCTCATATAAATTATGTCATCCAGTTTTAAATTGTAATTTCCTTGGAATGCGGGTTCTCCGGGATTATATCCTATTTCCCATTCAGCTTTGAAATAAATTGTATTCAGAATTATGGCTTGTGTACCATTAATTAAATCTGAAATTTAATATATAATTTTAAAGTTTTATTTATGTATTCCTGCATATCAAATGAAATGAAATTTTTATGAAGGTATATCATGAATACAAACATACCTGGAGTAACGATATCTTTAAAATGTCTTTTAGTGTCATTTGATACGTGATCATTCAAAATTTGAACAGTTTCATCTGTTCTATCGAAATCGTATGTTTGTACTTCTGCATTGAAAAGATGTAATGCTTCTGACTGAAATTCAGGAGAAAAACTAGCACCTTTATCTAAAGCAATTAAAGAACCCATCAGAAGGGGATTACTTTCATTTTTTGTCTACAAAAATTAATAAAATTAACATTTAAACACGTTATGTTTGATTTAAAAAAAAATATGTATTCTCATTTGAATTGCTCTCCATACCCTAAGTGGTCCAAGTGTTTTCTGCCAGTAATTACTTAAATCGTATCTATTTATTTTAGGTAGAAAAATCGATAATTCCTTATCTGATTCTGAATTTTCTGCGATAGCTTGTTTTAATAAAGATAATGAAAGTTTTGTTACGAATGGTGATAAGATAACATTACAGACATTCTGAGGAGGTATGCATTCATTATTTAAAACTTCCTGTAGAAGAAAGACGAATAAATTTGTAAAAATTGTGCATTAATAAAAAACAAAGTACACATTCAGAGTAGAACGAATAAAATTATACCTTGGTTAGACTCCAATCGAAATCTTCAGTATTTCTTTCAGATGCGTCGCTGTATATATTAAGAATCAGTAATAAAATCACTTTGAAATGAAATAAAAAATACATTTTAATTGAATTCTTGTTACAAATTTATATGTAAAATTTATTTATTTGTTTTTTTTTTCTTTCTAAATACTTACATGAAATGAACTGCATTTTCGTTAATTAATTATTTTTCCAAAATAGAATTTTTGTTTTTCTTCTAATTTTTCAAACTTATCCCGATTGTATCAAGACACAAATGATGAAAATCAATAATATTCTCAACATTTATATACGCGAATAATTTCTGAAAAAATTTATCACAAAAATATTTAGTTATTATTCAAAATACAAATATGAATATGATACATGAATATTTCACTTCACGTGTATTCATTATTTCAGGCTCTATATTATGTCATACTGCCTGTATTTCATAATTAGGTTAATTACAGTCGAAATAAAAAAACTACTGAACAAATACTATTGTTTTTTTCTTTTTAATTGTCTTAAATATTTTTTTAATTTTAAAATAAAATTCAAATTAAATTTTATCTATTGACATCATTTCATACCTGTATAAAGGTACTTGTCCACGATGCAATTTTTCTTGCACGAAATTTGTCTTGCGTGCAAGAAAACTTGCAGTACTTCGTACACACGACGCAATATTTCATGAAAAATATACAATATTTCTATCATGCAAGAAAATAATATCTTTGCAAGAAATTTTTATTGCACGAGCACTTACACAAAATTCTTATTTTCTTGCATATACATTATATTTCATATATTTCATATTTTTTTTTTCAATATTTTTTTTTCAATATTTTAAGAGTTTAAAGGCCTACCTTGCTAATAATAATAATAACAATAATAGAAAATACATACCAAATTCACAAGAAGTCACAGCACAACACAACATCAACCAACGAATGATAGATAACACAGCAACCCATTACATTTTAGTCAGCTGAATTTATTGCATATGCAAGAGAAATATTTATTGAATGAGTTGAATAAATTTTTCTTGCGCGAAATATTGCATATCTTTCTGCGTAAACTATGCAATAAAAAAAATTGCTTGCAATAAGAAATATTGCATGAAATACGTATTTCTGTGCAATATTTCATCTTTCTAGGCAGCGTACACTTCGAAATAAATATTTCGTGCAATTTTGTCTGTCAAAATCGTCTTGCATGCAAGAAAAATTGCATCGTGGACGAGTACCTTAAGATATACACGGAAATACAGAGTGTTTATTTTAATTTGAAACCAAAATAAGTATAAAGGTACTCGTCCACGATGCAATTTTTCTTGCATGCAATACGATTTTGACATATAAAATTGCACGAAATATTTATTTCGAAGTGTACGCTGCCTAGAAAGATGAAATATTGCACAGAAAACGTATTTCATGCAATATTTCTTATTGCAAGCAATTTTTTTTATTGCATAGTGTACGCAGAAAGATATGCAATATTTCGCGAAAGAAAAATTTATTTCAATAAATATTTCTCTTGCATATGCAATAAAATCAGTTGAGTAAAATGTAATGGGTTGCTGTGTTATCTATCATTCGTTTGTTTATGTTGTGTTGTGCTGTGACTTCTTGTGAATTTGGTATGTATTTTCTATTATTATTATTATTATTATTATTATTAGAAAGGTAGGCCTTTCATTTCTTAAAATATTGAAAAAATAAAAAAATATTTAATATTTGACATATAATGCATAGGCAAGAAAATGAGAATTTCGTGTAAGTGCTCGTGCAATAAAAATTTCTTGCAAATATATTTTTTTCTTGCATGATAGAAAAATTGCATATTTTTCATGAAATATTGCGTCGTGTGTACGAAGTACTGCAAGTTTTCTTGCATGCAAGACAAATTTCGCGCAAGAAAAATTGCATCGTGGAGAAGTACCTTAAGTAACTTGGATACACAGCAATCAGAATTGAATTTCTCAGAAAAATATCGTACCATAATTAATGTACTACTTATAATTTTCATAATGTTTTTGTTCTTTTTTTTTTTAATTTATATTTTTCTTCTAAGAACACATTTATATCACGACATTTAGCAGTTTCATATTGTATATTTTCTAATAAACAGATATTAATTATTTAGTTTGAATAAAAATACTTACGTGTTTTTTTCTGAGAATTAATTTTAAAACAATTGAATTTTAATCGCTATGCAACGAAATGCTAATTAAATATTTTAATTTTATATAAGTATGAAGTCTGATAAGAATCTAAAGTAAGCCATACATACACGTGAAGGAAAGTTCAAGTGTATAATATTTTATCCTAAAATTATCCACACACATGCATTCAAGAAGATTTTTGCATTAGAATTAAAGTAAAAATTAAAGCAAATTTAATACTCATATTTTAAACAATGTTTATGAATAAAATCCATTTTTTATTATCCACAAAAAACCTATATCTATACAGATACGGGTATTTACATTTATATACTCGTATCCCTCTTAACTTCATTTTTGAAACTGAAAATATTTCTATTGAGCTTTTAGAAAAATCTAAAAATGAAAAGAATAAATTTCCCAACCAAAAAGCATAGAAAAATAAAATCAATTAAAATCCTCAATACTGTTCAGTCTCTTATCTGAGTGAATATGAATATTATCTCTTAGAATGTCTAATAATATATATTATACTTAAATTTGTTGAGAAACTGTACTATCAATGTCTTTGCTTTCTTTGCCAGATCATTTCCATCAAATACTTATATGTCTCTTCATTTTCTTTAGACAAAAACTATAATTTTTGCTATTAAAAACTGTCATTTATTTATCGGTTTAGGACATCATTAATAAATTGCTGAAATTTCAAACTTAACAAAATTCCGACGAATTGATAATACATATATGTAGTCAAAAGTATTATTTTGTAGTGTGATCGTTTATCGGTTCATTATTAATGTTCTCAAAAATGTCTTAATTTCTAACTTTAATTTTAATAATTAATTAATTTACAATTTATATAAATGACATTTGATTCACATTACATTTGCTTTTTTTTTTATGAATTCAAGACTTTTTAAAATTATTTAACATATTAAAAATTTATACATCTTTCCATATAAGTAGTACATAAAAGATAAAAGTATGTAACTTCATATATTAAATGTACATTTTAGTGTGCATTATCCATAAAATGTCTATATTACCACATATTACTTAATTTCTATACACAGCGACTCATTAATCATTATAGTGATCATCACTACACTTCGCATTGTAGTGTTTGTTTTTCTAATTTGTCAAATTTGTTTTTTTTTGTTTTTCTTTCATTAAAAAAAAAAAGAAATAAAATTAAATAAAAATTAATTTAAAAAAAAATATATAAATAATATTTTCAAATTTGTTTTTTTTCTTCTTTTCTCCTTTTTTTTTTACAAAATCAAAAAAAAAAAAAATTTTTTTTTCACTTTTACAATAATACAGAGTATCACAACCAATATTTCTTGGACGTTTGGTTGGTTATTATTCACAATATTCACATAAAGATGGAAATATAAATGAAGCATATATATATATGCTGCTGCTGTTGTATTATGTAGTGCAATAAATGTTATGTTTATGCATCCATTTATGTTAGGACAAATGCATATGGGAATGAAATTAAGAGTATCATTATGTAGTATGATATATCGTAAGGCATTACGTTTAAGTAAAACAGCATTAGGTGATACAACGGCTGGACAAGTTGTTAATTTATTATCAAATGATGTTGGTCGATTAGATTTATCAATAATATTTTTGCATTATTTATGGGTTGGACCAGTCGAAACGGTTATTGTTACATATTTAATGTATAGAGAGGTAATTTAATTTTTTTTTTTTTTCAATTTGTGAAAAATTTTTCAAATTAAAATATTTTTGTTTGTAATTTAAGATTGGTATTGCAGCTGTATTTGGTGTAGCATTTATGTTAATGTTTATACCATTACAAGGATATCTTGGTAAAAAGACATCTGTATTACGTTTAAAGACAGCATTACGTACCGATGAACGTGTACGTTTAATGAATGAAATTATACAAGGTATACAAGTAATTAAAATGCATGCATGGGAGAGACCTTTTGGTAAAATGGTTGAATTAGCTAGAAAAAAGGAAGTTCGTGTTATACGTTATGTATCGTATATACGTGGTATATTATTATCATTTATAATGTTTGTCACACGTGTATCAATATTTATGAGTCTTATCGCATATGCATTACTTGGAAAAATTGTAACATCCGAAGAGGCATTCGTTATAACTGCCTACTATAATATTCTAAGACAAACGATGACTGTATTCTTTCCACAAGGTAAATGCATATATTCTATGGCTCTTATTTGTGTATCCTTTTTAAATCCTTAAACTGATTTAACCTAAAATATATTTTATTCTTATTCTAATTTACTTCTGTGTATAGGTATTTCTCAGTTAGCTGAAACTATTGTATCTGTACGAAGAATTCAAAAGTACATGCTTTACGATGAAACTGAAATCAAAGAAACTGAAGATGACGAGAAAAAGGTTAAGTTAATGGATGATGATGAAGAAGAGAACAGCACTGAATCCACAATAACAAAAGAAGCTGCAGAAAAATTAATGTATAATAATGGAAGTAATGGTGCGGTTGGTGGGACTGGAATCACTGGTACTGGAACTGATAATAATGCTGCTCTATCGGAAGCTGGTATCGTTATAACAGATCTGAAAGCAAAATGGGATCCATCATCAGTTGAATATACTTTGGACAATGTGAATTTAAGAGCACAGCCAGGAACTTTGGTAGCAATTATTGGTCCAGTTGGTTCTGGAAAATCAAGGTAAAAAATATTGAATCAGTTTTTTATTTCTAAATTCATTATTATCTGAATAAAATTTTGTTTTAATTATCTACTACCATTTTTACATCCGTTTATAGTTTAATACAGACAATCCTTGGTGAATTACCAGTCGAATCTGGTAGCATTAAAATCAATGGTACAATATCGTATGCATCACAAGAGCCATGGTTATTTACTGGAACAATACGACAAAATATTCTATTTGGGCAGCCAATGGATAAAAGACGTTATAAGACTGTTGTCAGTAAATGTGCCTTAGATAGAGATTTTGATTTGTTACCGTTTGGTGATAAAACGATTGTTGGTGAACGTGGTGCATCATTATCTGGTGGACAGAAGGCAAGAATTAGTTTGGCACGTGCAGTTTATCGTCGTTCATCAATTTACCTATTGGATGATCCATTGAGTGCTGTCGATACACATGTCGGTAAACATTTATTCGAAAGATGTATGCGAGATTATTTACGTGGAAATGTCGTAATTCTTGTAACACATCAGTTACAATTCTTACAACATGCTGATCAAATTGTCATATTGGATCATGGTAAAGTTAGTGCTGTCGGAACATATGATAGTTTACGTGAAAGTGGTTTAGATTTTGCACAATTATTAGCTGCACCAGAAACTGAAGATGAAGAAGCATTATCCAGATCAAGATCCGGAAGTAAATTACATAAAAGACAAAACAGTGAAGGTTCCATAAATAGTATAGAACCAGAAGATAATCAAATGCAAGTAGTAGAAAGTCAAGAGCATGGCGCTATTGGTCTATCATTGTATGGAAAATATTTTAAGGCTGGAGGTGGTTTCTGTTTCGTTACAATCATGATGATATTCTGTATTTTGGCACAGCTTTTAGCATCTGGTGGTGATTTCTATCTGTCATATTGGGTTAATAAAGGAGAAAAACCACCAATTCAAACTAAAGCTACTACTGATGATTTATTGATGAAGAAAAATGTTACTTCTGGCTATTTAGTAGATAGCTATGAGGAACTAGACGATGCACCACTTGATGAGTTAGAATCAACTACTAGGTATCCATTTTCGAATGCATTATTAAATGTGTCTGCAGAATTTTTTAAAGATATGACAACTACTGGAGCACCAACAAATACTACCGAAGAAGGTTTCTTTGAACATATTTGGAATGCCTTACAGAGAACGACAATTTACAATTTAACGAAATACAATTTAACAGTTAAAAATGAAAATTTTATTAATAATAAAATTGTAAAATAAAGGAAAACGAACAAAACATAACAAATAAAATTTTAATATGAGTTATTTGTTTAATTTTTGTTTGTTTGTTTTTTTTTTGTCTTGTAATTTGTAATTTGTAGCAAAAAAAAAAAGGTGAATGTTATAATATGAAAAAGGGGAATTAAGGATTAAAAAGATTTCACATATTATGTACATACAAATGTATGTTACATTATTTTATTTTTACTTTTTTTTTGTGAAATTTTCTACATTTTGTTTTCTTCTTCATTTAATAAATTATCTTTTTTTTTCGTGTATTTTTTAATTATTTATTTAAAATTTTGTTTTTTTTAATAATTTTTTTATATATTTAATATATATGTACATTAAATAAAAACGAAAAAAAAAACATTTATTGCAAACTCATTGTAAAAACATTTATGCAATATTTTTGTTGTAGTTAATATTATTAAATTAGAACATACATATACGATTATATTTTTATAATGTATTTGTATTAATTTTTTTTTTCTTATTTTTGTATTTAATTTAAAAATGAATTTGACTTTTTTGTTTTTTGTTTGAATATTAATTTATATAGAAATATGTACATACATTACATAGCCCTAATATGATTTTGTTCATTAAAATCTCTGAAATAACTACTATTCCTGTAATAGAAGGGAAATTCTAATCAAAATATCATCTGTCCATTAAATTGAATCTGATATCATTCAGCCAACTATGCATGTACATATGTACATATGTATTTATGCATATTTCAAGTTCAAGTTATTTATGCATTAAAATGTTTGGGAGTACTTAAAGTAAACATGTAAAAGTAAATAATAAATGTGCAGTATGTATGTATATATCTTATAATTTGATAGTATAATTCGATTTGAAAATTAGTTTTTTGTATCTAATATCTTATCTCAGAATTTTGTAAAATTCCATTACACGATTACAGCCATTCAGCGACAACTACAGCGTATCGCCAAAAGTTCGCACAATTCGGGCGATAATCACAGCGTAACATAACATAAATTTTACATTTTTTTTTTTGCTTCTTGCGAATAGATTTCTAGTACTCAGTGCCGGATTAAGTCAGCGCGGGGCCCGTAGCAAATGTTCACAGGAGGCCCTAATTTTTGTTTGATTGTAAAATAAAACACAGCTTTTACAAACAAACTTTTCTTGATTTAATATGAGAAAATTTAGAGATAACACTAGACAAATCAATTTCTCTAAGTAAATTAGATTCAACATTCATTAAGGTGAGGTTATTTAAACGATCTTGTCCCATTGAGTTTCGCAATTCATTTTTTATACGCTTTAATGCTGAAAAAGAACGTTCTCCACTGCAGTTTGTGATCATTAAAGTCAGATAAATTCGTAGGAATATCTCTACATTAGGAAAGCACGACTCCAAATGATGTTCCATTATAAGTTTGTAATACTGCAGTTCAGGAGCCTCATGCTTTTCATTGTTAATAGCAGCAGCCTCTTCAGTTTTAAGGAGTTCTGAAAACTGCACAAGTTCGTCGCCTAGGCTATCTTCCAAATCCTCTTGGTAGGCGCTGACAATATTTGGAATTCTTTTCAAGATCTCTTCTGCTGTTAGAAATTTTATTTGCCGAAGTATTCCAAATACACTTGTAACTTTGTGATACGCCTCCATGCGTTTAGATAAGGCAGACAGTACATCATCAATTATGACAATAAACACCTGACTTTCAAATTTTTGTTTGGGTGTTTGATTTTCTACAATTTCATCGAGCATAGCAGAGCCACTGAAACTATCGTACTTAGTATTTCGCTTGCGTTGTCTCGAGGTTTGTTGTTGATATTCTTCACAGCCGGTCAGAATTTTGGCATTGGCTTCAATATCTGAAAATGTTGACCGTACTGTTTGAGCGTACCCATATAACGATTCATACAGGGTATATCCTGTGTTAAGATCTTGATCAGGTGACTGTAACAAAGCGCTAGACGCTTGCATACGTTCTAGAATTGCGTTCCATAAAATAGTCATTATTCCCGTTTCTAATTTACTCATTCTTGAAACTAATCCATACGCCTGATTTCGACATTCTACTTTTTGATCCATGTTACTTGAGATGTTATCCAAAACTTCTTTGATAATTGTAAAACCACGTAACAATGCCTTTGTTGCATCAGCGCGAGCAGACCACCTAGTGTCTGACAGTCTTTTTAAAATCGGGAACTTTGAACCTGTATCTTCAAGTGCTTTTATAAGAAGCTTCCACCGATAGTTAGAACTGGAAAAGAATGTATAGAGGCTTTCAACAAAATCAAAAAAAAATAGATGCTTCCATAACACGTTCTGCAGCACATTTTGCAACCAAATTTAATGAATGAGCAAAGCAGGGAATGTATTCTACATATGTATTTAACTGTTTAATTCGCGCTTGTAAGCCGTGATATTTTCCACTCATGTTGCTGGCATTGTCATAGCTTTGACCACGACAGTCTTTGATATCAATGCCATTTGTCTCTAAGAATCGAAGTAAACTTTGGGCGAGTTGCTCAGCAGTATGGCCTTCCATATCCAAAAATTTTACAAATCTTTCCACAGGTCCAGATGGCAGGACATAGCGCACTATTAGAGTGAGTTGGTCCACATGCGAAATGTCTGGAGTAGAGTCCAGTGATATTGAATAATACTTGAACTTTTTAACTTCGCAAATGATGTGATCTAACAAGCTTGATGCCATTAAATTGATAAATTCTTCACATGTTGTTTTTGATAAATATGATGTATGTCCCTTTCCTTTATTCGCGTGACTATTTATATGTTGAGCCAGAAAAACGTCAAAATTAGATATTAATTCCAACAAACCTAAATAATTTCCATTATGAGGTGAACCAATGATTTCATCACTACCCCGAAATGCAAGACCTCGTTCTGCTAAAAATCGAATAACTGCAGTAATTCGCTCTAAAAGTGACCTCCAATATTTTTGTTCTGCATCAATTTGGCTTAGAAGCTGAGAATCGACACGCGCATCTTTATTTTTGCGAACTAATAGTGAAATTATCGCTTGTCTGTGAGAAGAGCTTTCTTCATGTCTTTTCAACAAATTGCTTGCGTTTTTCCAGTCGTTAAACCCTTCTTTCGTAAATCGTGGCGAATAGCTTGAATCGGTAACTTTGCAAACAAAACAGAAAAGTTTTCCTTTAGTTTCTGAATAACACAACCAATCCCTCACGTAACTTTTGTTTGTTGGTGTATGTGTGTAATTAAAAAACGATTTTCGGCAAAATCTGGGATTATTTTCTTTGTCATAAATTCTTTTTGAAGACAAAAAATCACTGTCCATGTGTTGCACTTCGCTACTTCCTTTCGCAATCCAATAATCTCGATCGAAGTTGCTCGGCCATTCACCAATATCTTCAGAATAAATTGTATTTTCCTTTTGTTTTTGATTTATAGAAGACGTTGCTATATCGGAAACATGTATTGTACTTTCTGCCTTTCTTTGACTTGAAGATGGCGTGGCTAAATTAGGAGGATTTGCACTACATGCTACTTCATTTTGAGTTACAGAAAATGTATCTAAATCATGAATAATTACAGATCTTAATGGTAATATCGGTAATAAGGATTTTTCTATGGCATTACCTTCACCTACTGTACACTCAGACGTGACTTCTGTACTTTCTGCTCCTATTTCTTTTGATTCAGCTCCATCATGTGCGGTATTAAAAAATTCAGACAGCTTGCGAGTTTTTGATATAACATCTTGGTTCTTTTTTTCTTTTTCATCTCTTGCTTTACGCTTTGCACTTCCAGAAGCGTAGTGTCGACTCGTATCTCTAACTCTACTACTCATGTTGACTATCGCAATCTGAGTATAAAGGAAAATGAATTCAAAAATGAAATACAATCCTCCTACTATTTACTTATATTACAGATACTTTTTTTACAGACTGCAGTAGAATTATAAAATTATGTTTAATTAGACCAAACTAACACTTTCTCTGTTCACTATATTATGCACTTTATATATTTTAATACTTACATAAGCTATAATAGAAACAAAAATCCACATATCTCATAACATAGGAAATAATAAAACCGAATAAAGAGTAACTTCAAGTATAACCGTAAATTTTTTTTGTTTTCTATCTCATTGTTATTTTTTATATATAGAATATAGCTATTATTATTTTTTAAATTTTTACTGATCGGTTTCAAAAAAGCATCATAACATCATTAATATAAATACATAAACATATAGATATACGTATTTAGGAATAAATTCATAGCTTCAATGCAAAAAACAATTAAAAAAGATACGAATAATAGAAAAAGTAATATAAATGCAGTTATGTGTAGGTACATGTTGTGTTCTATAATTGGGTATATGAGTTTAAAAATGACCTATTTATAAACTGATACTACTGATAATTTTGAATAAAAATGTTATTTAAAAAATAACAAAATAAATTTTAAGTAGCAAAGAGCAAAAAATAAATTTGGAAAAAATTCTTCATTCACACGTGCGGGTCAAATAGATTAGAGCAGAACAATTATGTACAACTTGTGGCCGTGTATAATGAAAGAAAACAAAAACAATTTGATGATTATACTTGAAGTCACACCTTCACTGGCTTTATTATTTCCAATGTTATAGGTCAAACAATATACAATATGTATTCTAAAATTATATTTAGGGTTTTTCATAAAATTCTTATTTTTATGATACAATGTTATAGACATGTATCATCGAATTCAGTTTCTTCGAACATTTTACAATTCTTTAAAAAAGCAATATTTTGTCGCTATAAAATTTTACGAGCCAAGCATTTTCTAAAGCGCGGGGCCCGTAGCATTTGCTACTTCTGCTATATGGCTAATCCGGCTCTGCTAGTACTGCAAAATCCAGGTCGTGAATGGCTCGTTGTTGCTGAAAAATAGAATAGAATCTATTGGGGTGACAGCGATAGCGTAAAGTTCAACAACGGTAAAAGTCCCATTTAATTACTGTATACGCTGTAGTTGTCGCCGAAATTGAATTGTGCGATGGCTGTTAGAATTAGAAAAAAAGATGCTATGAAATTTGAGATTGTAATAAAATAACAATTTAAATAAAATTTTTAGTTTAAATCTTTGAAATCTGAAATATTTTTTTTGAAAAATTTTTAATAAATTGTTGTTTTAAAAATATGAATATGTATATCTATGTAAATAAAATTTTTTGGAAATAAATAAAAGAAAAAAATTCTAGATTATAAATATCAACAGGATGCAACAGGTAAGTAGTATTGTTGGAGGATCTTGCTTATAATAGATTAACAATTAGAGATTAATGATTATTTTAGGAATTTCCATTTACATTTATTTAATAAATTTTTTTCTAGATTTTTCAAATTCTTCATTCCACCATTCCTTTTTTACTGTTTTCAAAAAAAAAAAAAAAAATAAAATAAAATAAAATAAAAAAAACACATTTTTTCATTTAGTTATGAGCATAATTTTATTATTACAAAGATTATGTGCATTTTACATTATTTATGTATACGTATTCGCTAATTTAAATAAAATAAAATTGTATATTTTTGCAAAAATATTGTACATATTACAAATAACTCGATATCATACACATTCGTATATATACAAAAGAAAAAACAAAAACATTTTTTATTATAACAAATGAATCAAAAAATTAAATAAAAATTAAAATAAAACAAAAATTAAAAAAATATATAATGTACAAAAACTTCTAAATAATTTTTATAAGAGCATTGAAATCCAAGCCAAAAAAACCTTCGTATTTAAATGCGTTTACATTTTTTTTCTTTCATACATCGAATAGGAGAGGAGAGGAGAGGAGAGGATTGTATGAGATGAACAAAAAATATAAGCGAAATGAGGTCATTACATACATATGTACGAGGTAAGGTGAAAAGTTCTCGGCCTGACAGTGAAAGCCTATGTTTTTTAGAATAAAATACATTTATTTCGCTACATAGTCTCCTTTCAAGTCTAAGCACTTTGTCCAGCGTTTCTCCAATGAAAGGATGCCCTCCTTAAGGTACGATTCTGGAAGGTCTGCAAAATACCCATCTACAGCTTCCATAACCTCTTCATTTGATTCAAAATGTTTCCCAGCTACGAATTTTTTTAGATTTGGAAACAAATGAAAGTCTGACGGAGCCAGATTGGCGTGTAGTGGTGGACCCACGTCTCGTCCATGGTAACAAATCGGCGCACAAAATCAGTTGGATCCTTTTTAAAACGGTCCAAACAGTGTTTTGAAATTAGTTTCCGTTTAAATTCAAAGTGAAGGAGCAGACTCCTTATAAACTTTTACCAACTTTGGATGGATTTCAGAAGGTGATAACCCGTCCAAAACAAAGAATTTAATTACCGCACGATATTCAATTTTATCCATTTTAAAAAAACAAAAACACACAAACACGTCTACTTTAAACATCCGTATAAAAAATACCATTTGACAGATCAAGTTGAAATTTGAAATATGTTGTTTTGACAAGTGTACCAACATAACAACAAAAAATTTTAATGATATCACTGCCAGATCTGTGTTAGGCCGAGAATTTTTCACCTTACCCTCGTATATGAAATAAATTATGATCATGAAGAATAGATAAATTATTTATTCCAAAGCTTTCGCTATCCATAGAATAAATCTCTGATTTTTAAGTCTATTTTGTGTTTCACGAACGTTTGATAAGTTAATCTATAGATAAATCAATAGGTTATTTTAATCTTATGATTTCGACAAGTTTAAATGCTCATCTATGGATATTATATGGAAAGTTAAATTGATATTTTATCAACAATACTATGGTAAAAGATGGTAAAAGTGTATGTTTGATTATTATTGAAGTGTTTTTATAACCAATATAATAGTATTTCCGCTAATAAGTTGATGTTTTACCGTCAGTAATTTTTGATTGTTGAGATAAAATAACTTCTTATATTACTGCCTTTATATGATGACAAAAATTTTAATTTTCAAAAAAAATTATTTGTTGACACTTTCAGCAATATTTCTCTTTAGAAGTGTTTAATCAAAAAATTAACTTTAACGATGAAAATCAGTGACAATATTTTTCTTTAGGAAATTTCAAATCAAAACTAATACGTAGATAATACGATTATCAGTGGCGGCGGACTTTCCGATGAAGCTTCCCTAGACATCATTCGAAGCTTCAAAATGAAAATTCAAAAATGAGTACACATCATAATGTCTGAAATACTACTTTTACTAATATAGCGTATACTATAGGTAATGTAATAGAATAGTCAGTGACATTCACTGCTCAAAAATATGTATAGAGTAGAGAAGCAAGAGCAAGCATTAAATGCTGTTCTTGTTAGTGATTTTCTGAATTTTTGATTATTCACTGGCTACCCTCAACAGACAATAATAGTAAATTAACCGAAATAACCACTGAATATGTTGCGATTACTATACATCTGAGAGACTTGTACAGGTATTTATCGAGTTTAAATCTAAAAACGAAGTTTTATGAATTACAGAAAAAAAAATGAAACAAACTTTAGTCAAATTTTAAATTTTGATTATTTATTATGAATTTTCATCACACAATGTAGTACAATCTGTGTGTTATTTAGAATGTTCATACTATACTACTTTTCCACTGAAAAGTACTACTCCAGTTCTTACGTCCATAATGCAGAACACAATTGATGCATTAACAGCTGTATTAATCGATTTAATCGATTTAGCACGATAGTCCATTTTATTCATGATACCCATATCTAAAATTTTAAATTAAATTTAAAAAAAAAAAGAAAAAAAAAACAATTTACCCATTGCTACATAAGCTTCTACACCAGCTTCATTAAATTCAATTGCAAATTTTTGAACGACATCTGTCACTTCTAATGCTGGTCCAGGTGAGTTGATTTTTTGAATATTTGCTTCTGGGGTAAATATTTTCTTGATACCAAGCTGGAAAAATTTGTAAAATGAAATGAAATAAATAACCATAAATGTATCTTCCTAATTAACGAATTTAAGATTATATAAATAAAGATTTTATTTACATTTTTAATATGTTTAGCCATACTGAAAGATGATTCAAATTTGTGTTTTGGTAGTGATATTGTAAAACTTTTTTCTTCCATTTTTGATATTTCTTTTTCTAGAATGTTTCGATCTAATTTGTTAATAACATGTTGTAATGGAACATCAGGTTTCGGGTGAATCATAATCATTGCATATTTGCCACCCTGAAAAAAAAATTAATTTGAAAAACAATAAAAAAAAATTCTCATTTACACTGAAAGGAAAAAAAACACTTATTTTTCACTCACCTTAAAATTCAGACGAACCAACCACGAATCTAATGCTTGTGAATCTATACCATGGAAGCTTCTATTAGTTTTCATAAAAATTATGTCATCCTGTTCTAAATTGTCATTTGGATGGTATGATTCTTCTGCGGGTTCAAATCCTATTTCCCATTCAGCTTTGAAATAAATTGTATTCAGAATTATGGCTTGTGTACCATTAATTAAATCTGAAATTTAATATATAATTTTAAAGTTTAATTTATGTATTCCTGCATATCAAATGAAATGAAATTTTTATAAAGGTATATCATGAATACAAACATACCTGGAGTAACGATATCTTTAAAATGTCTTTTAGTGTCTTGTGATACGTAATTATTCAAAGTTTTAGCAGTTTTATCTCTTCTATCGAAATCGTATGTTTTTACTTCTGTATTGAAAAGATATAATGCATCGCGCTTATATGAACGATTAATACTAGCACCTTTATCTAAACCAATTAAAGAACCCATCAGAAGGGAATTACTTTCACTTTTTTTCTACAAAAATTAATAAAATTAACATTTAAACACGTTATGTTTGATTTAAAAAAAAAATATGTATTCTCATTTGAATTGCTCTCCATACCCTAAGTGGTTCAAGTGTTTTCAGCCAGTAACTTAAATCGTATCTATTTATTGTAGGTAGAAGAATCGATAATTCCTTATCTGATTTTGAATTTGCTGCGATAGCTTTTTTTAATAAAGATAATGAAAGTTTTGTTACGAATGGTGATAAGATAACATTACAGGTGTTCTGAACAGTTATGCATTCATTATTTAAAACTTCCTGTAGAAGAAAGACGAATAAATTTGTAAAAATTGTGCATTAATAAAAAAAAAAGTACACATTCAGAGTAGAACGAACAAAATTATACCTTGGTTAGACTCCAATCGAATTCTTCAGTATTACTTTCAGATGCGTCGCTGTATATATTAAGAATCAGTAATAAAATCACTTTGAAATGAAATAAAAAATACATTTTAATTGAATTCTTGTTACAAATTTATATGTAAAATTTATTTATTTGTTTTTTTTTTCTTTCTAAATACTTACATGAAATGAACTGCATTTTCGTTAATTAATTATTTTTCCAAAATAGAATTTTTGTTTTTCTTCTAATTTTTCAAACTTATCCCGATTGAATCAAGACACAAATGATGAAAATCAATAATATTCTCAACATTTATATATGCGAATAATTTCTGGAAAATTTTATCACAAAAATATTTATTTATTATTCAAAATACAAATATGTATTTTAGAAATATACAGATACGGGTATTTACATTTATATATCCCTCTTAACTTCATTTTTGAAACTGAAAATATTTCTATTGAGCTTTTAGAAAAATCTAAAAATGAAAAGAATAAATTTCCCAACCAAAAAGCATAGAAAAATAAAATCAATTAAAATCCTCAATACTGTTCAGTCTCTTATCTGAGTGAATATGAACATTATCTCTTAGAATGTCTAATAATATATATTATACTTAAATTTGTTGAGAAACTGTACTATCAATGTCTTTGCTTTCTTTGGCTGATCATTTCCATCAAATACTTATATATCTCTTCATTTTCTTTAGACAAAAACTATAATTTTTGCTATTAAAAACTGTCATTTATTTATCGTTTTAGGACATCATTAATAAATTGCTGAAATTTCAAACTTAATAAAATTCCGACGAATTGATAATACATATATGTAGACAAAAGTATTATTTTGTAGTGTGATCGTTTATCGGTTCATTATTAATGTTCTCAAAAATGTCTTAATTTCTAACTTTAATTTTAATAATTAATTAATTTACAATTTATTCAAATGACATTTGATTCACATTACATTTGCTTTTTTTTATGAATTCAAGACTTTTTAAAATTATGTAACATATTAAAAATTTATACATCTTTCCATATAAGTAGTACATAAAAGATAAAAGTATGTAACTTCATATAGTAAATGTACATTTTAGTGTACATTATCCATAAAATGTGTATATTACCACATATTACTTAATTTCTATACACAGCGACTCATTAATCATTATAGTGATCATCACTACACTTCGCATTGTAGTGTTTGTTTTTCTAATTTGTCAAATTTGTTTTTTTTTGTTTTTCTTTTTCTTTCAATAAAAAAAAAAAGAAATAAAATTAAATAAAAATTAATTTAAAAAAAAATATATAAATAATATTTTCAAATTTGTTTTTTTTCTTCTTTTCTCCTTTTTTTTTTACAAAATCAAAAAAAAAAATTTTTTTTTCACTTTTACAATAATACAGAGTATCACAACCAATATTTCTTGGACGTTTGGTTGGTTATTATTCACAATATTCACATAACGATGGAAATATAAATGAAGCATATATATATGCTGCTGCTGTTGTATTATGTAGTGCAATAAATGTTATGTTTATGCATCCATTTATGTTAGGACAAATGCATATGGGAATGAAATTAAGAGTATCATTATGTAGTATGATATATCGTAAGGCATTACGTTTGAGTAAAACAGCATTAGGTGATACAACGGCTGGACAAGTTGTTAATTTATTATCAAATGATGTTGGTCGATTAGATTTATCAATAATATTTTTGCATTATTTATGGGTTGGACCAGTCGAAACGGTTATTGTTACATATTTAATGTATAGAGAGGTAATTTAATTTTTTTTCAAATACATATATATTTTGTTTGTATATGTGAAATATTTTTCAAATTAAAATATTTTTGTTTGTAATTTAAGATTGGTATTGCAGCTGTATTTGGTATAGCATCTATGTTAATGTTTATACCATTACAAGGATATCTTGGTAAAAAGACATCTGTATTACGTTTAAAGACAGCATTACGTACCGATGAACGTGTACGTTTAATGAATGAAATTATACAAGGTATACAAGTAATTAAAATGTATGCATGGGAGAGACCTTTTGGTAAAATGGTTGAATTAGCTAGAAAAAAGGAAGTTCGTGTTATACGTTATGTATCGTATATACGTGGTATATTATTATCATTTATAATGTTTGTTACACGTGTATCAATATTTATGAGTCTTGTCGCATATGCATTACTTGGAAAAATTGTAACATCCGAAGAGGCATTCGTTATAACTGCCTACTATAATATTCTAAGACAAACGATGACTGTATTCTTTCCACAAGGTAAATGCATATATTCTATGGCTCTTATTTGTGTATCCTTTTTAAATCCTTAAACTGATTTAACCCAAAATATATTTTATTCTTATTCTAATTTACTTCTGTGTATAGGTATTTCTCAGTTAGCTGAAACTATTGTATCTGTACGAAGAATTCAAAAGTACATGCTTTACGATGAAACTGAAATCAAAGAAACTGAAGATGACGAGAAAAAGGTTAAGTTAATGGATGATGATGAAGAAGAGAACAGCACTGAATCCACAATAACAAAAGAAGCTGCAGAAAAATTAATGTATAATAATGGAAGTAATGGTGCGGTTGGTGGGACTGGAATCACTGGTACTGGAACTGATAATAATGCTGCTCTATCGGAAGCTGGTATCGTTATAACAGATCTGAAAGCAAAATGGGATCCATCATCAGTTGAATATACTTTGGACAATGTGAATTTAAGAGCACAGCCAGGAACTTTGGTAGCAATTATTGGTCCAGTTGGTTCTGGAAAATCAAGGTAAAAAATATTGAATCAGTTTTTTATTTCTAAATTCATTATTATCTGAATAAAATTTTGTTTTAATTATCTACTACCATTTTTACATCCGTTTATAGTTTAATACAGACAATCCTTGGTGAATTACCAGTCGAATCTGGTAGCATTAAAATCAATGGTACAATATCGTATGCATCACAAGAGCCATGGTTATTTACTGGAACAATACGACAAAATATTCTATTTGGGCAGCCAATGGATAAGAGACGTTATAAGACTGTTGTCAGTAAATGTGCCTTAGATAGAGATTTTGATTTGTTACCGTTTGGTGATAAAACGATTGTTGGTGAACGTGGTGCATCATTATCTGGTGGACAGAAGGCAAGAATTAGTTTGGCACGTGCAGTTTATCGTCGTTCATCAATTTACCTATTGGATGATCCATTGAGTGCTGTCGATACACATGTCGGTAAACATTTATTCGAAAGATGTATGCGAGATTATTTACGTGGAAATGTCGTAATTCTTGTAACACATCAGTTACAATTCTTACAACATGCTGATCAAATTGTCATATTGGATCATGGTAAAGTTAGTGCTGTCGGAACATATGATAGTTTACGTGAAAGTGGTTTAGATTTTGCACAATTATTAGCTGCACCAGAAACTGAAGATGAAGAAGCATTATCCAGATCAAGATCCGGAAGTAAATTACATAAAAGACAAAACAGTGAAGGTTCCATAAATAGTATAGAACCAGAAGATAATCAAATGCAAGTAGTAGAAAGTCAAGAGCATGGCGCTATTGGTCTATCATTGTATGGAAAATATTTTAAGGCTGGAGGTGGTTTCTGTTTCGTTACAATCATGATGATATTCTGTATTTTGGCACAGCTTTTAGCATCTGGTGGTGATTTCTATCTGTCATATTGGGTTAATAAAGGAGAAAAACCACCAATTCAAACTAAAGCTACTACTGATGATTTATTGATGAAGAAAAATGTTACTTCTGGCTATTTAGTAGATAGTTATGAGGAACTAGACGATGCACCACTTGATGAGTTAGAATCAACTACTAGGTATCCATTTTCGAATGCATTATTAAATGCGTCTGCAGAATTTTTTAAAGATATTACAACTACTGGAGCACCAACAAATACTACCGAAGAAGGTTTCTTTGAACATATTTGGAATGCCTTACAGAGAACGACGACAGATGATTTAATCGATGTTTATATATTTTCGGGTATAACAATTGCTACAGTTCTAATAACATTATGCAGAAGTTTTCTATTCTTTAATGTTGCAATGAAAGCATCTAAAAATCTACATAATGCAATGTTCAGTGGTATAACGAGAGCAACAATGTATTTCTTTAATACAAATCCATCTGGACGTATTTTGAATCGTTTCTCAAAAGATATGGGTCAAGTTGATGAAATTCTACCATCCGTTATGATTGATGTTATTCAAATTTTCTTACAATTGTTCGGTATCGTTATTGTTGTTGCTGTCGTAAATCCATATTTCATGATACCAACTGTTCTAATGGGAATAATATTCTACAATTTGAGAATATTTTATCTAAAAACATCAAGAGATGTAAAACGTATGGAAGCTATTACACGATCACCTGTTTATTCTCATTTATCTGCATCATTAATGGGTCTGTCAACAATTCGTGCATTTGGTGCACAGAAAATTTTAATTCAAGAATTCTATAATCATCAAAATTTACATAGTTCAGCATTTTATATGTTCATTTCAACGAGTCGTGCATTTGGTTTTTGGCTAGATTGTTTTTGTGTACTATATTTGGGTATTGTTACTGGTAGTTTCTTTATATTCGGTAGTGAAAATGGTGGTAATGTTGGTTTAGCTATAACACAAGCAATGGGAATGACTGGTATGGTACAATGGGGTATGAGACAATCAGTCGAATTAGAAAATACAATGACATCAGTTGAACGTGTCGTAGAGTATAATACTGTTGATCCAGAAGGAGAATTAGAATCACCACCTGAAAAGAAACCACCAAAAGAATGGCCACAAAAGGGACTTATAAAATTCGATAATTTATCATTACGTTATTTCCCAGATCCAGAATCTGAATTTGTGCTGAAATCATTGAAATTTGAAATATTGCCATGCGAAAAAGTTGGTATAGTGGGTAGAACTGGTGCCGGTAAATCATCATTGATAAATGCCTTATTTAGACTATCATATAATGAAGGATCAATTATAATTGATGGTCGTGATACTAAAGAAATGGGATTACATGATTTAAGAGCGAAAATATCAATAATTCCACAAGAACCAGTTTTATTCTCTGGTACAATGCGTTACAATTTGGATCCATTTGATGAATATTCAGATCAGAAATTATGGAAAGCATTAGAAGAGGTATACAAAAAAATAAAAAACATATATTAAGTATTTTCATAAATGTGATTATACATTTACAATAATGCGGTTTTGGTTTTTTTCTATTTCAGGTAAAATTGAGAGACGTTGTATCTGAATTACCAAGTGGTTTACAAAGTAAAATTACTGAAGGTGGTAGTAATTTTAGTGTTGGTCAAAGACAGCTTGTATGTTTGGCACGTGCGATATTACGTGAAAATAAAATTCTTGTTATGGATGAAGCAACTGCAAATGTTGATCCACAAACTGATGTATTAATACAGACAACAATTCGTAATAAATTCAAATATTGTACAGTATTAACGATAGCACATCGTTTACATACTGTAATGGATTCAGATAAAGTTTTAGTTATGGATGCTGGACGTGTTGTTGAATATGGACCACCATATGAATTATTAACACAATCTGAAGTTAAAGTATTCTATGGTATGGTAAAACAAACTGGTAAAGCAACATTCGAAACATTACTTAAGGTGGCACAAAAGGTAAAGATTTTTTTCTCTCAAATTTTTCATTTATAAATTCAATTTTTAAATTTTTTTTTCTTTTCTCCATAGGCCTACGAGGACAAACAAATTCATTGAATATGAAAATGGAATTTATTTAGAAAGAAGAAGAAGGAGAAGAAAACATTCCTATGGATAAATGTTTTTTTTACATACCTATATATATTTAAAAAGAAATGAAAAACGATAAAAAAAAAAATGCAAATATGCAACTATAACAACAAAAAAGAAAATAAAATAAAAAATTTATAGTAGAAAATTTTTTTATTTTTTTATGTGTAAAGTTAAAAAAACTAAAACTCAAAAAACAAAAAATGAACGAAGAATGTTATCGAATTTTTCTGTATGAGATAGCGAATAGTAAATTTATTAAATGAAAATAAATATGTGTAAATGAAAGTAGAACAAAATTTAGAAAAGTAGAAAAATCTAAAGAAAATTAAAAATAAATAAAAATGCCTGATATATTTAAAAATGAATATAAATGTATGTAATGTAAAAAAATAAAAATGTAAACAATAAATAAAGTGCCGTCACAAACAAGTCTCATTTTAGTTTATAAGTAAAATGCAAAAATAAAGGGAAAAAACATAAAACATTTTTGTATGCATTGTTTTAAATAAAACAAAAAAAAAAAGACAATGAAAAAAATAAATTGTATTTACCAATTAATGTAAATACAATTTAACAGTTAAAAATGAAAATTTTATTAATAAAAAAATTGTAAAATAAAGGAAAACGAACAAAACATAACAAATAAAATTTTAATATGAGTTATTTGTTTAATTTTTGTTTGTTTGTTTTTTTTGTCTTGTAATTTGTAATTTGTAGCAAAAAAAAAGGTGAATGTTATATTATGAAAAAGGGGAATTAAGGATTAAAAAGATTTCACATATTATGTACTCGTACATACAAATGTATGTACATTATTTTATTTTTACTTTTTTTTTGTGAAATTTTCTACATTTTGTTTTCTTTTTCATGTAATAAATTATCTTTTTTTTCTTATATTTTTTAATTAATTATTTAAAATTTTGTTTTTTTTTATAATGTAATTTAAGAAATAAAATTAAAAGAGAAACAAAAAAGAAACAGTAAGTAGAAAAAAGAAAACTAACAAAAATTTTAAGTAAAAAATGTACAAAATATATGTTTTTCTTTTGTTTTCTTTTTTACATATTTTATATATAACGAAAAAAAAAACATTTATTGCAAACTCATTGTAAAAACATTTATGCAATATTTTTGTTGTAGTTAATATTATTAAATTAGAACATACATATACGATTATATTTTTATAATGTATTTGTATTAATTTTTTTTTCTTATTTTTGTATTTAATTTAAAAATGAATTTGACTTTTTTGTTTTTTGTTTGAATATTAATTTATATAGAAATATGTACATACATTACATAGCCCTAATATGTTTTTGTTCATTAAAATCTCTGAAATAACTACTATTCCTGTAATGGAAGGGAAATTCTAATCAAAATATCATCTGTCCATTAAATTGAATCTGATATCATTCAGCCAACTATGCATGTACATACTACATATTTATGCATATTTCAAGTTCAAGTTACTTATGCATTAAAATGTTTGGGAGTACTTAAAGTAAACATGTAAAAGTAAATAATAAATGTGCAGTATGTATGTATATATCTTATAATTTGATAGTATAATTCGATTTGAAAATTAGTTTTTTGTATCTAATATCTTATCTCTGAATTTTGTAAAATTCCATTACAGGATTACAGCCGTTCAGCGACAACTACAGCGTATCGCCAAAAGTTCGCACAATTTGGGCGATAATCTCAGCGTATCATAACATAATTTTTACATTTTTTTTTTGCTTCTTGCGAATAGATTACTACTACTGCAAAATCCAAGTCGTGAATGGCTCGTTGTCGCTGAAAAATAGAATAGAATCTATTTGGGTGACAGCGATAGCGTAAAGTTCAACAACGGTAAAAGTCCCATTTAATTACTGTATACGCTGTAGTTGTCGCCGAAATTGAATTGTGCGATGGCTGTTAGAATTAGAAAAAAAGAAGCTATGAAATTTGAGATTGTAATAAAATAACAATTTAAATAAAATTTTTAGTTTAAATCTTTGAAATCTGAAATATTATTTTGAAAAATTTTTAATAAATTGTTGTTTTAAAAATATGAATATGTATATCTATGTACATACAATTTTTTGGAAATAAATAAAAGAAAAAAATTCTAGATTATAAATACCTACAGGATGCAACAGGTAAGTGTAGTATTGTTAGAGGATCTTGCTTATAATAGATTAACAATTAGAGATTAATGATTATTTTAGGAATTTCCATTTACATTTATTTAATAAATTTTTTTCTAGATTTTTCAAATTCTTCATTCCACCATTCCTTTTTTACTGTTTTCAAAAAAAAAAAAATAAAATAAAATAAAATAAAAAAAACACATTTTTTCATTTAGTTATGAGCATAATTTTATTATTACAAAGATTATGTGCATTTTACATTATTTATGTATACGTATTCGCTAATTTAAATAAAATAAAATTGTATATTTTTGCAAAAATATTGTACATATTACAAATAACTCGATATCATACACATTCGTATATATACAAAAGAAAAAAAAAACATTTTTTATTATAGCAAATGAATCAAAAAAATAAATAAAAATTAAAATAAAACAAAAATTAAAAAAATATATAACATACAAAAACTTCTAAATAATTTTTATAAGAGCATTGAAATCCAAGCCAAAAAAACCTTCATATTTAAATGCGTTTACATTTTTTTTCTTTCATACATCGAATAGGAGAGGATTGGATGAGATGAACAAAAAATATAAGTGAAATGAGGACATTACATACATACTAGAACATAAAATAAATTATGATCATGAAGAATAGATAAATTATTTATTCCAAAGCTTTCGCTATCCATAGAATAAATCTCTGATTTAAGTCTATTTTGTGTTTCAAGAACGTTTGATAAGTTAATCTATAGATAAATCAATAGGTTATTTTAATCTTATGATTTCGACAAGTTTAAATGCTCATCTATGGATAAATTGATATTTTATCAACAATACTATGGTAAAAGATGGTAAAAGTGTATGTTTGATTATTATTGAAGTGTTTTTATAACCAATATAATAGTATTTCCGCTAATAAGTTGATGTTTTACCGTCAGTAATTTTTGATTGTTGAGATAAAATAATTGCATATTTCTGCCTTTATATGATTACAAAAATTTTAATTTTCAAAAAAAATTATTTGTTGACACTTTCAGCAATATTTCTCTTTAGAAGTGTTTAATCAAAAAATTAACTTTAACGATGAAAATCAGTGACAATATTTTTCTTTAGGAAATTTCAAATCAAAACTAATACGTAGATAATACGATTATCAGTGGCGGCGGACTTTCCGATGAAGCTTCCCTAGACATCATTCGAAGTTTCAAAATGAAAATTCAAAAATGAGTACACATCAAAATGTCTGAAATACTACTTTTACTAATATAGCGTATACTATAGGTAATGTAATAGAATAGTCAGTGACATTCACTGCTCAAAAATATGTATAGAGTAGAGAAGCAAGAGCAAGCATTAAATGCTGTTCTTGTTAGTGATTTTCTGAATTTTTGATTATTCACTGGCTACCCTCAACAGACAATAATAGTAAATTAACCGAAATAACCACTGAATATGTTGCGATTACTATACATCTGAGACACTTGTACAGGTATTTATCGAGTTTAAATCTAAAAACGAAGTTTTATGAATTACAGAAAAAAAAATGAAACAAACTTTAGTCAAATTTTAAATTTTGATTATTTATTATGAATTTTCATCACACAATGTAGTACAATCTGTGTGTTATTTAGAATGTTCATACTATACTACTTTTCCACTGAAAAGTACTACTCCAGTTCTTACGTCCATAATGCAGAACACAATTGATGCATTAACAGCTGTATTAATCGATTTAATCGATTTAGCACGATAGTCCATTTTATTCATGATACCCATATCTAAAATTTTAAATTAAATTTAAAAAAAAAAAGAAAAAAAAAACAATTTACCCATTGCTACATAAGCTTCTACACCAGCTTCATTAAATTCAAGTGCAAAATTTTGAACGACATCTGTCACTTCTAATGCTGGTCCAGGTGAGTTGATTTTTTGAATATTTGCTTCTGGGGTAAATATTTTCTTGATACCAAGCTGGAAAAATTTGTAAAATGAAATGAAATAAATAACCATAAATGTATCTTCCTAATTAACGAATTTAAGATTATATAAATAAAGATTTTATTTACATTTTTAATATGTTTAGCCATACTGAAAGATGATTCAAATTTGTGTTTTGGTAGTGATATTGTAAAACTTTTTTCTTCCATTTTTGATATTTCTTTTTCTAGAATGTTTCGATCTAATTTGTTAATAACATGTTGTAATGGAACATCAGGTTTCGGGTGAATCATAATCATTGCATATTTGCCACCCTGAAAAAAAAATTAATTTGAAAAACAATAAAAAAAAATTCTCATTTACACTGAAAGGAAAAAAAACACTTATTTTTCACTCACCTTAAAATTCAGACGAACCAACCACGAATCTAATGCTTGTGAATCTATACCATGGAAGCTTCTATTAGTTTTCATAAAAATTATGTCATCCTGTTCTAAATTGTCATTTGGATGGTATGATTCTTCTGCGGGTTCAAATCCTATTTCCCATTCAGCTTTGAAATAAATTGTATTCAGAATTATGGCTTGTGCACCATCAATTAAATCTGAAATTTAATATATATTTTTAAAGTTTAATTTATGTATTCCTGCATATCAAATGAAATGAAATTTTTATAAAGGTATATCATGAATACAAACATACCTGGAGTAACGATATCTTTAAAATGTCTTTTAGTGTCTTGTGATACGTAATTATTCAAAGTTTTAGCAGTTATATCTCTTCTATCGAAATCGTATGTTTTTACTTCTGTATTGAAAAGATATAATGCATCGCGCTTATATGAACGATTAATACTAGCACCTTTATCTAAACCAATTAAAGAACCCATCAGAAGGGAATTACTTTCACTTTTTTTCTACAAAAATTAATAAAATTAACATTTAAACACGTTATGTTTGATTTAAAAAAAAAATATGTATTCTCATTTGAATTGCTCTCCATACCCTAAGTGGTTCAAGTGTTTTCAGCCAGTAACTTAAATCGTATCTATTTATTGTAGGTAGAAGAATCGATAATTCCTTATCTGATTTTGAATTTGCTGCGATAGCTTTTTTTAATAAAGATAATGAAAGTTTTGTTACGAATGGTGATAAGATAACATTACAGGTGTTCTGAACAGTTATGCATTCATTATTTAAAACTTCCTGTAGAAGAAAGACGAATAAATTTGTAAAAATTGTGCATTAATAAAAAAAAAAGTACACATTCAGAGTAGAACGAACAAAATTATACCTTGGTTAGACTCCAATCGAATTCTTCAGTATTACTTTCAGATGCGTCGCTGTATATATTAAGAATCAGTAATAAAATCACTTTGAAATGAAATAAAAAATACATTTTAATTGAATTCTTGTTACAAATTTATATGTAAAATTTATTTATTTGTTTTTTTTTTCTTTCTAAATACTTACATGAAATGAACTGCATTTTCGTTAATTAATTATTTTTCCAAAATAGAATTTTTGTTTCTCTTCTAATTTTTCAAACTTATCCCGATTGAATCAAGACACAAATGATGAAAATCAATAATATTCTCAACATTTATATATGCGAATAATTTCTGGAAAATTTTATCACAAAAATATTTATTTATTATTCAAAATACAAATATGTATTTTAGAAATTACGTAAATACATGAATATTTCACTTCACGTGTATTCATTATTTGAGGCTGTATTAAGTCATAAATATTACCTTTACTTCGTCATTAGGTTAATTACAGTCGAAATAAAAAAACTACTAAACAAATACTATTGTTTTTTCTTTTTAATTGTCTTAAATATTTTTTTAATTTCAAAATAAAATTCAAATTAAATATTATCTATTGACGTCATAGCTGTGAAAGATATACACAAAAATACAGAGTGTTTATTTTAATTTGAAACCAAAAAAAATATGAGCAACTTGGATACACAGCAATAATAATTGAATTTCTCAGAAAATTTACGTAACATAAGTATACATATTTAAATTTTCATAATGTTTTTGTTTTTTTTTAATTCATATTTTTCTTCTAAAACACATGTATATCAATAACGTTTAGCATAGTTTCATATTGTATATTTTCTAATAAACAGATATTAATTATTTAGTTTGAATGAAAATACTTACGTGTTTTTTACGTACGAGTATGTACGTAAATACTTTTCTGAGAATTAATTTTAAAACAATTGAATTTTAATCGCTATGCAACGAAATGCTAATTAAATATTTTAATTTTATATAAGTATGAAGTCTGATAAGAATCTAAAGTACGCCATACATACACGCGAAGGAAAGTTCAAGTGTAAAATATTTTATCCTAAAATTATCCACACACATGCATTCAAGAAGATTTGTGCATTAGAATTAAAGTAAAAATTAAAGCAAATTTAATACTCATTTTTAAACAATGTTTATGAATAAAATCCATTTTTTTTAATCCACAAAAAACCTATATCTATACAGATACGGGTATTTACATTTATATATCCCTCTTAACTTCATTTTTGAAACTGAAAATATTTCTATTGAGCTTTTAGAAAAATCTAAAAATGAAAAGAATAAATTTCCCAAAAAGCATAGAAAAATAAAATCAATTAAAATCCTCAATACTGTTCAGTCTCTTATCTGAGTGAATATGAACATTATCTCTTAGAATGTCTAATAATATATATTATACTTAAATTTGTTGAGAAACTGTACTATCAATGTCTTTGCTTTCTTTGCCAGATCATTTCCATCAAATACTTATATGTCTCTTCATTTTCTTTAGACAAAAACTATAATTTTTGCTATTAAAAACTGTCATTTATTTATCGGTTTAGGACATCATTAATAAATTGCTGAAATTTCAAACTTAACAAAATTCCGACGAATTGATAATACATATATGTAGTCAAAAGTATTATTTTGAATAGTGTGATCGTTTATCGGTTCATTATTAATGTTCTCAAAAATGTCTTAATTTCCAACTTTAATTTTAATAATTAATTAATTTACAATTTATATAAATGACATTTGATTCACATTACATTTGCTTTTTTTTATGAATTCAAGACTTTTTAAAATTATATAACATATTAAAAATTTATACATCTTTCCATATAAGTAGTACATAAAAGATAAAAGTATGTAACTTCATATAGTAAATGTACATTTTAGTGTGCATTATCCATAAAATGTCTATATTACCACATATTACTTAATTTCTATACACAGGGACTCATTAATCATTATAGTGATCATCACTACATTTCGGATTGTAGTGTTTGTTTTTCTAATTTGTTAAATGTTTTTTTTTTTTTTTTTGAAAAAAATAAATAAATAAAATAATAATTTTTGTTAAATTTGTTTTTCTTTTTCTTTCAATAAAAAAAAAAAGAAATAAAATTAAATAAAAATTAATTTAAAAAAAAATATATAAATAATATTTTCAAATTTGTTTTTTTTCTTCTTTTCTCCTTTTTTTTTTACAAAATCAAAAAAAACAAAAAAAAAAAATTTTTTTTTCACTTTTACAATAATACAGAGTATCACAACCAATATTTCTTGGACGTTTGGTTGGTTATTATTCACAATATTCACATAAAGATGGAAATATAAATGAAGCATATATTTACGACTATGCTGCTACTGTTGTATTCTGTAGTGCAATAAATGTTATGTTTATGCATCCATTTATGTTAGGACAAATGCATATGGGAATGAAATTAAGAGTATCATTATGTAGTATGATATATCGTAAGGCATTACGTTTAAGTACAACAGCATTAGGTGATACAACGGCTGGACAAGTTGTTAATTTATTATCAAATGATGTTGGTCGATTAGATTTATCAATAATATTTTTGCATTATTTATGGGTTGGACCAGTCGAAACGGTTATTGTTACATATTTAATGTATAGAGAGGTAATTTAATTTTTTTTCAAATACATATATATATATTTTGTTTGTATATGTGAAATATTTTTCAAATTAAAATATTTTTGTTTGTAATTTAAGATTAGTATTGCAGCTGTATTTGGTATAGCATCTATGTTAATGTTTATACCATTACAAGGATATTTTGGTAAAAAGACATCTGTATTACGTTTAAAGACAGCATTACGTACCGATGAACGTGTACGTTTAATGAATGAAATTATACAAGGTATACACTATACAAGTAATTAAAATGTATGCATTGGAGAGACCTTTTGGTAAAATGGTTGAATTAGATAGAAAAAAGGAAGTTCGTGTTATACGTTATGTATCGTATATACGTGGTATATTATTATCATTTATAATGTTTGTTACACGTGTATCAATATTTATGAGTCTTGTCGCATATGCATTACTTGGAAAAATTGTAACAGCCGAAGAGGCATTCGTTATAACTGCCTACTATAATATTCTAAGACAAACGATGACTGTATTCTTTCCACAACGTAAATGCGTATATTCTATGGCTCTTATTTGTGTATCCTTTTTAAATCCTTAAACTGATTTAACCTAAAATATATTTTATTCTTATTCTAATTTACTTCTGTGTATAGGTATTTCTCAGTTAGCTGAAACTATTGTATCTGTACGAAGAATTCAAAAGTACATGCTTTACGATGAAACTGAAATCAAAGAAACTGAAGATGACGAGAAAAAGGTTAAGTTAATGGATGATGATGAAGAAGAGAGCAGCACTGAATCGACAATAACAAAAGAAGCTGCAGAAAAATTAATGTATAATAATGGAAGTAATGGTGCAGTTGGTGGGACTGGAATCACTGGTACTGGAACTGATAATAATGCTGCTCTATCGGAAGCTCGTATCGTTATAACAGATCTGAAAGCAAAATGGGATCCATCATCAGTTGAATATACTTTGGACAATGTGAATTTAAGAGCACAGCCAGGAACTTTGGTAGCAATTATTGGTCCAGTTGGTTCTGGAAAATCAAGGTAAAAAATATTGAATCAGTTTTTTATTTCTAAATTCATTGTCATCTGAATGAAATTTTGTTTAAATAATCTACTACCATTTTTACATCCGTTTATAGTTTAATACAGACAATCCTTGGTGAATTACCAGTCGAATCTGGTAGCATCAAAATCAATGGTACAATATCGTATGCATCACAAGAGCCATGGTTATTTACTGGAACAATACGACAAAATATTCTATTTGGGCAGCCAATGGATAAGAGACGTTATAAGACTGTGGTCAGTAAATGTGCCTTAGATAGAGATTTTGATTTGTTACCGTTTGGTGATAAAACGATTGTTGGTGAACGTGGTGCATCATTATCTGGTGGACAGAAGGCAAGAATTAGTTTGGCACGTGCAGTTTATCGTCGTTCATCAATTTACCTATTGGATGACCCATTGAGTGCTGTCGATACACATGTCGGTAAACATTTATTCGAAAGATGTATGCGAGATTATTTACGTGGAAATGTCGTAATTCTTGTAACACATCAGTTACAATTCTTACAACATGCTGATCAAATTGTCATATTGGATCATGGTAAAGTTAGTGCTGTCGGAACATATGATAGTTTACGTGAAAGTGGTTTAGATTTTGCACAATTATTAGCTGCACCAGAAACTGAAGATGAAGAAGCATTATCCAGATCAAGATCCGGAAGTAAATTACATAAAAGACAAAACAGTGAAGGTTCCATAAATAGTATAGAACCAGAAGATAATCAAATGCAAGTAGTAGAAAGTCAAGAGCATGGCGCTATTGGTCTATCATTGTATGGAAAATATTTTAAGGCTGGAGGTGGTTTCTGTTTCGTTACAATCATGATGATATTCTGTATTTTGGCACAGCTTTTAGCATCTGGTGGTGATTTCTATCTGTCATATTGGGTTAATAAAGGAGAAAAACCACCAATTCAAACTAAAGCTACTACTGATGATTTATTGATGAAGAAAAATGTTACTTCTGGCTATTTAGTAGATAGCTATGAGGAACTAGACGATGCACCACTTGATGAGTTAGAATCAACTACTAGGTATCCATTTTCGAATGCATTATTAAATGCGTCTGCAGAATTTTTTAAAGATATGACAACTACTGGAGCACCAACAAATACTACCGAAGACGGTTTCTTTGAACATATTTGGAATGCCTTACAGAGAACGACAATTTACAATTTAACGGAATACAATTAAACAGTTAAAAATGAAAATTTTATTAATAATAAAATTGTAAAATAAAGGAAAACGAACAAAACATAACAAATAAAATTTTAATATGAGTTATTTGTTTAATTTTTGTTTGTTTGTTTTTTTTTGTCTTGTAATTTGTAATTTGTAGCAAAAAAAAAGGTGAATGTTATAATATGAAAAAGGGGAATTAAGGATTAAAAAGATTTCACATATTATGTACATACAAATGTATGTACATTATTTTATTTTTACTTTTTTTTTGTGAAATTTTCTACATTTTGTTTTCTTTTTCATTTAATAAATTATCTTTTTTTTTTCTTGTATTTTTTAATTATTTATTTAAAATTTTGTTTTTTTTTTATAATTTTTTTATATATTTTATATATATGTACATTAAATAAAAACGAAAAAAAAAACATTTATTGCAAACTCATTGTAAAAACATTTATGTAATATTTGTGTTGTAGTTAATATTATTAAATTAGAACATACATATACGATTATATTTTTATAATGTATTTGTATTAATTTTTTTTTCTTATTTTTGTATTTAATTTAAAAATGAATTTGACTTTTTTGTTTTTTGTTTGAATATTAATTTATATAGAAATATGTACATACATTACATAGCCCTAATATGATTTTGTTCGTTAAAATCTCTGAAATAACTACTATTCCTGTAATAGAAGGGAAATTCTAATCAAAATATCATCTGTCCATTAAATTGAATCTGATATCATTCAGCCAACTATGCATGCACATAGTACATATTTATTCATATTTCAAGTTCAAGTTATTTATGCATTAAAATGTTTGGGAGTACTTAAAGTAAAAATGTAAAAGTAAATAATAAATGTGCAGTATGTATGTATATATCTTATAATTTGATAGTATAATTCGATTTGAAAATTAGTTTTTTGTATCTAATATCTTATCTCTGAATTTTGTAAAATTCCATTACAGGATTACAGCCGTTCAGCGACAACTACAGCGTATCGCCAAAAGTTCGCACAATTCGGGCGATAATCACAGCGTAACATAACATAAATTTTACATTTTTTTTTTTTTGCTTCTTGCGAATAGATTACTACTACTGCAAAATCCAGGTCGTGAATGGCTCGTTGTCGCTGAAAAATAGAATAGAATCTATTGGGGTGACAGCGATAGCGTAAAGTTCAACAACGGTAAAAGTCCCATTTAATTACTGTATACGCTGTAGTTGTCGCCGAAATTGAATTGTGCGATGGCTGTTAGAATTAGAAAAAAAGATGCTATGAAATTTGAGATTGTAATAAAATAACAATTTAAATAAAATTTTTAGTTTAAATCTTTGAAATCTGAAATATTATTTTGAAAAATTTTTAATAAATTATTGTTTTAAAAATATGAATATGTATATCTATGTACATAACATTTTTTGGAAATAAATAAAAGAAAAGAAATTCTAGATTATAAATATCAACAGGATGCAACAGGTAAGTAGTATTGTTGGAGGATCTTGCTTATAATAGATTAACAATTAGAGATTAATGATTATTTTATGAATTTCCATTTACATTTATTTAATACATTTTTTTCTAGATTTTTCAAATTCTTCATTCCACCATTCCTTTTTTTACTGTTTTTAATGGTTCACAATTTAAGTTCTTTTGAAACAAAATATAGGTATGCAGTTCATTAAGATCTGATTACGAATGTTTTTCTTATTACTATTTCAAAAAAATAAAAAAAAAACACTTTTTCATTTAGTTATGAGCATAATTTTATTATTACAAAGATTATGTGCATTTTACATTATTTATGTACGTATTCGCTTATTTAAATAAAATAAAATTGTATATTTTTGCAAAAATATTGTACATATTACAAATAACTCGATATCATACACATTCGTATATATACAAAAGAAAAAACAAAAACATTTTTTATTATAACAAATGAACAAAAAAATAAATAAAAATTAAAATAAAACAAAAATTAAAAAAATATATATTATACAAAAACTTCTAAATAATTTTTATAAGAGCATTGAAATCCAAGCCAAAATTAAACAAAATCCACCAATTGGTGCAAGACGACTATATGTACGATCACCAGTAAATGCACGATAATAACATGTACCGCTAAATAATAGTGTTCCTAAAGCCATTAGTGTTCCCGTCTAATAATAATAATAGTTAAAAATGTAAAATACATAAATGATTCAATATTTTTTTTTGTATAACAATGATAAGAAAATTTTCAAATAATAAAATTTTAAACTTTTATTAACTTACAATTATTGGTTGACGTGTAATTGGAACACCGATTAATGCAATTGAGTGAAAAAAGTGGAAGCGATTAGCTGTTTCGAATACACCTTTTGATTCCCCATTATCATCTGGATATTTTCTATGGCTTCCATATGCACCTAAAATAACAGCAGCTGCACCACTTAAACCAGCTAATCGAACAAAATTTCGATTTCTTCCAGCCAATTTCCATAATGGTAAGGCATTTGACATTATTTTTGATGTAGCAGCTGATGCTTTACCTGTAGCTTGATTCTGCGAGATAAGACCCTTTATTGCAGAAATGAATAGAACAGAAGTTTTTTTTTTTTTGGTGCATTTGAAAAGAGTAAAATTCATTTTATCAATTTTCATGTACAAACATAACATTTATGTAATTTATATGATTATATGAAAATCAAATATCTTGTTAGTAATATGAATAATGATAATGTGAATTGGATTTAATCGTATTATGAAATCTAAATTAGAATTTTTTATAAATTGTTTTAAGAAAACAAAAGAAAATTTGACTAAAACTTACCGCTTTTCTTGCAACAGTTGCTGTAGCTGATATTAATTGACTGCTCACTGGATTTCCGATTAACAAATAATGAAAACTATCACCAACAGTCATTTTATTTTCTAATATTTTTAATAATTTTTAAGACAATCTATGAATCCAGAAAAAACAAAAAATTTAAAATTATGTACAAAAAAAAAAAAGAACGAAAAATGCCGGATCTTTTTTTCCAGTTTAATGAATTACTGTTATAGTGTTATATATTTTGTTATAATATTCAACTACACGTACACATGAATGATTGATGATAAAATTGTGAAAGAATGATTAGATTTTAGATTATGTATGATATATAACAAAGTACCGTATCGTGTAGATGAAGATGAGGATGATATAAATTTAAATATATAATTGATGGAAAATTGGAAACTGAAATGCTGCTAAACTGAACACCAAATATAAAATCAAAATCTCGAAATAAAGAAATAATTAGATATTTTACAGTTTTCTTTTTAATCACAATAAATGAATTTATTTAAAGTTAACCTCAGTGACAGTGACAGTCAGCGGCTCCGGCTATAGCTAAGCCATATATAGTTGTTATATAATGACAGTTCCTCGTATGCTCGATAATCAAAATGACAAGTAGCTAGCTGTAGCCTGTTGTATAAATACACAATGCAGTATGCAGTCGAATAAGGCGATTTGAAATTAAATTGCATAACAAATAGTAAATATTGATTGATATTCTATTCTATATATTAAAAAACATGATAAATGACGCCAATTTCCGCGAAAATATTACAAAAGGAAGTGAGAGTGAGAGATATACCGCCTTATCATGATATTCGAAGACGATGAAACGATGAAACGATGAAACGAAACGATACGATATAAAATTGCTATTATGAACCTTCATCGTTTCGAATATTAAGTGGTACATAGTGGTACAATATAAATCCCTTATAAAAACGAAGCTTTAATGTTTAATTCATACAATTTCCAATTTTGTTGTAAGAAAAAAGGGTTCGATGTCATTTCTATTATTTTGTTGATGTTTTGAAATATCATTTTTAATAATAATTTCCATTTTTTTAAAAAAATTAATTCAATATTAATATTCACAAATATTAGTAATATGCTTTAAATAAAAAAAATTCTATTAAAAACCAAAAAAAAAAATAAATTTATATGTAAACGATGAACAAAATGCTATCGACTGAGTAGACGATGAAAATCGTTTGAAATTGGAACGTTTCGAATATCATGATCGCGTTTTCAACAAGACGATACGAAACGTTTCGTCTTCGAATATCATGATAAGGCAGATAAACATGAAAAAGTGAATGAAATGAAGCCAAAAATAAATGTATGTAATTAGAAATTAATATTTTTTTGATTTCTCTTTTCCTTACTTTTAGAACACTATTCTTTTCTTATTAATTGCATAGAGCATAGCATAAACTGTGCTAAAATTTGGCTAGAATAACTGAATGTTTAGAATAGAGCGAATTTAAAACGGCTTTTAATTTAATATACTATGCGTATGCATGCAGCATGTGCATGCTCTACTTCAAGATATGAATAATGGAAAATCCCCGAATAATATAATACAAAAAATGACAACTCCAAAATGAAAAATGTAACCAACAACCAACCCACCCCACCCACACCATTAACATTGTTTTTATGATTTTTATCTAGCTAGAAGCTAGAAGCTAGAAGATTGGATTATATTAAAAAGAAAGAAAGAAATTTAGAGGAAAATTGTTTGTAGTTTGTCAAGGTAGCCACTAGCCACCAAAAGTTCTTCTATTATCGTGTCTCAATTTTCAAACTCATACAATTACACAATTAAATTATTCGTTATGATAAGGATAACACATATTTAATTTCAATTTTTTTTCTCCATCTTTTCAATCTACATAGTATGTAAATTTTATTTTTCAATTCCATAAAATCCTTTAGCTAATAAAAATGATTCTGATGAATCTAATCTACTAGCTTTCGGTTTAATTCTTTTAACATTTTTATAAAACTTTTGCATATAATTTTCTAATTTTGTTACATTCGGATTATCCCATACTTTCATTAATAAATTGCTATCGATAGCCGATTGTAAAATTGATAATTTTAAAACTGAATAACATAATTCTACGATACGGTCTTGATCTAATGATTTAACACCGGTTGCATTTGGTGCCATATCAGATATTACAGTATTTATTGTTCTACCATCGAGAATATTATGAATTTTTTCATGTGTTATTGATTTTGTAAAATCCATATTATTTAAAATGATTACACCCTAAAAAAAAAAAGAAATGAAAAATAAAATTGAACAATTGAATAAAATATAGAAGTGATGAATTTTTATGGATTATTGTTTATAACAATAATAATTTCATACATTAATTGGATGTATTGGTAACATATCAATACTAATCACAATGCCTTTAGGCTGTTCTTCACCCAATGTTCCATCAGAATTTGTTCGTTTAGCAGCTATTTGACTCCAACTACCTGGTGCAGCACCACAATCAATTACAACATCGCCTGGTTTAAAAATTTTATATTTATTATCGATTTCTAGTAATTTAAATGCACTTCGACAACGATAATTCATAATTTTAGCCTTTTCAACATATGGATCTGCTAATTGCCGTATTAACCATTCTTGTGAACTTTTATTTTTACCTTTAAGATTATTTGGAATTACTTTTGCATAATTTATTGAAAAATTTGTTGTTTTTATTCTACGAATTTGTTGTTTTATAAAAATCATTTTGTTGTTTTATAAAATATTTTTTATATTGAAATAAATTATAAAAATAATTTTATTTTACTACATTTGTTTACAAACACTTCGCAACAATTCAAGTATTTACTTTTGACATTTTACACGTTGACGTTAGTTCGTTCGTGTTTTTGAAAGTTAGAATTGGTGACTTGTTGTGTTGAAGGTTTTGATATTATTTATCACATGATTTATAAAATGAATCAACTGTTTTATTGATGTTAATGTTACCAGTTTTGAATTTTATCAATAATATGTCCTAAATAAAATGTTTACATATATTTTGTATTTTTATGAAATAATACAAAAACTAAATTAATTTTAAATTTTAATTATTATAGGCTATTTATAAAAATATGTAGTAAATTATAAAATTTAATTTGCATAATACCCAATATTGTAGAACTGATATAACTATATAAATTCATTTATGGTTATTGACTATGATTGTCATGAGTCAATTTTGCAATTTGTCGTTCAATCCAGAACCACAGTGACCGAACGAATTTTTTTCTTACTTGCTGTCAAAACATTTATGTAAATATTTGTCCTTTCCTTATCATCTTATATATTTTAAATATGTATGTGTATGTTCATGTTCAATGGGGTTCAATTTCAATTGTTTATAAAAAACATATGAATGGAACTATCATGGAACAAAGATGAAAAATATGTAGTGTGCTTGGTGTAATGTAAAGTGTAGTAATTGTAATAGCAATAGTAAAATCTATAAGTTGCTATAAGTACGCACACACATACTACAAACTGTTATTGGATTGCTACCATAAAAAACAAAGTAGGCCTATTCTATTATCTATCTATAATAATACACATTGAGTATATATATATACAGATGCAGATACAGTCAACAGTACAATAGTAATAGTAATAGTACATAACTATACACTATACTATGGATTTAAGAAATAGAATAGAATAGAACGTCAAAATAAATACAATGGTTTTTTTTTAGGATGTCGATGTGTCAATTCATGTTATATAGAATTTAGAAATAAAGATAATAAAAAAATATAATTATTAAAAGTGAATATCATTTTTATAATAACAAAGAAAGATAATTGATTTATTTTAAATCTCCGGTTAATAAACAATTTTAAAAACAAAATTATATTTATTTACATATATATAAATTATTATAATTTATAATTGTATTTTATATGTATATTATCGAAAACTACTTGTTTCGGTATTTAAAATCATATATATGGAAAAAAAATAAAATAAAAAACAAAAAAACTATTACATATTGTAATTTAATAAATATTTAATTTCACTTTACAATTACATACCATTATAAAGAATTACGTATTATAATATATGTATACATACGTATAAATATATGTAGTAATTAATAAATAATTTATTTATAATAAAAGTGGTATAAAATTTCTTTAATGTACATAATATAGAAATATGAGAGGCATAAAAAATAATTATTTTTTAATATATATTTTATTATTGTTATGTGTTGAATCTTCTTTAACAATCTTTAAGATTGTTGTTGCTGAAAAAGAGGTAATAAATGTTATTTTATTTACATTAATATATGAATATGAAAAAAAAAAAAAATAAAATAAAATTAAAACTATTTTCTCTTTGTTTTAAAATTATAGGATTGCACGGATTTAGCTAGAGATGAAGAAACACTTTTAGTTTTTTCAACTTTGGGGGGCGGTTTAACAGCAATTGATCCGTTATCAAGTGAGATAAGATGGACAATTGCAGATGGTAAGAATATATAGTATACACAAAAATAAAATTCATATCAATACCTACCTACATACATCATCATAATGTATTTTCTTTTAATTTATTTTCATATATGTATACAATTTTTTTCATTCTTTCCAAATAGATTATAAAATTTTAATTAAATTTTTATCAACTATTAAATAGTATTATGCAATTTATGGTGATTTAAATGAAATTTCATTTAAATTTAATTTCATATTATTCATATTATACATTTATTGGGTTTTTCTTATTTATATACTATATTATGTGCGTTAAATATGTACCTACCTACATATTATATTTTTATGTATTATTAATGCTTTATTTTATAATATTTACATATCTCATTATTAACATAAATGTATATATACAACATACACATATACCGTGTGATATTATGTATTTTTCATACCTACCTATTTATATTATTTGCTTATCGCAAATGTTTTTCATTTGTTTCTATTTTTCCCACATTTTTGTAAATTAAAGCGATCAAAAAATAAAATTGATAGAAAAAAAATATATATACTATATTATATATAGCTATAAATATTCTCGATGTTTCATTACCGAAATAAGATCATATAACATAAAAATTGTTATAAAAAATTATGAAAAAATTAAAATAAAATACAGAGAAGAAAAATATTATGTAGTAGTGGTAGTAGGTATATCTAAGAATTAGAGGTTTAAATTTAATGTTTTTGTTTTTTTTTTTTTTTTTTTTTCAAAGATAACAGATATTAGATATTAGCACAGATAATATCTATGATATTAGATAGCAAACAAAATAGAAAGAAGAAGAAAAAAAATGAAAAATATGTTCCAATTTATGTAACATTCAAGTTAATACATATGTTTACTCATTTATTTTCAAATAGCTATATTTGAAGCTTTTTCAATTTTCTTATCATTTTATAAAAAAAAAAAAAAAAAATTTCCGTTTTACTTTTTACTTCTCCTCTAATTTTCATTACATTCAAAATGAATTTCAGAGTACATTGTATGGTACTATATGTGCACATAAGGCATTACAATACAATTATTATTTATGTAGGTATATACATATATGTACGAGTATGTATACATTTAATATAATATTTTCTAGTTGAGTGTTATGATGAATTAATCGATGAGAGGTTCGATGATTCTCTTGATAAAGTTCGCGATAAATGACGTCTTGGAATTTTATAAAGTTCGCGATAAATGACGTCTTGGAATTTTTTAATGTAACACCGTTACTTTAACAGTTTTACTATTCGTGACTTAATGTTTTTATGTTTAGCACTCATTTTTATTGGAGAATTTGTAAAGTAAAGTTCAGAATAATTTAAAAAAGTGTTTGAAAAATTTAGTGAAATAAATTAAATTCAATAAAACATTACTCCTTTTTTGTAGCTAAATTTATGATTTTTAATTTTATATGCATAATATTATTTCTTTTCATAGCTAAATACATTTCTACTGATACCTACCCTACCCTACTAAATACATTTCTAATGATTGCCGTGATGAACTAAACCAAAACTCATCAATAATATTCAATACGATCATTGATACATTCATCAATTTAATCATCAATACATTTCTGATGATTGCCCTGATGAACTAAACCAAAACTCATCAATATGATCTCACTGGTACATTCATCAGTATGTACCTGATGATTGCACTGATGAATTACACGAAAACTCATCGATATGATCATCAGTATATTCATCGAAAACTCATCGAAAACTCATCGATATTCTCACTATTTACTTGTTTCACATACACTATCTGTGTGAAGGTATATAAGTGAGTTTTTTCCCAAGCCTAGAACAAATTTCATGATGATTTTCATCGAAGGGCTCATCATGAACTCATCGATTACTTCATCGAATTGTGTCTAGCAGGGTATCGACATTGATGCATGTAATCATCAAAAAGTTCATTAGGATATTCATCGAGAAGCTCATCGTAACGCTCATCGAAATAAAAAATAGGAAATTTTCTTTGAGTTTTTTACTACTACATTTGCAGACAAATTAAAGCAGTATTAGTGTATATAAAACCTTTACCCCGATAGCATATCATTTCCGCTATCAATGAGTTTTGTCTAGCAGGGATATAGATGACATGTTTATATGTGTTATATTATATTAGATAAGGATTCTGAAATAATACAGTATAATATATAATTATGTGGGCTACTAATTATATTATTTTACACGAATAAAATGTTGTATGTAGTCCATTACAAAAAGTAGGTACCTTACCTACCTAACGTATAAAAATAAATAAATAAATTTTCAATAAATAATCTTTTATTCATTATTTTTGTAATATTCATAAAAAATATATTACATACTACTAATATTAACATTATAAATAATCATAAATAATATATTTATTGTATGTATAGAGTATAGAGTACATATATAGTAATCCCGTAACACCCTTAAAATAATAATAATTGTAATTGTAATTGAAATCAGTATAAAATAAAATATATAGAAATACTCACATAAAATACCTACATATATCCAATTTATCACACGTACATACATATGTATATTCTATGTGCGATATGTAATTATTACCATTATTACATACATATCACAGTACTCAATATTGGGTATATAAATTACTGTAGTTTACAAGGTTATGTGTAAAAAACCAAAGATTTATTACCGGTATTATGTGTTATATTTTTTTGAAGTAAATAAAATTGAAAATAAATCTTTTTTTTTATACAATTGTACATATTTACTTTTTTAGAAAATTGAAAGTAAAATTATTTCAATATCTATTCATAAAAATATTGTGACAAAAATAAAAAAAAAAATAAAAAAATGTCAATGTGTATTGTATATGAAAATAAATGAATAACAAAATCAATAATTGTTTTGTATATACAATTTATATAATGAATCTTTAAAGCAATAATAATTGTCGTTATGTTTTTAATAATGACTTAGAGTCCTTTACTAACGATTTAGTCCTTTAATAATTACTTTTGTGATACTGTAATAACAAAAATATAAGTCCTTTACTAAAACGGCACACAATGTACTAATTGATGAGTCTGTTTTTCAAGATTGGAAAACGAACCGCCATGTCACGCCAACCAACCAAATCGTTTACTAATGATCTATTCCCTTAGTAATTAATTTTTGTGGACTGTAATAACCAGTAAGTATATGTATATCCAAAAAATATTTTAAATTCGACATGTCTTCATTAAATAAAAGTCTCGACTTTAATAAAAAAATTTTTATTAATACCACCGTGGTCCACATAAAGTAAATTCATATAGGTATAAATGTACATATTTCTCGTGTATAGAGATATTGAAATTTTTTTGATTTTCTTTCAAATTTTGCTTACAATGTATTTGTTAATAACCAAGAGCTAATGTTGTGTCTGTCTGATCAACCTCAGACCTTTGTTAATTTCCAAAAACAACACTTCATTACATATTTGGAAATATTAGCACGAAAGTGTGCTAGTAAGAGTAACAAAAATATCTGAGTTCATTAAACAAATCATCTTTTTTTTTTTTTCGAAAAATTGAATAAAATTTTGTTTCGAAACCTTTAAAATTTCACATTTGATTATCGAAAATGAATTTTTATGAAGCGACTGTAATAGACATAACCACATAACTCTGAAAAAAAAAACAAAATAGTACATATGTACATTCATCTTAATATACTTACCTTCAATAATTTTAATAATTGAAATTCATTTTATCTAGATTCACGTAAAAAACAATAGAATCAAATACTGTTCAAATTACATACATATAAGCAAAATGTAGTATTTTTTTTCTCTCTTTTCTTTTTGTTATTTTCTTGAAGCAAAAATGAGTGGGAGCCGTTTTTGTTTTGTGTGTAATTTTTGTCATTGCATCAAAAATTTAACGTGGGCTAAAATTGAAAAAAAAAAAAAATAAATAAAAGAAAAGAAAAAGAAAAACAAATCCAAACAGAGCATTTACCTCAATAAGTTTTTTTTTTTTGTTTTAGCTGTTATGACAAGTAGCAAGTAGTTATTTTTAGTTAACAACTGTATCGTAACTTTTGTAAATGAAATTTAACTTTTTAAAGTTTTGTTCTTTTCTTCTTCTTCATCGAATCAAAATTGACTGATTTTCATATAAATGCTACTAAACTAAGCCCGCGCCTCGCGCGCCCGTAAATCATAAAAATTGAAAAGCATAAATCTTTGGTTTCCTATAAAAAATTTTCATATTCTACTATTTAATGAACGGATAATTTTATCGAAATATGTACTCGTCAATAATAATTTCGTTATTTGTCATTATATATCATGAATGTGCATGAAACATACAGAAACATTTTGTATGTATATCTAAAACTAGAAAAAATAATTAAAACTCCAAAAAATTCTGTGAATTTAGCAACAAGTAACAATAAAAATTAAAAGTTATTTAATCAGCTTAATTTTTTAAAAATTTAAATTCTAAAAAAACCCATAAAAAATAATTTTTTTTTTTTTATTTTTTCTAAGAAAATTATATGTACAGTAGATGTACATATTAAAAAACATATGTATTTACATGCGTCTTAAATGATAATGAGATCACATTTATTTAATGAAATTATATAATTAATTGTGTACCTAAGAACATAAATAAAAAATGAAATACTTAGGTACCTATTATTTTTTTTTTCAAATGTACATAGTGAACACTAATACACACTCTTGTTTGTATGTTTTTACTTTCATACACACACGTAAGTGTACATTTAATATAATAAATGTTTACATTTTATCTAGTTATACGCATTTACAAAACAAATAACTAATAAGAAAAAATTAAATGAAAAACATTCGAAACTATTTATTTTTAAATTGAAGACAAAAATATTTAGAAAAGAAAAAAAAAATTATTCTGGAAAATATCTGTTACAAACAATAAAATTAGAATATAATTAGAATAATGTTTTAATAAATGATAAATTTTATAAAATACAAAATATTCACACTGATATTCAATATTAAAAACATTTACATAAATGTACCTGAATTAAAAAAATAATTAAATACAAATTTTAGTTTTAAAATGAATATTTTCTTTAATTTTATTTTTAATAATTGCTTCTTCTTTATTAGCCCGTGGTGGGCCAAGGCTTGCTGTAAGATTCGTTTTCATTCCTCTGTACATTTCGCACGACTCCTCCAGTTTATCACTTTGATCTTTTCTAGGTCATTCTCTCGTAAATCATTGTCCTTGATCTTTGTCTTTGTCCGTTGTCGTTTAATCCGTCCATTAGCTTCACTTTTCGATTTTAAAACAATATTTTCTCGGGGAAATATGTTATTAGCCTATATTGTCCCTAGAGTCTAGTGATAGGGCTGCTACCTTGAGGCCTCTAGACTTGCCTTTGCACGTTTCGGTTTCAAGAGAAGAGTTCTCCTAACTGTGTTAGGAGTCTACCTCTCTACTCCCTACTGATCTGAGATGCTGATGTTAATGGCCATTCAGGCTGCGTGCTTCCTCCTCCTTTTCCTCCTTTTTCCGGGCTTGGGACCGGAAGAATGATATGTGTATCTGGCTGGCATACCTCCTGGCGGAATTATTTTTAATTATTTACTTGACACAATTTCTTCATTATTATGTATTTATTATGTATTATGTGTTTTATTTTTATTTTCATTATATAGAGCCAGCTGTAAAATCAATACATAAAGATGATTTTACATTACCGCAATATTTACCAGATCCAAGAGATGGTAGCTTATATCAATTGGGTAATATGGGTGATTTAAAAAAATTACCATATACAATACCGGAATTGGTTGCAAATGCACCATGCCGTTCATCAGATGGTATATTATATTCTGGTAAAAAGAGTGATACATGGTTTTTAATTGATCCAAAAACTGGTCTTCGTAAAAAGTTAATGGGTTTTGGTGGTGGTGGTGGTACATCGAATGGATTTAATAATAATAATAATCAAAATCAAAATCAAAATCAACAAAATGGAAAATATGATGATGAAACAATTGGTTGGGCAACATCAAGATCTATTTATTTAGGTCGAACACAATATACAGTATTAATGTATGATAGTTTATCAAAAGAGAAAAGTACAAAACCATGGAATATAACATTTTATGATTATGCATCACATTCAATGGCACCAGAAATATCTAAAGAATATGGTAGATTAAAAATAAAATTAAAATTAAATGAATAAAGAATGTTCAAAAAAAAAAAAAAAATTTCTTTTCTAGAATATTTACATTTAGCTGGAAGTTCATCTGGCTTAATAGTGACATTAGATCGTCAACAAGGCAAATTAATATGGCAAAAAGATTTATCAAGTCCAGTTATTGCTGTATTTTTATTAAGTTCTGAAGGTCTATTGAGTGTACCATTTACGACAGTATCTGATGAAGCATTACATAGTATTATCGAAGAGGCAAAAACTGGTGGAATTAACGAAGTAAAATTATTGTAAGTAATAAATTTTTGATTGTGTGGCAAATAATATGAAAATTATTTTCGAACAAATAACATTAATTTATTCATTTTTTTTATATCATTTTTAATAGTCAATCATTATATGTTGGTGAACATTTACATGGTCTATATGCGATACCATCATTAGTTGATAAAGATACACCAACAATGTCATCAACACAATCAGCTAAATTAATTGAAGGTGATGGTCCAATAATAAATGATTCAAATGATCGAATTAAAGTAAATGAAAAACAAAATGAAGAACAAAAACAAAATTCAAATCGTAAACTTGTATACATTGATAAATTACTTGAAAAACAAAATAATGTTATTGTACTTGGTCATTACGGTGTACCAAAAGTAACAGATGAAATTGAATTAAAAATATCAGCAACAAATCGAAAATTTATTGATAACAAACAATTATCGACAATTGCCAATTTAGATTTGATACAGGGCAATAAAGATTTCATTTTGATTGATGGAATCCGAACGAATACAGTTGGTGTACAAACAGATTCAGAAAATATTGTTAATGATAATGACAATGATGATGATGATATCAATAATAATGATAGAAAAAATTTAAATAAATCACGAAAAAATCGAATATCAAAAACGAACAGTAGTACATCAACGACATCAAAATCACAGACTTCTGATATTGGCAAAAAAGTTATAATAAAAATTTTCGATGATTCAAAAGCATGGTTAACTGATCAGCAAAGCGGTAGAACACATCAGATATTAATTGTTTTGATATTATGTGTGATTGGAATGTTTTGGTATACATGCAGTACAGTAAGAGAATTACGACAAAACAGTCAGAATGGTTCAAATTCAACAAATCTAAGTTCAAATAATAGTGGAAACAATATGAATTGTCAAGAATTGATAGATTTGGGTAATGGTGAAATAAAAGTTGGAAAAATAACTTTTAATTGTTATGAAGTGTTAGGTAAAGGTTGTGAAGGAACATTCGTATTTAGAGGATCATTTGAAAAGAGAGATGTTGCTGTTAAACGATTATTACCAGAATGTTTTAGTTTTGCTGATCGTGAAGTTACACTGTTACGTGAAAGTGATGCACATGAAAATGTTGTCAGATATTTTTGTACTGAACAAGATCGACAATTTCGTTATATTGCTGTTGAATTATGTGCAGCAACATTACAAGATTATACCGTTGGTGATATATCAAAAGAATTACGTGAAAAAATCGATGTATGGAATGTATTACGACAAGCAACAAATGGTTTAGCACATTTACATTCATTAAATATTGGTAAACAATTTCTTTTGTTTTGTTTTTATTTGCCGTTTTTTTTTTTTTTTTTTCAACTTTTTTTTATTTCCAATTCATCATTTTAGTTCATCGAGATATAAAGCCACAAAATGTTCTGTTATCATTACCGGATATTAATAATCGTGTCAGAGTAATGATATCAGATTTTGGATTATGTAAAAAATTGAATCACGGTAAAACAAGCTTTTCACGAAGATCTGGAATAACTGGAACTGAAGGTTGGATTGCACCAGAAATGATAAAAGGTCAAAGGACGGTATGTTGAATAACAATTAAAAATAATTTTTTAAAATGTGAAATTACTCGTACATAAATAAAAATATGAATTGATAATTGTTTTTGGGATTTTGTTTTTTTTTTGTTTTTTTAGACAACATCAGTTGATATATTTTCATTGGGATGTGTTTATTATTATGTTTTAACTGAAGGTGATCATGCATTTGGTGATAATTTAAAAAGACAAGCAAATATTCTATCGAATGAATTCGATTTGAAGAAATTAACATCTGGCGATGGAATCCATAGTCAATTAGTAAAACGAAAATGATTTTAGTTTTTTTGTTTTTTCTAAAAAATTAATTTTCAAAATATGAATTGAGGAAAATTAAATTTTTAATTTTTTTTTTTTTTTTTTTTTCATTTTCATTTTCATTTTCATTCTTCTTTTAGATATTGGCTGAACAATTAATAGCCGACATGATACATTATGATGCACAGAAACGACCAACAGCCCGTGCAATATGCAATCATCCAATGTTTTGGAATGAAGAAAAAATTTTATCATTCTTACAAGATGTTAGTGATCGTGTCGAAAAATTAATGTACACAATTGAACCATTACGAACATTAGAAAAAAATTGTAAATTTATTGTACGTGACGATTGGAATTTACATTTAGAAACGGCAATAACAGATGATTTACGAAAATATCGTGGTTATATAGGAATTAGTGTTAGAGATTTACTTAGGGCAATAAGAAATAAGGTAATTTATCAATGGAAAATAATTTTTTTAAAAAAAAAAAAACAAATTTACATTGTAATGAGAATTTTGTTGTTGTTGTTTTTTTTTATTTTATTATTATTTTTTTTTAATATAAAATTTTTCAATACAGAGACATCATTATCATGAATTATCGATAAAAGCTCAAACAACATTAGGGAATATACCACAAGAATTTACAAATTATTGGATAAAAAAATTTCCATATTTATTATCGCATACTTATCATGCATTAAGGATATGCTCAAATGAGAATCCATTCAAATCATATTATGATAATAATTATAATTTTTCATTACCAAAATATTTTTATGATGATAATTGTGAAAGTCCTTTAGTTTTAGAAAATTATTTAAAATTAAATAATAATAATAATTATAAAAATAATAATAATAATAGTGGGAATAACAGTAATAATAATAATAATAATAATAATAGCAGTCATCATAGTCATTATCATCATGGTGGTGGTAGTCCTAGAAAATATTTATTAGAAAAAATTCAAAAAAGTCATAAGGGATCTTATAATTTTCATCGAAATCAAAATCAAAATCAACAACAAAATTATGGTGTTGGTGTAAATAATGCAGATAATTTACAAAGAATTTCAGAAGAAATTACAAGAGGCGATGGTAAAGAAGGAGGATGTGGTGGAGGTGGAGGAGAAAAATATGAAGGAGATGATGGTGAAGGTGGTGTTGATGGTGGTGGTCTTGGTGCAAATAATTTTGAAAAACGAAATAATTTTACAAATTTTCGATTTCGTAACAAATCAAGAGCGGGGGGACAAAAACAAATACATAAAAATGTGACATGGATAATGAATGATTGACAAAAAAAAAATTGATAAAGAGAAAGAAAGAAAGAAATTGGAAATCAAAAAACAAAAAAAAAACAAAAAATATATATGGGGAAAATACACAGAAGAATAAGTTAACTTTTGTTGTTCCTGAATTAGTTTTTTTCATAATAAATTTATTGCCTTAAATGTTTGAGTCTGAATTTGAATATATATACATATATATTTTTTTTTGCTAAATATTTCAAATACATACTATACATATTTGGCAAAATTTTATGAAAAGAAACACAAAGAAACGAACCAAAAAAAAAAAGAAAAAATTTTTTCCATTTCGGTTTTTTCTTTTTTTTTTGCCATTAAAATCTTTCTTCTTTTTCCAATCAATTGAAAATTAACAGTTGCAATATTTTTTACCACTGAATTTAACTAGCTAGGTATGCATTTTATTTTTTTTTTTTTATAACTGTGTGTTTGTGTAATTTTTTGCACCTTGACTGTGATAAAAACAAAAAATGATTTAATTTCTAAATTAAAATATACATTATATAGATAAAATAAATGTCAAAAAAAAAAAAAAAAAAACATTTTAAGACAGACAATGACGGCGATGACGATGACAACAACGATTTACAATTTATAAAATATAAATACAAAAAATATGTATTTAAAAACAAAAAAAAATATGAAACAAATGTTTTTTTGTTTGTTGTGTTTTTAAGAAAAAAAGAAAAGAAAATTTGTATAACTTTTTATACACATTTTTTTTTTTTTGTTTTGGATATTAGAAATAAAATTTTTACTGTTTTTAATGATAAAAAAAAAAAATTGCAAAAAAAAAAAAAAATAAAAATTATATTTTACATATTATAATTACCTACCTATATAAAATGTATCTATATTAAAAAATAATTATATATTTTCTTTTATTTTGATAAAAAAAATGATGTTTTTGTTTATGTTTTTAAATTCGTTTATTTATTGGATATACTTAAATTATATAAATACGTACAGGGTGTCCGGACTCGGGTGGATCACCCCCGTAAACAGTAGATAATATCTCGTCAAGACAAACAAAAAAAAAAAAAAATCGTATGGTAGGAGAGGAGAGAGTAATCTCAACCGTTTAGTAGCTAGATGGCTTTGAAAATTGTTCGCACTTACTCTACGAAACATCCGATATACGGTGTATACTAGCTAAAAAAAAGTATAGTCTTAACGGAAATCTATAGGAAACTCCTACCTCTCTCTATAATGACAACTTACGAAAGAACTTATATGCCCTTTTACGTCCTTTCTTTCAAGAGTTATTGACCGCCAAAAGGCCCGCCCTGGTGGGTCGTGGTGTGGGCGAGGGCGTGGCAGTTTACTGACCTCTCCTCCATAATAAATGAAATTAAATTAAAATTTCAAGAGTTATTTGTATTAACAAAGTCAGAATTTAGTGATGATATACAGAAGATACACCCTGCACATATTTAAAAGATTAACTTATTTAGGTGTTGTTATTTAAGATATAATTTTGAAAATTATTGAAAAACAAAAAAAAAAAAAAGAAATAATATACATACATATATGATTTTTCTTATTTTCAAATTTATTTTTAAATTTTATTTATTAGTTTAAATTTAATTTTTAATTATAATTTTTATATATTATAAGTGTTTATGTAATTGTATGAAATTGTACATTAACAAGAAGAAGAAAAAAAATATATTGTACATAATATAATATTTTTGATTAGTGAATTTGTAGTTTTATTATGATCGATTCAATAAATTACCTTTTCGTATAATCATAAGCTCCATCGTATATAATCGATTTCAGTCAAAATTTATAAGATTCGCATGATTATAATTCTCATTTTGCTGCTATCATTTTGTATTGAAATCAAGTTGACGAAGTGTAATCTGTAATGCCTCATTTACAACCCAACGTGGATTTCATGCCAGAGTAGATGGTATTCATAATTTATAGTAGATTACTGTATAAATAGGAAACATTGAAATTGGTACACAAGCTTTCAGAACTTTTAATATAATTTCCCTATTATCGTCAGATTAGAAAAATATCTACAACCTAATCTCACTCTGATTCATAACTCTGGGGAAAATCCGCACTGACCAGAAAAAAAGATAGTGCTATAGAATTTCTTGCATGAAAATGAAGAATGTATGGAAAAAATCCACTATGGTATATGAAATCTAGGCTGAATTGTAAATCTAATATGAAGCTTGCAACTTTGAAAACAATCTTTACAAGCAAGAATTTATAAATGTGAAAGCTTACAAGACATTTTTGTTCTTTTACTCTTCTTCAAAAGTGTCTACACTTCTTGAGGTTAATATCACTAGACTCGAAAGTATAATTCAAAGTAAAACGGTGACACACTAAATGCTAATTGAGTTCGTTTTACAGAAATGCAATAGACTACTGAAGGTCTGAAGACCATTGTATTTCATAGCAAAACTATCAAATTATTTTATAGAACAAATTTTGTAAATTGTAAAAATAAATTCTTTCTCTCTTGAATAAAGACAACTGAACGATTAAAGACGTAAGTATTTGTCTTTGTCAGTTCACATGCTTGTAGATTATTTGGGCGCGCAACTTAATGTATTTATGAAAATATTCGTAATTAGTTTTCTGCATTAATTACATTTATGTAAATATTTTCAATTCTAATAATTTTATTCAATTAACGAGTTACTTTCGTAATTAGATTTTTGTTGAAAAAATAAGAGGGCAAATTAAAACAAATTATTATAATTGTTATATTTTTGAAACATTTCAAAACATTTTTATTGATAATAATCATAATCATTATAATAATAACAACAATTTATTTATTTAGAATGAAAAAAAAATAAAAAATAAAAAATAAAATAAAAATAATATAAATAAATAAATAAATTCAACATCTTAGGTATATGATTATAAATCTTCAACAATATTTTCTTTTTTTTTTCAATTAAATTTAAAATCTTTAACAATCCTTTCTATATAAAATATTTAGAAAAAAAAATTAATAAAATAAAATACTGTTATATTAATACACAAAATCAAAGAAAAAAAAAACAAAAAATTCAATTAACCGCCGTAAAGAAAATTCAACATAAATTTCATAAATAAATATTTGCTGTGCAAAAAATGTTAAATAAATTCAATGGTATTTAAATTAAAATTAAATTAACAACAATATAACAAATTATAAAAATGAAGAGCTCTATTTTTCAAAAGGCGACATGTCGACATGACGGTTCATTTTGAGTTAGTTACAGAATTATGGCTGAGTTCAGAAATTAATTATGATTTTGTAGTATTGCAGAAGTATTGCCGCAGTGTTAGCGCAACACTGATTATTTGATGATGCTGATTAATTTTACGACAGTTTTGAAGTTTTGCTGTCTTTTAAAATTTTACAAATCGGTAAAAATTTACAAAAATCAAAAATAAATTAATTAAATAAACCAAATTCAAAATATTGAAATTTAACTCAATGTTCATTGTTTTCTTGATCCATGGATAGCATTTATATATAATTTAAAATCAACTAAACGTCACGAATTTGAGGTTATTTATTAATTGCAACATCAAAAATCATAATGCAAAAATGTTGACTTTGCGATAAATTTATGTTACCATAATAAAATGCAAAAATGAACGCATGCTTATAGTGCTTATATAGTCATGATTACTTTTTGAACTGTTGACGAAAACTTCTTTTGCAACACTAACACAGTGTTGAATTTTTGAACCCACTCTATGTTAAGGGAGATAGCATGTGCACAATTCTAATTACATACTTAGTTTGCGGATGGAAATGATACTAAATTGTATTTGTATTTTTCAATTTATATTTACTCAGTTGTGTGTAAACAACTCTGAGTGTTTGTCATCAGTTTTTTTACTTTTTCTAAAAAAATAACATAGATGTGACATGTCGCTTTTTGTGAAAACTAGCTTCTCAAAAGGATAAAAAAAAAAAAATTCGAAGATTTAAAAAATTAAATAAATTCGTTATTCACACATACACATAAAAGTAATTATATAAAAAAATATTCATTTTGAAAATTTTTGTTAATAAATCGTAACATTTTCAGGGCAAAAAAAAAAAACAAAAAAATGTTATAATTTCGAAACAAAATGCAACAAATTTCAAACCAACATCATCATTTTTCCAATCAATTGCATTTGATTCAAAATGTTTTGCGGTCATGCAATTGATATTCGAAAAATCATGCGTTGGTTTGAAATATTATGATGATGTTTTCATAATGAAAATTGTATAAAAATTTGAAGAATTTTATATTCGAATAAAATGAAAATGCAATATTGTAGAGGTTATAAGTACTTAGCTATATAATTATTAAAGAATATTCAAGATAAATATTATTTGTTCATTCGAAATACGATTATAGAGATACATATTATGAATTTTCATAAATTTTCGTTAAATTTCTCAATTTTTTTTGTTTGTTTTTTTGAAGCAGTTTGTTATTGTTAAATTATCGCATTGCTTACATAGATAAGTAGAGTATGTATAATATTTGTGTGTTGTTACACCTTGTAATATTTGGCCAATCTAGCTTAAGAAGTTGTTACATATATTATATTTTTTTGTTTTAACTTTTAAATTGTGAATTTTTTTTTTTCGTTCTTTTTTTTTTTTTTTGGAAATTTGAAAATAACATTTATGTAAGTATTTTCAAAATTTTATTTTATTACATTTGTGCTTGTTTCATTTCTTGTTTTAAACAATGTTTAAATGCATCCCATCCTTCTGTTTTAGCTATAGACTGTACAAAATAAAATAAATAAAAAATAAAATAAATAATGAAGAGAATATATCAAGAAGAAAAAAGAAAAAAAAGAAGAAGAAAAATATAGAAAAAAAAAATGTATTTATTATTTATACTCTTAAATCGACAACAATAAATTATTAATGATTTACACAAAAAAATTCTTTTGGGGGATGTGTTCTAAATTTAATGTGAAAAAAGAAATTTCAAGTTACATAAATTTATTTTTTTTTGTATAGATACCCTAAGAGCCAATTTAAGTTATTACTACTCATGCCCAATTTCACAGTGCTGTTTTAAACCTCGTAGAAGGTTTAAACTTCAAATTAAAATATTAATGAGTTTCACAGTACGGGTTTAACATTTGTGTGGAGTTTAAACACCGACAAAAGTTAAACTTTCAAAATCTACTGGTTAAACTCTGTGTAAAGGTTTAAAATAACTTAAAAAGGAGAAGTCAAAGAACAGTCAAATTATAATTTGTAAAGGCCTGAATATGTTTAGACATTATACGTCACCGTCACCGTCACCTATTTATATAAATTTTTTCAAATTTTTTCAAATATGTATATGTATGAAATTAATGTTAGTGATAAAAATATGATACGTCGTTGCCGCTTTCATTCAGCAGTACATTATGTTCATTATAACCACATGCAGCGCTTCAGGATAAAGGTACATGTGGTATGCTATATGCTACAGCCACCTACAGCCGTACTACAGTTACACATTCTGTTCCAGCAGTTATAATCAGTATCCCCTCATATATAATAATATCCCCTCATTGTGGAGCTTTTCATTAAAGTTCAAGTTAACTAAATTTTGTTGAATGTGGTTAAACTCTAGGTTAACTAAAGTGAACTAAAATTTAACTGTGAAACTGAATGTTTTTTTTTTTTTTTTTTTTTTAAATATACATTATATACATAAATGTATATAGTATATATTAAGTGCACGCGGATACTCAGTCCATGGCACCGCCGATCAGTAATTTTATGTCAGATATACATATTATCCAGTTTATCATCACTATCATCAGTAATCAGTTACTGGTGTACATTGCTGTTGGGAAAAATTATTGATCGACTTGGGCAAGAGTAGTACGCTGGCTGGGGTTCGAACCGTGATCTTAAAGATCGCAAGACCGACACACAACCATCGAGCTATTCAACCCAAGTTCAGGTTTAGTTAACTTTGACTTTAAACTTTCACTGTGAAACTGGGCATCAAAAACTCAGTTTTTTTGTGAATTTTGTATTTGAAATTTTTAAATTTGGAAACATTTTTTTTAAAATGTTTTTGATAACATTTAAACAGACATTCATTTTATTACTTAGATAACAATTATGCAAACAATCAATAAATTTTACGCACAAACTTATGAAATAACACAATAATAAAGCCAAATAATTAGGTAAGCAAAATTCAAATTTGGTAAAAACAAAAAACATGAACAATATGAAAAATATGTGTGTAAGTAAATATAGTATGTTGAATGTGTAGTATGTGAATTAAATATTCATTATGAGAAGGAAAAAAAATATGTTGTGCCATTTGATAAGTAGCTGATGGTTACTAATAGATATATTTTTTTTGATATTTTTCTAGACAATCGTAGTAAATGTTGATTTTTTGTTTTGTTTGTGTTCTCACATTTTGTGTTCTGTGTTCTATGCATAAAAAGTATTTTTGAAGAAAATTTATTAAGACTTATGGTATGATAAGTAGTAAATGAGGACGGTTATGTAAGAATTTGAGAAATGGAATTATAGGATTTTGAATAAAACAATGTTTTGATAATAAAATACAAAATATTACACAGAAATAAAGAAACATAAATTAGATGATATGAATTAAAATTATATTTTTAATTTAAAGAAAAAACAAAAAAATAATAATAATAAAAGAATTTATTTACAAGCTTTATTTTTGTTTAAAAAAAAAAAAGAAAGAAAAACAAACAAACAAACTTGTATATGTTATACCGTTGACACATTGCATGAATTATGACGCTTCTACATTCAATGCACTGACTTCAACTTGGACTTTGGTTTTCGAGTAGTAAATAGAAAAGTAGCTGTCAAGTCTATTGCATTGAATTGTACAAGTTCTAATATATATCAATTAAATCAAAGTCGAAGTTGAAGTCAACGCTTTGCATGCATCATCATTGAAACATATTACATATATTTTAATGTAGTTCAACTTTCGTGCTTCACTTACACATACCTCAACGAATGCAAGGCGTGAAAACCGTGAAAGACGTACACTGGACCTTCAGCTTAACTTTGACAATGGTCGATGATCGTAATCATATTAAAGATTATTTTATTACATATTTTTGTATTACAAACCTTCTTACTTGTGACGTAGAAAAGTCACTTGTTTGACGAATAATTGACATTTCTGAACTTCAAATGGTTTCAATTATAAACTGTTAAAATCTCGACATAAATCAAATTTTTTATCTATGCAATGTGTCAATGGTTTTTTTTTTTTTTTTTTTTTTTTAATATAAATTAATATGATAATCGAATATTAAATTAATACAAATACATACATACATAATTTGTACATTGATGAACAATCGATATAGAATGTGTTTATACTAAAAAAAAAAATGTTAAATAAAATTATAGCAGCGTCAAATGCCACTTTAAATAATTAATAATGATAAAATTAGCAAAAAAAAAAAAACAATTCATATTTACATAGTATATTTTATGTATCATCTTGTATTATTTTTTTTTTTTTTGTTTTTTTGATACAAATTTCTTTACACAATAGTACGGTGTGAATTTCGTTTTGAGGTCAATTCTTCAAATCAGTCAGACATTATGTATGTTTAATGTTTGTTAATCAATGCACAAAATTAGTCTTTATTAATCGTTTAAGATATGAATACATTTTGTAAATAATAAAAATTAGAGATTCCTTTATGATCGATTCCACAGTTAAAGTTTAATTCCTGATTTTAGTTAAACCCGCATAAAAGGCTTACTTAAACTATGGCTCAAGTCTATTGGGATAAGTAGAGTTTAAAACTTAAATTTTCACTGTGAAATCAAAACATTTCTTAAGTGAAAGTTTAAAGAAACCTTAACTGAGCTTCAGTTTTCACTGTGGAATTTGGGCATTAATAATACGAAAAAGGATAAAAATAAAATCAAATTAAGTACACTACACGCAGGCATACATACGCATTTACATACATGTGTCTGTGTGTAGTAAAAACCGCTAAAAACTTACTTCTAATTTTTTTTTTTTTTTTAGTTTTGTGCTTTTTTAAATTCATTAATTTGTCAGTCAAAACGTAATCAATGTCTTAAACGATTATTTACAAAATATATCATACATTTACATTTATAATACAATTACATTAATTAAATTAATTAAAAAAAAAAAAAAACATTTATGAAACAGAAAAAAAAAAAAAATTTCTCTAACATAAACATAAAAAAACGAAAAATTCTAAGTTAAATTAAAAATAATTTAGCGATTTTTTTTAATTTATAAATTATAAATATAACGTCTAATTCTACGGCAAGCTCTTGATCTTAGTATTGATATTATTGGAAAACGTGGATCATCATCATCATAAAATAATTCTTCATTATATTCAATACCATATGGACTTACTTTAAATCCCCTATGCAAACGATCTTTCATAATTGCAATAAATTCTTTATATGATAATAGACCGTCACCATCTTCATCGAATATTGCAAATACAGTATCGATTAAATGTTTGGTTAATGTATATCCTGTACATATTTTAACAGCACGAGAAAATTCATCTAAAAAAAAAGAAAAAAAAAATTTAATTAAAATTATTATCAATTTATTATATTTTTACAATTTTTTTTTTTTTTTTTTTTTTGAAATTTTCATAATCACCTTTTGATATTGCATGATCAGCTAACGTATACATTCTCATTGCAATTGAAAAATCATCTAAATTATTTAAAAATTGACAAAAATCTTTAAATTCATTAAATGTTATCCCCTTTTCATCTTTAACACGATCTAATAAACGATCTAAATACATATCATATTCATCTGTATCTAAATATGTGTAACGTAATAAAATTTTTGCAAAATCAACTTCTGTAATAGCTGAATTCCCTTTAGAGAATTCATTAAATTCTAATTCTAATACTTCAGTTTGTAAATTATCCATAAATTTATAGAATCCTTCGAAATGTAAATCATTATTACCCTTTTTACCAAAAAAATGTACTTGTAATGTTGTATCAACTTTATGTCGACGTTGCAATCCTTCTTCATCATCGACATAATCATTTTGTTCCTATACATACACACACATAAAAGAAAATATAAATTAAAAACAAATTTAATATAAAATAATAATAAAATGCGATGACAATAAAATAACATACAGAATTTTCATTTTGTTTGGTTCCCGTTTCATCAGATATTCCACGTTTATCTTTCCATGCTCCACTAAATATTTTTTCCATCTAAAAATTTTTTTGATTAGAAATATTTTTCAATTTTTATATACGAGTATTAGTATAGATTTGATTTGATTTCATATTATATTGAACACCATAACACATTAATACGAACAAATTAGTATACTCGTATGTTACATGCGGTTACATATAAGTATATAAGAATTTCAAAAGAAAATTAAAAAAAAAAAAAAATTAGCAAATGAAAAATTAATTTAAAAAGAGAATTCAAATGAAAACAAAATGAAAAACATAAATATTTTTACTGGTTATTCACATCACAATGCGTTAAAGTCGTTAGCTCCAAACTAAATCCCATTATGAAAAAATCAAATAAAAATTAATACAAAAAATTATATAAAAAGAAAAAAGAAATTAAAACAAAATACATATGTGTAGATCTACTATTTAAAATCCTTTTATTAGTCCCCATTCCCATCAACATTTCCATTTGATATGTGTGTGTAATTCGATCTAGAAGAAAATTATTGTCACTTTTACTAATTGAGCATTTTGATCATTTATTGTTTCATGTGTCAATTAAAAACGACAAAAAAACGAAAAAAACAAACTAAAGAAAAAGATATCGTTGATCCATCTTTATTAAAATGACACGTTAAAATCAGATTATGACGTCAATTTTGAAAGAAAAAAATTAAATTAAAATAAAAACCAGAAAATAAATTCGCAAAAAATTCGTATTTTTAGTGTCTTTTATAAATCATATGCCGAATTAAATCTTTATGCATTTTCTGTAGAATAAATTAAATCAAAACACAGGATTGGTTTTTTTTTTTTTATTTTAAAAGAAAATTCCAAGTGATCATATTTTCATCATTTGCTTATAACTTAAGAGCGCCAATTGTGATTGGCTCGATTAGAATTTAAATTTACATTATGTCATATGTACTTTAGGGTAGGTAAGCTGAACTTCTGGATACATTGGACATTTGTGTTTAAATGAAGATTAAAAATTATCAAGGTATTCGAGCTATCTGCTATCTTGTGCCCCACATATCTTCAAAGTTACTTAACCAATTTTAATGAAATTTGAAACATAGATACTTTGATAAGAATGGTGGTCCTTGAATTGAGCACTTTTTTAAAAAATGTCATTGTTTCCTTTTTACAGGATGTCAAAGTTGTCAAAATTGCGATTTTTCTGCTTCCAAATGCATCACGTACAGCAAACACTGATTGACAAATTTCTTTGAAATTTTGAATATATAGGCAGCCTGAAGGATATTGTGGTGCTTAACGGGAGCACATTTTTGATTTTAAGTCCTGAAATATAGTTATGGTTCTTAAAAAAGGAGAGGGGGTTTTTTTTTTTTTGAAAAATCCTTCAACTTTAACTTCTGTTTTCATACATTAAATCTTCATATATTTATGCGATTTTGGTATCAAAATAAAATTTGGACTTTTTTTTTTTTTTCATCAAAATATTCATTAAAGCAATAATTTATTAAGGAATGTTTAATGCATTTTTGTTTTGTTTTAATATGTTAACTGCTAAAAAAAAAAACAAATTTCAAAAATATCAAACAAAAGACACATCATGTACATGAGATGTTATTCATATTATTTAGCTTTTATTAAGATCAAATATCAATTATCAAAAAAAAAAAACGTAAAAAGAAAATATTTACACGCGTCATTCCTATAATATCACTTACTAAGGATTTTTGTTTTGGTGTAGGTTTTCTTAAAAGATTACGTGCTTGTTCGTCGGTTGATAGTAATTTGTAAATCTGTGTACATACATACATATATATGAGTGCATATTAGTATACGACAGTATATGTACGTATGATCCCATATGATGATATTTTTTTTTTTTTTTTAAAAACAGAAGAAATGATTTAAAGATAAAGTAGTATGTATAAATGATATTAAAATCTAATATGAGATTCCAATGATCATGAGATTTGAGATGAAGACTTAGAACTTTTACAAATTTTATTTTCTACATCTACTTTACTTATAATTTTAAAAATATTTTGCATTTTTATTTATGATTTTAGATTTTAATTATGATTGGGAAATTGATTGTTATACGAGATTTGAATATGGGAAGTGGTATAATTTCAATTTTAGAATTGAAAAGATAAAATTGAACAATTCTCTAGCATGCTATGTTGGTACATCACAAAAAAATCCTCAATCTCAAATTGTAGCTGGCACAATTCAGAACAACTTCAGTATGAAGAATACCTTAAAATTTGCACATTTTTAAAATCTTAGGCGATAAACACAATCAAGGCAGATATGTAACTATGCTGGTGTAAGCAGAAAATCTGTCGCATCCAATTTCAGAAACACATTCAAATTTAAAGCATGTTATGCTCTTACTTAAGCTAGACCCTAATTAGACGTGACGGGACGAAAGAAATTAAACGAACGTAAATACTCGATCTGTCAGTTTAACAATTTGCCCTAAATAGAAACGATTCGAAACGAGTAAAATTGTGTATGAGTAATGAGTATTGAGTAGAAACGAGTAGAAATGATAAAATGTACGACCGCTACGGCACTATCCGTTTCGTTTCATTTTGTCTATTTGACATTTAAACTTATCGAAACTGAATGAACGTATGAATACGTCCATTTATAGGATAGTTTTATGTACCACAGTAGTATCGTATGTATTGTTTCGTTTCCTTTCGTTCCTTTTCGTCCAATTAGGTTATAGATAGCTTTAGTTTTAGTTGTCATACTTACATTCGTAATTCATAGAGTAAAGAATATAAGCCTTTTCTCTTTATTTTATGCTTATTCTTGTAATTAAACTTGTCATACTATAGTTTTCTGCGGCAGCCAGCAGATTTTTTGCTTGGTTGCTTCTGTCGTCATTGTATCACCATTCATTTAAAAAGCACTAAACGATATGTCGATTGTAGCAGATATCTGCTGTCTACTTTGATTGTGTTTAGCGCCTTAGATCCATATGGTATTCACTAAGACTAATGACTTTTTTTCTTCATATTGCGCAACTTGCATTCGTAGTAAATTCGTAAATTTTAGTTAGAATTAAGTGCAAGTCTCTAAAGCAATAACTTCATAATTGGGAGATTTCAAAACAAATCGAAATCCATTTCGCAATTAATTTAAATTTGTACATATACATATTTACATACATGAAATTCATTGTTTCATTAATTTTCTATATAATTTCCATGCGCATCCGCATTTACATTCATAATTTGATTGCTAATTTGTTTGTACGCTCGTACTTTGTTATACGTCTGCGTAGGTAACATGCGCATGCTGATTCAATTGGCTTGTATTTACATATATGAAAATATTCTATGTTGAAGATTTCATTAAGAACCAGAAAAGTAATAATGATAAAATGAAAATGCAAAATATTTTTAAAGTTTATTCATTATTTTTGTTAGTTACGACTACGATGATTTTTTTTTTTTTTGTTTTGGAAAAATTAATTTAGAAAAATTTCTCATTTTAGTTTATTAAGTATGTTATTTGTAAATTTATAATGAATTTTGTATTTTTTTCTTTTTATGTTTATTATTCATTTTATTTAAAGAAATTTGTTTGTGTAGACATTGAAAATAAATAATAAAAAAAAAAAAAAATGAAAATAAATTCTTACAGCTTTACGCGTTGTTTCATCTAATTCATGATGTCGAAGTGATCCACCTAAAATACTTCGTAGCTAAATTTAAAATAAAATATATAAAAAATTAAAATACATATATAAATGATGAATTTATAAAATAAAAATAAAATGAAATAGCTATAATAAAGTATGTAATAATAAATAACATTAAAATACAATACAAATACAAGACAGAATAACATATACATACATATATTTATAAGCAAAAAAAAAAAGCAGCATTAAATTAAATTTTTATAAAATTTAATTCCTAAAATAATATTTTTGATTTTTATATGAGAAATATGTATATTTAAAAAATGTCTGATTTATTTTGCTATTTATATTTTCAGTTTAATTTTATAGAAATTCATACAAATCATTCTTTCTTCAGACATTTTTTATGAAAATTTCAACTCTTAATTTAAATTTAAATTCTTAAAATTCGTATTTCCTAAAAATACTCGTGAATGTAAATTTAAAATTTTTCATTAACTTTAGCTGTTTTTCTTTGGTCACAATTATCTGATAATTCTCAGTTTTCAATTGAGCAATGCGTTTCTTTGGTCGGTGTTTTTTCTATTCTGTTATAGGTGGCAGCAGCAACGAAGTGAGATTTATGTAATCCAACTGAAGAAAAATATTTTTGCTCAATTGATGTGAGGAACTGAGAATAAAAAAAAAGACACAATTTTGACAATCTTCGTGTTCATACTTCGTAAATTTTTGGATATATTGTAGTTTATTTGTAATAAATAATTTGTGAAAATTAATTTGTAAAAATAAAAATTTTTTTTAATTATTTCCTTTCAAAATGACAATCAACTGAGAATAAAAGTATCAGTCCGTTTCTTTCAGTTTGTTTGCTCAAATAGTAACAAGAAGAAAATAAATGATCTAAATGAGATGTCAAACTGAGAATTATCAGATAATCGTGACCAAAGAAAAACAGCTTTTTTCTTAAAAAAAAAAAAAAAAAAAAAAACAAAAACACAACTCACAACTAAAAATTCATTTTTATCGACTCTTTGATTTCCATCTGTATCAAACATATTAAATGCAATTCTAAATCCAGATTGTGGTTCTGAAAGAATTTAAAAGAAAAAAAAAAATTACATATAAAATTAATCGTTTACGTTTAAGGTGGTTTGAGTTAAATTTTGTCCGAAATACATAATTTTTATTTTCATGCATACGACAAGTAGCTGAGCTGATAGCTACCCTGTATTTATACTTACTTGTCAAAATTGATAGCAGGAACAGGTATTCAGTATAAGAAATTATTCCTGTGTTAAAAAAGAAAAAAATAAGAAAAATTAAAAAAAAAAAATAATCTTATAAAAATCAATCATAATTTTGTGTAAAATCGATTATTGAAAATTTGATTGTATAAAATGATTGAGAGTCAATACCAAGATTTATGTGTGTGGTGGTTGGGCGTCGATAGCTGAAAGTGTGTGGAAAGATACGAAGGTTTAAAGTGATCAGAAAAGGCTGGTATGGAAGGTAGCGATCTAAGGTATGTCATTGGTATATTTCTTCGAAAATATCCGTCTAATCGATGATTTCTTCATACTCTCTGCTAGCTGGGTCGCTGGGTGTCACCTAAGTTTAGCTGACAGCTAGCAACGAGTTTGATTTTCTTCATACCAACTTCTTGACAACTATATAGTAGCCTGCAAAGCTAACTGGTTTACTCTGAAACCTAAAATCCAAATTTTTGAATCGAGACTCGAAATTTTTAATTTGAAATTTTAGTTTTTTGAATGTTTTGCAGTTAGACGGCCAGTCACGGTACAGTAGTATCGAATTAGGTTAGGTTGGAAGTGAAGAAATCGGACATTAGATATCAATGAATAAATATTTATGAGAAAAAATACCAAGCAAAGCGGGTGGGTATTTGCTGCTAATTTTATATATTTTTTTCGTTTTTTTTTTTTATATTAAAAACATAAATTTGAAAAGAAAAAAAAACAACAATATATAAAAAAAGTATTATATGCAATGTGTGTGTATATTCGAATAATTTTTATGATTTCCCTTATCATATCAATGAAATCTCTTTTAGTTACCAAAAAAATAATTTTATTATGATCAGCTCAGCACTGTGTACCTATCAAAAAGAAGACAAATAAAAGGCAAAAAAAAAAAACAAAACATAAAAATATTGTGTGAAATATCCATTAAGGATACACAAATATATAGATACTAAGAAATTTTCTCTGTTAAATAAATTTTATTTTGTAACAAAAATACAATAATTTAACTCATCATTCCATAATCCTTATAAGCAGCTACACCAGCTATGCAACATCCTATGTAGTTATTTAATCATAAAATGTAATTCAATTAGAAAATGTATGTATAGCTACATAGATAGCGATATAAACATACATAATATATGAAAATCAAAACTGTAATAAAAATCTAAAAAGGACTAATTTGTTATACAAAATTGTACGTGTAACATTATTTACAATGCCTTTTTTTTTTCAAAAAGAAAAAAAAAAAATAAAATACAGAGGGTATAAAAATTCTATAATAAAGTGGCGCCTATCTATATATACGAATACATATTTACAATCTGTGAAATATGGTGGTAATAAAAACGAAATACATATAATTTCGTTTGTTTGTTTGTTTTGTTTTGTTTTCCTTTTATTAATAATAATAATTTTGTTATTTTTTGAATGTGTATTGTATATGTAGATAAATTCTTTTCGTCATTTATTTTTATCACACTTTGTTAAATTAATAAAATACATACAATCCAGCTATGTATACATTTATTTATATTCATTCGGAATTTGTAATAATAAAAAAATTTTTTTTTTTTTGTATGTTTGTATATGCCCCTCTGGTAGATGCTGTAGATACTATTTGTTTGTTTGTTCATTATTATGGTAGATATACATATATAAAATTTTATAAAAATTTCATGCACACTATGTGGTCTTTCGATGATAAAGGATAAAGGTAACATATGTACATAATATAGGTGTGGAATGGATACACGATTTGTAATATCTTTTTTATTTGTTTCTGTTTTTTTTTGTTTTTGTATATACTCATTATCATGGACATTTACAAGTGTTAGGTATGGTCAAGAAGTTCAATGATGAAGTTTTATACCCGCATTATTTTTCATTACAGTATACACACTAATATATATAGAATTATGAAATATTTGGTGAAAGTACGAGTACGTATGAGCCAAAACAAAAAAAAAACGAAATGTTGAAGGATAAACTAAAAAATATTAATTTTTCTTTTCTTCTTTTTATTATTTTTTGGAAATCATCATTTTTATTATTTCAGATGACCACAGATGATGTTTTGTACATAATTAGAAATCATATATAAGAAATTATTTGACGTTCACTAACAAGTTAGGTATAGTTATTTTCATTTTTATGTATGGGAGTGTAATATGCAATTTGATAACAAATATTTAGGTTATTAACCTCACGGGAAAATTTAGGGAAGAAAATAGAGATGATAATGATGATGATGATTGCAAGAAATTGAATAAAAATTCATTCCCTTGTGCATTATATACGGTTCCGGAAATGTATTTTTACGAGGTGCGTAGAAAATTAATGAAAAATCTACTGGGATGCTGGGATATTTAATGGTACATATACTTATATAGTTACAGGGTGTTGGTCTCGTTTATGCTGTTATGACACTTACTTTTTTCACGGCTAAATCTGAAGCTAAATCTAAAATCTTTAGCATTGTGTAAATGAAAAAAAAAATCACTCCATAATTTTGTGTTAGAGTGAAAGTAGAGTAAAATATAAGTTGGATTTTGAGCTGAAGTACACGAAAAGTTCAGCTTAAGTGCACGAAATTAAGACGATATCAGCTTAAGCGCAGGAAAAAGAATTAGAAGAACATTCTTTTTCGTGCGCTTAAGCTGATAACAGCTGATATCGTCTTAATTTTTGACAACTCATATATATAATCATATTTTCTTATAGTTGTAATTATATAATTATTACAATGAAAATATGGTGATATACGACTACCAAATTACAATCAGATACACGAAAAATCAGTATATATGTACATCTTACTTCAATATAATCATCTCTTTCTTTAAACGCTAAATTTCGTGCGCTTAAGACGGAAAAATTTAGCTGGAAAAAAAGTAAGTATCATAACAGCATTATAAAGTCTATAAATATACTGAAATGGCTAGGACATGTCCTAAGGATGAATGGATGATGACAACATAATTTAAAAGGGTTCAATTTAGTAACATTGACAAAAGAATACCTAGAGGGAGACCAAGAAATCGATGGGTGGCAAGCAGTAGTACAAGAGGATATGAATTACTTGAACCTGAACATATCGAACTGGAAAGAAAAAAGGGGCAAGATCAAGCTAGTTGGAGGCTATAGTTGAATTCTATCTGAGCTCAATGACCCACTGAGGTATGTGGAGTCATTAAAGAAGAAGAAGAAGACGAATTATTTTCGCATAAGTCTTACCTTTATCTCTTAGATTTCGAAATAATGTTGGTGATCCTTTTTTGAGGGATGGTGTAACATCTTTTATTTTATTAATATCGTTTGTTGTAAGTGTTCTTCTTTTAAGTCTTGCTAAAAAAAAACAAAAGAAAAAAAATGATATATGAAAAAGGATATAAAAGTACAATGAAAAATTCAAATTAAATATATTTTTTTATTATTATTTTTTGTTTTGGAAGGATAAATTTTTTTAGAATATTATGTCTGTTTTTATAACAAATTTATTATTAGTCGCATGTTACTATACGATTTTTTTTTGTTTTTTTTTTTTTTTTTTTGGAAAATTATATTTATAACTTACGTCTGGGTTCTTGTTCAACAACAGAATCTAAAAAATCTTGTGGTGTCATATATAATTGTCCATCAAATTCAGTTGAAGCAAATTTTATAAAACGTCTTTCTCTTGCTGTTAATTTAATGGCTTTTTCGTCCTCCTTTCAAAAAAATAAAAATAAAAAGGAAAATGAAAAAAAAAATATATGTATTAATAAATATGTAAATATAAAATGAAAAAAATTATGTCACTTTAATTTTAGATATTTATAAAAGGAATAAGAAATTTTCACTGAATTCCAAAAATATATATTTTTTTATATATTTTTTTTTTTTTTTTTGAAAAATTATATAAATACATATCCAGAACCTTTGACATGAGTATGAAAAAAAATTTTTTTTTGTTTAATTTTTATTTTAATAATTTAAAGATTTATTTAAATTTTACACGCTAATTTTAACAAAGAAAAAAAAAATTATTTTTATCCATAAAAATACAGTATCTGTGTGTGTGTGTCTGTGAATAAATTTACACATATACATACGCACGTATAAATTATTGTCAATTATTTTGTTAGAATTCCAGACACACCATATATTACTATAAATACAATTTTTCATTAAAATAAAATAAAATTACCAAAAAACGAGAAGTGAAAATATTTTTTATTTCTTTAAGAGCATGTCCTCCTGAAATCAAAAATTAAAATTGAAAACTCACACGACGAAAATATCTAACAAATACATTCAAAAAATATTTTTATCGTTGTGTTAGTTTACTTTCTGTTGTTATTTTTTTTTTTTCATTTATTTTAAACTAACCTTCTTTTATTTTGTTTTGTAAATTTTGTGGGTATATGAAATGCGCAACTAATAAAAAAAAAAAAAATTCAATTCTTAATATTATATGAGGACCGAAGGCAGAAAAAGCAAATAAAAATTTCATAAAAAAAAGTACACGTCATAACAAAACAACATAGTGTACATATACCAAACTTTGAACTTGAAACAAACTTTAAATGAATGTTAATATGTAGTGCAATACATATTCATTTTTACACATTTACTACATATGTTCATAAGTTTGTACAACCAGTACAACTAACAAAGCGTATAGCACATACATAACACCCATTCACCAGGAAACAATATAAATTTGGTACTGTATCGAATTTATCAGTGTATTTACATACGCATTAACGCACATATTTTAACATTTGACAGTATATGTAGTAGTGTCGAATGTCTGCTTTGCCTGTGCTTTAAGAATTATACGCAAACGTATTTGCAATAGCCAGAGTAAATTTGTTTTTGTACATTTCAATCTACCTGCTATCGCAGAGAATATAATACATACATACATATATATATATATATTATTTGTGGTGCTGCTATACGAATACTTCGCAGGTTTATTTCTTTCATCATTTTTTTTCTTATTGATGTTGATTTTGCTATGCCACTATCTTGACACACAATTACATATATATGTGCAGTGTGTATGTAGTATGTTCACTATTGTACATGGATAGAAAAATTATTTCAGGATTTGTTATAATTTTTGAACAATTTTTGACTTGAACATTTAGAATATTATTTTTTAAAAACAGACAACTAATTAGGGTATTCACGGTTTGGTCTTGTATCATTGTAAACGGTGTAAACTCGTACAATCCTACACCTATTGTAAACATCTTCAATGTAATTTTTACCTACACTGCTTGTAAAAATTTACACTGCTGAAACCCATTGTATATTACTATTGCTTACTATTGTATATGCCATTCTGACATTAAATGCTAAAATAATTTGATTATTTTTATAATATTTTAGCTGACATAATTTGCTTGATTTCAATACAAAGTTTTCGTTCACGATATAGTGTAATGTGTAAGATTTTGGTGTATATTCACACTTTTTACACTCTTACAACATGTCGTGAATACCTCTAACATTATAAGCATCCTGTAAACCAAATTATATTACACTTTCAAAAAACTACATGTATACACTATACATTACAAAAAATGTTCATGCAATATACAATATTCATTATGTTACTCTAACTACTTTATTCGCAACGATAAAGCATTGTATTGTACAAATGGTTGTTTTTTTTTTTTTTTTGTAATACATATTGTATATCATGATAGTATAAATACTTATATTATAACATAATTATACCTGGACCTATCCAGTATCCTGCAAACAAAATTATACTACCATATTACCGAGTTACAAACCTGTATTGATAATTTCTAAATGATATTTGAAATACAAGATATAAACATTTGTGTATATAATTGCGTACATCATGTAATGAATATACTATATGAATATACATAACCATATATTCATACAATCAATATCATTAGGTTACTCCTTACTCCAGCTATTTTATTCTTATTGCTTATTATACACATTATATACAATATACAATATTGTACATCATAATAGCAGGTAGCTTCTTTGCAATGCTTTGCTATGCCATGTCATTTTTTTGTTTGTTTTTTTATTTATTTTTTTTTCTTCTGTTTTCGGCGATCGTATGATAGCAATTGGAAACATTTTTTTTGTTGTTTATTGAATATATACCACTCACACATATATAATATTTTTATTCGTATAAAATGAATAAACGTATCGGTGAAAAATTGATATATTTAGAGCCAAGAGTTATGCAAAACATTTTTATTATCTGTGACAAAATTTTTGTGAAAAATAGGAATTTTATATTACTAATTATTCTGAAATAATGTAAAAACTTTTATTTTTCTATTTCGAAATCGAAAAAAGAACATTCGAATTACCTTATATGAAAATTTCAGTATAACACGCAATCATCTACCCATGAAAAATTACATTTAAAATCTATACATTTTTGGTAAAAATCCTTCTCTCTTCAAAGCGTTCTACAGGACTAATAAGGACAAAAATTACTAAAGTGCTCCACTTAGTTCACTCTACACCCTTTGAATGATGTATGACAAAAATTTTAGAAAAATACATGGTGTAGTTACGGAGAAAAAGTGTACCATAGCACGTTGAAATTTGAAGAAAGCCTCGTCCTTATTATCCTGTACAGGAAAAACTAAAACCTTTTTGAAAAATTTGTTCCACTTAGTTCACTCTAGACCCATTGAGCTTTCATTTAAAACATATTTCATAAAAATTGGATAAAAAATGGCTGAGAAAACGTGTACCCAAATCACCCAAAATCAGTAAAATCAGAATAACCTGCTCTTACCGATACGTTTATTCATTTTATACGAATAAAAATATTATATATGTGTGAGTGGTATATATTCAATAAACAACAAAAAAAATGTTTCCAATTGCTATCATACGATCGCCGAAAACAGAAGAAAAAAAAATAAATAAAAAAACAAACAAAAAAATGACATGGCATAGCAAAGCATTGCAAAGAAGCTACCTGCTATTATGATGTACAATATTGTATATTGTATATAATGTGTATAATAAGCAATAAGAATAAAATAGCTGGAGTAAGGAGTAACCTAATGATATTGATTGTATGAATATATGGTTATGTATATTCATATAGTATATTCATTACATGATGTACGCAATTATATACACAAATGTTTATATCTTGTATTTCAAATATCATTTAGAAATTATCAATACAGGTTTGTAACTCGGTAATATGGTAGTATAATTTTGTTTGCAGGATACTGGATAGGTCCAGGTATAATTATGTTATAATATAAGTATTTATACTATCATGATATACAATATGTATTACAAAAAAAAAAAAAAACAACCATTTGTACAATACAATGCTTTATCGTTGCGAATAAAGTAGTTAGAGTAACATAATGAATATTGTATATTGCATGAACATTTTTTGTAATGTATAGTGTATACATGTAGTTTTTTGAAAGTGTAATATAATTTGGTTTACAGGATGCTTATAATGTTAGAGGTATTCACGACATGTTGTAAGAGTGTAAAAAGTGTGAATATACACCAAAATCTTACACATTACACTATATCGTGAACGAAAACTTTGTATTGAAATCAAGCAAATCTGCCGTACAAAGGCAAAACACCCTAAGTGCTTATATGGCCATTTTGAATTACGGACGCTAATGGATAAAGAATTATTTCCTCTTCCATTTGATACTAATATCATAATAATCGGACTTTTATTTAAAAAGTTACAGAAGGTGGAAATTCACCCTAACTGCAGTTTTTTGTAATCTGAGAAAATGTATTGCAATAAATTCCAAGCCAAACATATCTAAATGATCTTGTGGTTTTCTACCATTGTAATATTGAAGGAAAGAGTGATTGACAAAAAAGACTATGTGCTCTTATGTTGTCAACTCCTTGAAATGTGAATAAAATGTTGCTAGGAAAAAAAGCATATATGCGTTGAGATCGTTTTTCCATTGTTTTATAGATAAATATTTAAGTATAAAAAAAACCTAAGTTCACTTAAATCAGTATTGCTTTGTAATTAATGAAGAACATTATTTAATAAAAAAGAGAAAACGCAATAAGAATCATATTGAATCTTAAATGGTATTCTTTCTCACTCTTTCTTGCACGCGATAAATATATAGGATCAAAATAGAAAGAATTGGAAATTGATGTTGTCGTCTTCTTCATTGTTTTTATTATCTATTTACTTTCAAAGTAAATAGATAATAAAATAGATAATCCAGTCCAGACTAATAGCGAATCATTTGAAATTTCAGGAAAAAAAAGAAATACATTTTTTATGTTATGTGTATAATTATTTTTGCATATTAATATAAATTACTAATAATTCTTTTCAATAATAGATAATAAAAAGTAAATAGATAATAAAAACAATGAAGAAGACGACAACATCAATTTCCAATTCTTTCTATTTTGATCCTATATATTTATCGCGTGCAAGAAAGAGTGAGAAAGAATACCATTTAAGATTCAATATGATTCTTATTGCGTTTTCTCTTTTTTATTAAATAATGTTCTTCATTAATTACAAAGCAATACTGATTTAAGTGAACTTAGGTTTTTTTTATACTTAAATATTTATCTATAAAACAATGGAAAAACGATCTCAACGCATATATGCTTTTTTTCCTAGCAACATTTTATTCACATTTCAAGGAGTTGACAACATAAGAGCACATAGTCTTTTTTGTCAATCACTCTTTCCTTCAATATTACAATGGTAGAAAACCACAAGATCATTTAGATATGTTTGGCTTTGCAATTTGAGTGATGTTTTTTTTATATTTGCAGTGGAAAAACACTTTTGTGCTCAAAACTTGGAGAATATTATTGATGGTCGAGAAAAAAAATCATAATGTGATCTTTTGATTGTCTTGAATTCAGTTGGATATAACTTGATTCTATTTTACCGCTAATACTCAAAAATTCAGAGATAATTCCTTTAAAAACCTATAAATTTATTTTCCCAAAAAATGGAATTTTGCACTTAGGGTTTTTTGCCTTTGTACGGCAGAAATTATGTCAGCTAAAATATTATAAAAATAATCAAATTATTTTAGCATTTAATGTCAGAATGGCATATACAATAGTAAGCAATAGTAATATACAATGGGTTTCAGCAGTGTAAATTTTTACAAGCAGTGTAGGTAAAAATTACATTGAAGATGTTTACAATAGGTGTAGGATTGTACGAGTTTACACCGTTTACAATGATACAAGACCAAACCGTGAATACCCTAATTAGTTGTCTGTTTTTAAAAAATAATATTCTAAATGTTCAAGTCAAAAATTGTTCAAAAATTATAACAAATCCTGAAATAATTTTTCTATCCATGTACAATAGTGAACATACTACATACACACTGCACATATATATGTAATTGTGTGTCAAGATAGTGGCATAGCAAAATCAACATCAATAAGAAAAAAAATGATGAAAGAAATAAACCTGCGAAGTATTCGTATAGCAGCACCACAAATAATATATATATATATATGTATGTATGTATTATATTCTCTGCGATAGCAGGTAGATTGAAATGTACAAAAACAAATTTACTCTGGCTATTGCAAATACGTTTGCGTATAATTCTTAAAGCACAGGCAAAGCAGACATTCGACACTACTACATATACTGTCAAATGTTAAAATATGTGCGTTAATGCGTATGTAAATACACTGATAAATTCGATACAGTACCAAATTTATATTGTTTCCTGGTGAATGGGTGTTATGTATGTGCTATACGCTTTGTTAGTTGTACTGGTTGTACAAACTTATGAACATATGTAGTAAATGTGTAAAAATGAATATGTATTGCACTACATATTAACATTCATTTAAAGTTTGTTTCAAGTTCAAAGTTTGGTATATGTACACTATGTTGTTTTGTTATGACGTGTACTTTTTTTTATGAAATTTTTATTTGCTTTTTCTGCCTTCGGTCCTCATATAATATTAAGAATTGAATTTTTTTTTTTTTTATTAGTTGCGCATTTCATATACCCACAAAATTTACAAAACAAAATAAAAGAAGGTTAGTTTAAAATAAATGAAAAAAAAAAAATAACAACAGAAAGTAAACTAACACAACGATAAAAATATTTTTTGAATGTATTTGTTAGATATTTTCGTCGTGTGAGTTTTCAATTTTAATTTTTGATTTCAGGAGGACATGCTCTTAAATTCTTTTCAAAAAAAAAAAAAAATTCTATACATAAATAGTTGTATAGGTTAGACGGTTAGGCGGTTAGGTTGTTACAGTTTATGTATGTACGGTTACAAGCAACACATAAATCTTTGGATTCTATAAATTAGTATCATTTCATTTTTATGGTCCATTAAACTAAAAATCAATATAATATATATTTTTTTTAAATTTTTATATTTGTTTGTTTTTTAATGTTGTTATATTTCTTCTGAACTTTATTTTGGCACTTATAGTAGTTATGTGTGGATATTTGTTGTTGGTTTGGTAAAATATTTCATTTGTATATACGCAGTATTGTTCGCGTGGTATTGAATTACGAGGATCAATCGATGTGTGTGTTTGTTTTATATTTGTTTTGAAGACACAATCATGTTGTGCTTTTGTGATCCTTCTTTCCCATGGGCAGAGATCATGTATACATATTGTTTGTTTTATTGTCAAAGTCAAACTTTATATAAAAAAAAAAAAAAAATACAAGAGTTGCCCTTAACCCAAAATAAACTACAAGAACAAAGTAATATATGTATATTTTTTTTAAGTTACATACATAGGTTTTTGTTTTTTAGTTGTTTGTTAGGATGACTTTTTCTTTAAAATTTTTTTTTTTTTTTTTTTTTGTAAAAATTATTTTTGATCGCGTTTTTATTTTAATTGTTTGACTTAGTTTGGAGACATATATGTACATATAATTTCTGCTTTGCGCATGTGTTGGTCACGTTATTGAAGTGAAGCCGATAATATGTGTATGTTTAAAAAAAAAACAATTTAAGTAAAAAAAACAACAAACAAACAAACAAACAAACATATACACACAAGTGAATTGGATGATTTGATTAAAAAGAATCTGCATTGAAAGATATTTGGTTTTTTTGTTGTTTTTTTTTTTTTTTTTGGATAAAATCAATGTAAAATAAAACATTAAAAATAAAATTTAATTATTTTGAAAAATCAAAGTTTCATATTATAAATCGAAGGACAATAAAGACACAGAATTCAGTTTTTTTTTTTTGTTTTCTTTTCTTTACATTTTGCCTTTCTATTTTTTTTTTATTTATTTATTTATTTTTTTCTTGTGTTGATATGCAAACGTTTTTTTTTTTTTTTTTTTTTTGAACTGAGAATTTCCAAATTAATTAATAGTTCTATATGGCATTTGAAAATTGATTCTGATTATTTTGAATTTCAAAACAGAACAGTATGCAAAATTTCTTGTATTTATACGTATACTCGTATATACATTAAAGCGTTGTATATTATATTTCTATACCATTCATAAGTAGAAATAATAATACCGCATAGGCGCACAACACTAAACAAAAAAAATAAATAAAAAAATTGAATCAAAAACGCAACCAGAAAAAACAAATGAAAAATAAAAGATGTAATGTAGAGTTAATTATCAAAATGTTCTGGTCAAATTGTTTAATTTAAAAAAAAAAAAACTTATGCATATACATATGTACTCGTACAAAGAGTAGATATGTCACCACGTTAAGCAAAGGTTAACAAAAATTAATGAACAGGAAATATCGTATTGGCAATATTGTACGTATACATTCTTTTTTCGTGGTACTATATCGGTTTAATTTTAACAACAGTCGTCGTCGAAGTCGATCATTTCGATATTACATCGATGTACCCGACTGTATTATTCGTATACGGTAGTACAATAAGTTCAAGAGAAAATCAATGAACTTTATGTAGTGGACATGGATATGGACGATGGACATTTGTATGTACACAGAGATAGTACGTGATATATTCATTCTGATCTCCCATGCATTAAATTAAAGGAAAAAGGTTTAGATAGATGTCTGCGTCTGGTATAACATAACCAAATATAGCACAGTATAACGCTAACGCACTATAAAAATTAATTATTGATTTCTCGTAGCATTTTAAATTGAAAGTTAATGATTTCTTCAACATTGGTCTCTTATAATGTGCACATGTCTTAAGTTGTCTATACGCTTTTTATAACTTCAAAGTTAAAAAAAAAATGCAATACGATAAAAATTTAAGAAAAAAAATGACAAAAAACCAATGAAATATTTTTAACCATTTTACTTAGTAAATTTGAATGAAATAATCAGAATTTTAGAATGTTTTAATGAATAATTTAGTCAATCATTCAAAATACGAAGAAATTTATATTGTAATATCATTTCAAAAAGGTTAAAAATCTATGTATATGTCAAAAGAAAAAAAAAAAAATATTTCTTTAATAATAGTATGTATGAGTAAATAAATGAACTGATCCAGTTTATTTTGATCGCGTACATATTCAAAATCCTACATATATACGTTTTACACCATTCTGTATGTAAATATCCATGAGTTTCATATACACCTGAATAATATTTAATGGGATAAATTTTAGGATTATCCTATCTTTAGGCATGAACACATTTACACGTAAATATCTACATATTTATATATACATAGCTGAAGGGTTTTAAAGGATCATTAATTTCATTATTTTTTTTAAAATTGAGAAAGATCAAATCAACATTATTTAGTTTAGTAGTACATATATATACATATGCATATATCTGTATAGAATAATCGTATAATAAAGAAGATGTCTCAATCTTTTCTTTTTCCAATATGCCAATTTTTTCTTCTTCTTCTTCTTGTTTAAATCAGAATATTGCCTTAAGTTAATTATTGTAATGAATTGATTTATAGTTGTGGTTATACTATATACATAGTTCCAGTGTTTGTATAAAGATTATTTTTATTTTTCGTTCCCTTTTTTTTTTTGATTTTGAATTTTTTTTTCTAAAGAAGTGAAATGATGAAGAGCCATATATAGAAAATTAAAAAAAATAAAAAAACAAGTAACAATAAAACTCTAATGAGAACTCATTTAATTTGTCTTTATTCCTTTTTAAAAAGAATTATTTATGCGATCAAAGTTTTAGATTAATTGAGAATAATTTCAATCTACATATAAAAATATTTCTTTCTAAATTCCTGTTTGTGTGTGTAAATATGCGAATATGTATGTATTTTGTATAAATCGTGTTTGTATATATAAATATATCGACATATATTAGGTATATTCTAAGTATCAAAGTATGTTCATATATGTATACACGTGATACGTGTAATCGTAATTCTAAGATTATAATTTTCATATCTTGAACACTATAAATCATTAGAAATAGATTTATTTATAAATAAATTTTTTTTTTTTTTTAAATAATTACAAATAGATAGGCATGCTTTTGCGTGCGTATATGTACCTCTCTACGCGTATACTATTTATTGGAAAGACAAGAAGATAAACGCAAAAGGATTACATTATCAAACTGTGTATGTAATATTTTTCTTGTGATCACTTTATAAATAAGTATTTGGCATATGTATTTAGACTTGGAGAAAATCCTTTATATTCATTTTTTGTTTTCTTAGAAAATTATTTTTTTTTTTTTTTTAATTTTTGAAAGAAGATTAATATTTTGTATAAGTGTGAATAATAAATGAATTTATAAATTATTCTTTTTCCCTATAATAATAATAAAAATGATAAAATGAATGTATACAAACGAACTATAGGTATAAGAAAAGGTTAATATCCTTATTAAAAAACGATAAACATTTTCTAATTTATATCTGTCTGCGTTTGCGTGATATTTATATGTACGAATATACGAGTATATGCAGATGCTTATATGAACTATCTAAAAGATAAGTTTCAATAAATTTGATAACGCCATAACGCCTTGTTTGTATGTAACTATATAGTATTACCACAAAGACTACATTTATATATGTCCTTTGGTAACACCAAAGATCACTACAACAAGTTCTCTAGTATGTAGTCTTTGTTTGGTAATATCATACTTATTATTATTTTGGTCTATTTACACCATTCCCTAATTATTTTGAAATCATTTTTTATATGATTTTGCAAACCGAAAATAATTTATATTTGAAATCCTTAGTATCTATATACATACATAGTCTATAGTAACATCAAATAAAATGATAAAAATACACACATTACCAATTTCTATATAAGTAATATGAAAAATAACAAAAATATTTTTAACATGCGCATACACTATATAAGCCTAAATATATAGTATACATAAATACAGACATGTATATATTATGTATTAGAACTTAGAAGATATAATTTATTTATAAATTTCATAATGATTGTATCAATATAGTGTATAACAACATAACACATTAATAAATGCAATTAATTTATGTATGTACATAACGTGTAGTGTATAATATTTTTTTTTTTCATTATTATATGTATATTCTGATCATTAGAGATATGATCTCTAGTCTCTATAGAGTAACAGATACCAATACGTATATTATGTGAGTATATTATATAAATCTTCATTTTTAATTCATTTACTGATTATTGTGTGTATATGTAATCGAACTTATATGCGTGCAAAATACATAAGTATATGTGTACTGGACATACAGTGAAGTTATGTGCAATTTTATATTTTCATTTTTAAATCAATATTTATAACATTATTATTTAGAATATAAGTACATAACAACAACAACAGCAACATAACAAAATGTAGACAAACAAAACAAATTGTAAATATGTCGTAATAAATCCAATGATTTAATTTACTTGTATGAGGATTGAACAAAAAGTATTGTAAAATTAATAGTTCAGAATTTCAGTCAAACTTCAGGCACTTTAGCCATTTAGATACATTATACACTAATAAGACTAACAGACCTAACTGACCTACAGCTGCAGCCTAAAGCTGTAGTAATAATGCTGACAGATCAAAAGCTGCTTTTGGATTTAGCTAAATTAGATTAGAAAAAGCTTTTAAGTAGTTAAGAATACGTACGTACTGACAGACCGAAAACTATAGTTTAGTTGTCATTTGTTGTAGGTTCGAAAAAAGCTCTCATTGAGTTAAACAATTTACATTAAGTAGTTTAGGCGTTTAAGCTAAACTACTTCTGACCGGACTTATCCAAGCTGATTGCTGACAGATCAAGGAGTTGATTTAAGTAGATAAATAGGTTTAGAAAGTTTCTAAACTCTGGTCTGCCCCTATTATTACTGTAGATACGATAGCACTACGAGTAGTATTTTACACATTATAATGTATAGGTACTCATTTTTGAATTTTCATTTTAAAACATCGAGTGATGTCTAGGGTTTCATAATCAAAAAATCCGCCATTGATAATAATACGTATATGTACATGTACATGTATTCAAATATTATTCTTAGACTAAAATTCCACATAAGTATTTATACATTACTCAAAGTGATCGTATAGTTAATCTTATCTTGTCTCGAATCAAAATTTATAGATCACCTTACAATAGATATTATTTATATATTATGTATTTTTATTTTCACTTTTATTTTATTTTTGTCACGAATAAATATGGATTACATAGTATATCTACGAGTATTTATTTATGTATGTATATGTTAAGAAAAAAGTAAAATTACTTGAACACGCATAAATACACGAGAATGAATTTGTTTTTGATACAATCGTTTTTTTTTTGGAAAATATAGAAAATTGAAAGGGAATATGTTCTACAAAAAAAAAAAATCAAAGACACAATAAATTAAAGAAGGATATATACGAAGATAGTAGTACATAAATACTAATATCGTGAATATAAATTTCGACTTAATTTATGTTCATTTGTTTTTTTTTTTAATTCACCTTTTAAACTGTTAGAAGGATATACGCAATAATAAGTAAGAAGTAGCATTTAAAAAAAAAAATGGATTTATTTTAAAGGACATTACATTGATTTATTTAAAATAATTATAATTACTTGCTACCTTACTACATTACATATAGAAAAAAAAAGAAGTAATAATTATAGCTGATGAAGAAAAAGATATATGATAAGATTTTTGGTGTTAGATTTATAACTGAAACCTAAAACATTATAGATGTTCCTCTATATAAATAAATTAAACGTTAAACTATTTGTCATCAAATTGAATAAGTATATACTACACAGATTTTAGAGATCTGTAGGTCGTTAAAATAAAACAAAAATCTGTACATTGCGTAAAACACTTTCTTTGGAAGAAAATAATAATAATTAATTTATATTGATTGTTACAGTTTTGTAAAGAAAAGGATTTTTATCCTATGTGTGTGTGTGTGTGTGTGTTTTTTTTTTTTCTTAAAACTTGTTTCCAAGAATTTAATATTATCAGTGTCACGAACAGACCTTGACTGAATAAACTGATATCTTGGACTAACCGGGAACAATTTTTTATCCTCATTGCGCGTTCAGATATTTCTTTAGTGATTCTCAAGTCATCTTTTTCTTTGTGATTACAGTGACAGAACAGGCATTGAAAACTTAAATTAAATTATAAAATTATCACAATAAATGCGAAGTAATAAAGACTCTAAATGATATTGAAAAATTTTATCAAAATTGAAATTTTACATTCAACTTAAAGAGAGGATCCCTTGATATTGTTAGTTTCTGTTTTTGTTTTGTTTTGTTTTGTTTTGTATAAATAAATGAATAATTTTTGAATATTTTATAAAAAAATTTCACAACAAAATATAAATTAAAAATGAAAGAGAATATAAATTAATATGGTTTACATTATAAATCTTGATTGTCATGCTGACTTTCATTGGAAAGTTGATTATATTATTTCTCACACATACACACATATAAACAATTTTTTATGAACATACTGTAGATGATTCTACTTTGTACATTACAAATATTTTGTTCTTTCAAACTTTATTTTAATCTTTTATTTATTTTAATTATGAATTGAATTATATGTGTGTACCTTAAATAATTTAAATATCAATGTATGTGTGCAGGAATAAACATACAATAATAATATGTAAACGAACGCTTATATGTGTAGTATATGATGTAAGTATGCACTTGTGTCTGTGTGCATAAATAAAATCTAAAATATAATCAAAGTGTAAATTTTTTTTAATTTATTCCTACCGGCATATTGGTATTATGTATGTACTCGTACATATTTGCATCCATTCCAACATTAAAAGAGAACACACAAATCTCAGTACTCAGTCTAGTTATCATATACATTTAATTTTAGTTACACTTTGCACTTTTCATCTTCATATATGTAATTTGTGTGTATTTTTTTTTTTGTTTGTTTACTTATATTTTTTATTTTTTAAAAAATTTTCCTCTTTATTTTTTTTTTTTTTTTTTTTGTAGCTTCAAGATACATTACGTTTGCATGCAAAATTTTAAATAGATAACACAAAAATAACCAGTTTCTTATAGTTTTTGTTTTTTGATTTTTTCACTGTCATCCCTTTTGGGTTGTAAACCGTTCCTATATACATATGCATACGTAATGTGTACATGCAAAAAAAAATTATATTTTTATTTTAGAATAATGCCAGAGTACTTATATTGCAACAAATCAATTGAAATATTGTAAAATACATAACTGCCTAACAAACTGACTATATTATTGAATATGTCCATATATAGGCGTTACGTACTTATATACTCGTACATATCTACATTTACGAGTATATGCAATTTTAGGAATGATATTCCAGTCATTTAATTTCATACCAACTACAAAAGGTACTTAATGTGTACATATGTATGTATATGTAATGTATTTTCTGAGATCTGCATATAAACGTTTCTATACATATACGAGACGAGTATATTTAAATAGATGCATGTATATGTATGGTGTAGTAAAATTTTTTTTTTTTTTTTTTTTTTTAACAATTTTAATTCATTTTAAATTTTTTATCTTTGCATATTAATATCTAACTTACTCAGCGGTAGGCCCTTTTTTAATTGAATTGCGATTTAAATTGTAATAAAAATACATATAAAATAAAATAAAAAATAAAAATAAAAATAAAATATTTCTGTATGTTAATGTACAAAAAATATATGTAGGTACTGTAGATACGACGGGTGTAATATGTATGTATATAAAAAATAAAAGAAAAAAACATTTTTTTTTATTAATAAAATGTATAGGTAAAGGTATATAATTGAAGATTAAAAATGTCTCACTGAGTCAAGAAATCATGAGATAATTTTGTTATTTGATATGCAGTTAGTGAGTAGTGTTAGTGTAGTATGGTGGGTAATATATACATATATGTATACACAAATGTTTACTTAAATTTTACATGTGTATATAATACATAGATATTTATATTATGTGATTTTACAGAAATAATATAAAAATATATTGGAATACTTTCATTGTAGATTATGAAATAAATGTATGCACTTACTTTACTTATGTACTAGATTTTTTTGTAGTGATTTTACAGAAAAATGAAATTAAAATCAAAACTGTACCATACTAAATACTAAATGTGTATGTATTATCTTATATAGAGATGATATTTATGTAGTTTTAATGTATGTGTAAATTCTAATAAGTTTAATCCTTGTTCTGCAAAAAAAAAAAAAAAATGTTATGATAAACATCCGTACAATAAAATAATTTTTATATTATTTTTGCAATATTCGGTATTAATTCCAGATTAATTCTAACACATTTTATAGTCACAACTTCTTGGTGATTATTATATTATCAATCAAAGTAATTGTAAATTTTTTAAAGTTTGTTTAATAAATTTTATGTTAATTTATGATTTAAATGAATACGTATATAATAGGGATGGACGGGGTAATTCATGTCAATTTTTTGTAGTTCGTTGCGATGTAATTTAGTGTTTCGAATAGTTTCGTATAGTCTGATTGACATGAACGATCATATCAAATCTCTTCATGTAATTATTTTTATATCAGCTGTTATATTTATTTTATAACATTTTAATTTCTATGACAAACTGAGAACTTTCAAACATCAACTATGTATACGAAACGTCAGAAACTGTGCGGAAGCATACATTACCTTTGTATAGTTTTTCAAAATTTTATTCGTAATTCACAAAAATGTATGGAAATGAACTATACGCAAAAATTACGAAGACTATGAGGATTAAGAAGACTATACGAAAGGTGACATATATGAATCTCCCTAAAGTTTTTAAGTTATAAGTTTTAATGAAACCAAATGCGTATGTACATAGATACGTTTTATATAGGCATTATAGGTACATAAATGTAAGTACTTAAATATTTTTGGTATTAAATCAATCATTTTTGTTATAACAGCAACATCATGAAAATATAAACATTTGAAAAAAAAAAAAAAAAACTATTCTTTATCGCGGTTTATTGCAAAACATTTAAACGGTTAATGCTTATTTAAATAGGAATAACGGTAATTTACGTAATTTATCAATAATTCTAATTACCACATTTAATTAACAGAAAATTTTTAAAAGTATAGTAATTTTGATAAAAATCTTTTTTTATTTTTTTATTTTTTATTTTTTTTTAGATAAGATTAATAGGTACTAGTTCAATTCAATACGAGTATACAATTTCTTATCAATATTTATTTTAAATAATAATAATAATAATAATAATTATAATCGATAATAAATGTGTACGTTATGTTATGTAGAATTGGTAGAATGTAGAATCAAGAAATCTTTAAGAACTTATTGAATTTATATAAAAAATAAATAAATAAATAAATACATTTAATACTAAAAAGAAAAAAAAACAATTAAAAATATTCTATAAACATAAAATACCGGAAATAATATAATATACGAAATAGTATATATTTTTATGTGTATTTATTTATTTTCTAAATACATACAATAAATATACTTATATAATTAATTTTAATTAAAATGATGGCAATTTAAATGAATAAAAGATGAATAGAAAATGTATATATAGGTACCTACATATAAGGAAAATTATTACGAAAAACTTTTATTTCTATAATATAAAATTATTATAGTTAATACCTACATATACAAATACAGTATAGTACATATGTAAAGGGTCCTCAAATAAGGACTATATATATCTTTGAAAAATTCTAGCATGCCAAGTTCTTGTCCGATTTCCTCCAAATTTGACATTTGTGTTTATTATTGTTTGACAAATTATGTGGTTTCAGCAAGATGGCGCAACGTGCCATATATTCAGAGAAACAATTTATTGATTTATTGAGAGAAAAGTTCAACGATAGAGTAATTTCAAGAAATAATTCTGATATGAACTGGCCACCAAGATCATGCGATACATGTAACTCTATTGGACATTTTTCTGTGGGATTATGTGAAATCATTTGTGTATTCAAATAAAGTACAAACGCACTCAGTGATGTCAAAACGAACATTATTTGTGGAATTGGGTGAAATAAGTGCTGATTTGTGCGGAAAATTGACCAAAAATTGATGTTCCACAATTAAAATTTTGAAAAAGTTTATAGGGGCAGCCGCCATTTAAACGAAATTATTTTTAAATAAAAATGCCATAAGCTAACTTTGAAAATAAAAAATAAAAAATCACGTTAATATCTAACAATGTTCCGTCAACGTATAGTCCTTATTTGATGACTCTTTAAATGCTTTACGTTATAATACACATGGATATATGTACAACATTATGTATTATTATGAAGTTTTAAAAAACTAATAAATTTTAATAAAATGTTCTATCTATCAATTTTACATAACTTTGCTATTATATAATCTAGATATTATTTTTCGATATTATACATAAACATAAATAATATTTAATATACATATAGTACATATAATATGCGTTTGTATGCAAAACAACATAAATACACATTTTATTAAAATGATTCTGTATATAATACGCATATATACTCGTACATATATGAAATTATGTTTAATATTTTATGATAATTAAAATTTTATGGTACCTGTCTACATAAACATAAGTAGGTAATGTCGTAATGTAGAATTACTATAATTGTATTTATGTATTTGAACATTTTTATTGATGCAATATGTGTATATTGCATTTGCCTCTAGAACTTGTACCTATAGTACACACTACGATAGTACGAGTAGCATTTCACACATTATGTGTTGCACTCCCTTTTTTTTTCTTCAAAAAAAGTTGATTTTCTCTCTCATTACAGAATGCGAATATTGTACATCACGAAACACAGAAAATCAACGAACAACAACATTTTATATTTGCCCCTCTATTCTATACATACTTTAGAAGAGCATTGGAGGTCATTGACTGTAACAGTATACCTGTAATCTACGCTACGATAGCACTACGAGTAGTATTTCACACATCATGTGTACACGTATTTTTGAATTTTCATTTTGAAATTTCGAATGATGCATAGGAGCGCTTATAATTGGGAAATCCGCCACTGTAATGTATTTGTAAATGTAATGTATTTAATGCTTAATTTATGTACATAACTAATATCTAATATACATTTACATAAATTTATGTACATATGTTATATGTATTTGCATGTGCACCTATAAAAATACTCGTACTCGTATGTGTTATGTGTATACGTATACATACATTTTTGTATTCAATATTATTCGTTCACAGAATGCATCTGACAATTATTATCAATTAAATAATTTTACGATCAATTTCATCCACACATATATTATGTATGCATGTATAATATAGGTACTTACTTAATATGGTATAAATAAAATACATAAATTGCATAATTTTTTTTTTAATTTAATATTTAATCCGATTTTAATTTCATTATATAAATATTAATTTAAAATATTAAATGTATAATTTGTGTCATTTCAATTTTATGCTGCGTATTTAAATATTCTATTGGGTAGTAGAATATTCTCATAATTAAATAATTCTTAGTTGTATTACATATGTGTATATAAAAATGTGAAATAAAATTTATTTATCAAATTAAAATGTACAAATGATATTTTTATTAGTTTATTACTAAATAAGATAATTATAAATTTTTTTTTTGAATTATAATATTTTCATATTTGCGTATTTGCGATATTTTTATTCACTATTTTATAATTTTGCGGTTATTCGTTTAATTATGGAAGTTGCCAAATTCGCCAAAGCCCTGAGAGAAGAGGAGAGAGAGGTGGTCGGAGAAGAGGCGACATTTTTACCTGATCTTTATTCTTCTGATAAATTATAAAAATTGAATTTAAATATGAATGCAAATAAGCGAAATCAATCGATAGCCCATCAGTGTGGGCCTTGACTTGCTTCAAGATCTGGTGCCATTTATTTCTTTGCTCCACAACGCTTTTCCAATTCCCGGCTTCAATCGTTCTCAAATCAGCTTCTACATCATCTAGCCACCGTATTCCTTGGTCTTTTATCCTTTAATAATGCATATTACATATACATACATTCTATCACTTAAAAGTAGGGTACTAAATACTAATGTCTCCAGTAATTTTTACACCTTTTTGCTTTAGGTATATTTACCTTAGTTGTGACATATTTATCCTTTTTTACGGTTAAATCTATACGAGTAATATGCAAATTCATATAAGTATAGCTTGAGATATTTATTAATTTTACTATACTATATATGTACATAATATACTATTACATAAATATTATGCTGATAATTTCAATAAAATGTTAAAAATTACATAAGAAAATAAATTTTTTTCTTCCTTTTTTAATACATTATGCATATATGTAACTATGTAAACACTTTATGTAATATTATTATGCATTATATTTATACTGTTATATATTTATAAAAAGGACTGAAATAAACGTTATCTCTCAATTAAGTATAATTGTTGCTTGCATGTTTATAATTTTTCGTGTTGCGTGATCAACCAAAAAAGAAAAAAAAAAATTTTTTTTTTTTAAATTTTATTAGAAGATAAGGGCGTACATAAGGGCATATGGTTATGTTTACTTATACATATGTACATATGTCTGTCTGGGTCTGCATTCGGCTTTACATTATACATCATATTTAAAAAAATAATAAAAAAAGGATAAAACAATGTCAACGAAAAGGTACTTACTGTTAAGAGCTGAGCAACTGTTTTTACATTTTTATATGTACACATATGTATATTCTGATCTGATACATATACATACACATATACATCTAAAATAAACTGTATGTATATCTGTATGGTACGTGGTGGTACTTTAACAACAAATGTTTTTCGAATGTTTTACGTTTTTACGACTGGCATTAAATTAAATAAAAGTGTTGATTGGACATGAAATGATAAAATTGTAGTGATTTATGTAATGTAGATTGTAGATGAGAATAAATTTTTTATTTATTTATTTATTTATTTTTTTTTTTTTGGATTGAGGAAAAAGGGCAGTCTTTGATTACATAATAATGATACAGAAAACATGCAATAAACATTTTTAATTCAGTAGTCATCAACATATCAATATGTAGTAAGTATGTATACATAAGTGCCAATGCAAATTGAATTGTAATTGAATTTATTAAATTAAAATTGAATATTTCTTTGATTATTTCAATGAGAAAAAATTAACAAAAAAAGAAAAAAGAAACGAAAATTAAAAATCAAGAATGTAAAAGAAGATATTAAAAGCATTTTTGTACGAAGAAAAGTATCAGGAAGTGTAATACTAACTACTAAACTTGTAACTAAAATTGCATACATGCATCTTTGAGAATTTAAAGTCTTTGAGCATTTAAAGTTTTTCGCTTTCATGTTATTTCGATATTTGCATATAAACATGTGAATTTATAAAATATTTTTGTCTTAATAATTATAAAAAGAATAATTTCATTTATAAATTAACTTTGGTTTAACGAATTTCTGATTGTAAACCCTCGTAAGAGAATTCATTATTTTATAAAAGAACAAACAGAGAACAAAAATCTGTCTCAAAATTAAATGATGTGTTAAATGAACACATTTTAATTTAGTCAAAAAAAAAAAAAAATTGTTTTTTGAAAGGAATGAAAAATATTCTAATAAAAAAGTCATAAGCAGAAGTACATTTTTTTTTTTAAAATATTTTTTTGAAGTTAATTATTTATAAAACAAAAAAAAGGTTTTGTGGGTTGTTTTAGTAAAGTGTTTGGCTTCATTTAAATTTTGACTAATTGATAGAGGATATGAACTCTTAACATTGAAACAATTTTTTATCAGTGGTAGTGTGTTGACTCACTTTGGATGCTTTGGATTATAGCGGGTATCATATTATTTAAGCAAAAAAAAAAAAATATTAATATTAATATCTGTTTGTAAATGTGTACAGTTGCAGTATACGCTCAATGTACACATTATCTCTTCAGATTATCATCTGTTTACATGTACAAGTATAATAAAAATGAGTGTCTGCATCAATTAGATGAATTATTATTACGATATTATAGGAACAGGAGCGTGTGTATAATGATAGTTTAGTAATAACTATGCATGTAATATATACATATAATTGAAAAATTATGTTTAGGTTATTTTTTAGGAGACAAGTTGTGTCATTCATAAAAAAAAATTTTTTTTTTTTTGATTTAAAACATAAATTCAAAATGAAAAGTAAATAATAACAAATTATTTCATTATTTATTTTTTGGATATATTTTTGTTGTTTGTTTGTTGTTGTTATCGTGAGAATAATTATTAAACAGAATAATATATGTATAATAAATAAAGGAAGATGTTATGTATTACAGTTGTTAAGGTTCAAATATTTCATATATTGCTTGAATAAATGAAGTACATATAACGATCAAACACAGATAATTAGACATTTACTTACATGTATAAGTTTGTAATGAAATTGAAACTTTGATTAATGTGAAAATGGGAATGTGAGATGTAACATTTTCAAAAATGGCAGTTTTTATAAAAATGTTTATTATTTTTAAATGTTTCACAAAATAAATAATAAGCAAGTAGAAAATAAAAAATAAAAATTTAGTAGTATTCCCTATACAATATGTGTAGAGACTAGAGAAAATGACTGAGATACAAAAATTTTGAATTCCAAAAAAATTGAATTATGTAAAGCGAAGCATAGCATTTTAAAAATTTTCTTTTACAAAAAATTTTATAGTTTACGAAAGCAATAGCAGCTGTTATAATAACAATTAGGTAAATACAATGTAAGCGGCTCAGTGGTCTAGGGGTATGATTCTCGCTTTGGGTGCGAGAGGTCCCGGGTTCAAATCCCGGCTGAGCCCAGTTAAATTTTTTTTTTTAAAATTCTTATTTTTTTTTTAATTTTTCGTTCACATATTTAATATATTTTGAAATAATTTTTTTTTTTAAATACAATCGAAATCAATTCTTATAGTCAGTCATAATATGTAACAAGTTCACGTCGTTTATCAGTAATCTGGTTTTGTCATTTCAATAATACACAATACATACACGTTATATGTATGTAAACTAATTATAATCTTTTTACATCTGGTAGATACATAATTTATTTATTCATTCATTTATTTTTTTTTGATTTCTAAACAGCAATATAATAATGCAATCTTGCTCAAATGCGATTTTATATATACCTAATTACATATTTACGAGTATATGTATATGCAGACGCATGATAAATTTTCTGATATCCTAAGTATTTTTCATTTACACATTCATAGTATGTACGTAATGTAATATAAAATGCATACATTCATCGCATATATTTGAATATATATAAACGTATTTAGTTTATATGTTTATATGTACAAGTAAAAAGTAATACGCACATACATATGTACATATATACAACATACGAGTCCATATACATATACATACATTATGCAGATACCTACATTTGGCAAAAACTGCCACTTAGATTTTTATTTTTTTTTTCTTGAAAAATGATATCAAAATGAAATGATTGTCGTTTGACGTTAATTTTTTCTTGCTCACTGGCTTTCGTTTATAAATTCTTTTATTAATATGTTGTTTGTAACATTAAAAATTTGACTAGTAAATAGTGGCACTATCTGAAGTTTGTTTTTGTTCATGTATCAATGTAGATTGTAGATGTGTTTTAAATTAACAGCAAAGCAAATTTTTCATTTTACCATTTTACACTTTTTAATTTAATACTGTGTGCTTTATATTTTTTTAATAGAAACAACATTAATTCTTTGTACAATTAAAAGAAAAAAAAGAAGAAATTTTCAAATTATAATTGCGCTTGAAATAAATAAAATAAAATATTTATTAACTGTACTGTATTTAATGGAAAATAAATGTGAACCAAATTACAACCAATAATTTACAATCAAAGAATTGTGGAATAAAATACTCCATCTCCAATCACCATGCATCAAATTTAAAAACTTAACTTAAACCACTTTCATAATTACTGGCACAATATTTAAAATTTACATTATATGTATTACCTACCTATATATATATTTTTTTTCTAATTTTATTTTTATTTTATTATTTATATTTTACTGGCTACATACATAAATAGATACATATTTTGAAATGTATTAAATCAAATCGTTTGAAAGTTATAGACACCGTCAATATAAATTGATAGAGTTAGAAAATCTCAATTTAATGTTGAGAGATGACAGGGAGTTTAGATGAGTTCTCATACATATGTATGTACAGCATTTAACATTCAAATCAATATCAAATAACGTATTTGAAAAAAGACAACAACTATACATTCATTTAAATATTTATCCTGATCTAAATCAGTAGTCTATACTTAATTTTAACGAAATACAGGAAGTATATTTTTATGTTTAATAGAAGATAATGTGTTTGAATGCAAATCATTCAGTTGAAAAAAATATAAGTACAAAAAAAAATAAATAAATACATATTACGGAATGCAATTAGTCTTGTATTTATCATCACCTGTTTTCTGGAATAAAAGTGTACATGGTGATACCAGTGATACGTTACAAATACATATGTACATATATGCAAATGTATAAGTACACATGTTTTTGTAGTTTTTTATTTTTAAAAAGAATTTACTATACAATAATATATGCAAAAAAATTTCAAAATTAAAATTCGAATAACCGTTTCGATTTTTTTATTTTTTTTTTTTTTCATTTTGAAACCTTAAAAATAGAAATTGAAATGAAATGTCTGAAGTCTGAGAAAGAATATTACCACAGAATCAGTGAATAAGAATTTCTTAAGAATATTATTGCGTAGGCTCTTATGTATAAATTTATACCGTACCCATCAATTTATTTAAGACAAGAAGTTATAGACTTTGTTAGATCTTTTGATATTCAAAAAAAAAAAAAAAAAAAAAAAAAAGAAAAATGAAAGTCAATATGTGAAACGAACAGATTAGATAATATAGGAAATAACAAATATGTAAATTTTACTTAATAGTGAACATTAACTTAGAAAATCTATGAATGAAATCAAGAAATTGCAAAAAGTATGACCATAGTATGACGGAATTTGAAGTTGAAGTAAAGAAAGAGGCATGCATTAGTCTAAGCTTTAAGGTTTTAATTATACGTTTCATTAACTTCAATGAGATTTAAATTAAGGACAATTTTTCAATCGAATTGGAGTACTTTTATAGTAGATTAATTTTCTATGAGTTTAGGAGTATACATACGTACATAAACAAAATACAAACATTACATAAAAATGAAAATTTCAATTAAAAATTCGTTAAATTAGTAATCTTTATGAGTAAATCAAAATGAAACAAGTGAAAATTATCAAAAGAAATTTTAGAATTTGAATAATTTATGGATTTTTTTATTTATTCATATGTAGTATGATCGGCTGTAACTGTAAGCCATTTCTAATAACTATAGAATGATTTTTTTTTTGTAATTCACACTGTAACTCATTAAGAATCGAATAAGATCTTTTGATTTCTGCTGTGAAAAAGGTTTACTTCAATAAAATTGAAAAAAAAAAAAAATGAGAAAAATAAAAATAATGAAGTTAAAGGAATCATACTGTTTTACTGGTAAATATATAGAAAGGATAAATTTATTTATGAACTCTAGACATACTCGTATATATAATTATAATAAAAATAATAAAAACGAGAATTCTAATAAATGCTCAGCATGAAAAATATGATGTTCATTAAAATTCACTTTAATTTGGGTCAGATATTAAGGGATTTATGTTGTCGCTACTATAAATTTTGTTAATAATTATTCTTATAATCCATATAAATACACATGTGATATACAAATCTACATGCATATATCTTACGTATGTGCAAGGGTAAATTGATTTTTTAGGCTTTGTTTGTTTATTCAAATTGATAATCGACTTATTTTATTATTAATTTTTTTTTTTTGTAGATATGGATGTGCATTTTTGAAAAATTTTATAATCACTTGGACATTCATTTTTATTGATTATTTATATTATAGTGTAGATTAGAGTAATTTATAGTAAATTGAAAAGCGTATATAAAATGTAAAATTTATGTAGTTTTAGTTGTACATTTAAAGGTACATTTACAATTCAGTCCAGAATACGACGTGCGAAAATAGATATGGTATTCACAATTCAGTGTATATTACCGCGTATGTAGGTTTATTGGTATTGATAAACAAGTTTTGGTAAACAAGTATTGCATGAATTAACATTCAAACTTCATACTAGCCTTCAGCATAGATTATTGTATATGATATTACATTGGTACACAAGTTTTCATTATACAATTTCCTCTATGCACCTAATAAGATTATAGAAATCTAATTCTAATCTCAATCTCACTCTGATTATGTAATCTAGGCTGAGTTGAAAAAGGATAGCACTATATAAAATTTCTTGGAGAAGGTGTGTGAAAAATCTAATGTGAATCGTATAATCTGGGCTGAATTGTAAATGTTACCTTAAGTCTTCAAACACTTCAGTTGTTTTAAGTTTTACGTCTTGTGTTTATTCTTTTATAAAACCGAATCAAAGTTAATTTAATGTAGGGTGAATTTTTTTTTTTAAAAAAGTTTAAAACAATTATTTTATTTACTTAAATTACAAAAAAAAAAAAAAAAAATATGAAAAGATAAATATTCATACATAGACATAGAGATATGAAATTGGTTAACTAACATAAATACCAATTAGTTTATTTACTCCCGAGGATGTACAAATCTATTTCTATGTTAAATATGTATGTTTGTTTTTATATGTATTCTATATTATACATTTTATGTTCATTGTTTTTTTTTTTGTATATTATATTACGTCAATGATCTATGATTTTTATGTCAATGAAAACTACTAAGGTGTTGTTAAGCAAATTAATATATTTTTATGTGGTTTATTATTTTTTTTATATTTTTATAATTTATTTTTATATATATGTACATATATTTTTTCTGCTAAATTGCCAATAACAAAAACAATATGAAAATTATTTCATTAAAATCAATTTTTAATTAAGATATATACGAGTCCATATATGTATGTATGTACATTACATATGTCTGTACACAACACTGTAAATGGATATGATGTTTCTATAATGTTTTTAATTTTATTTTTAATTCTTTTTTTTTTATTTTTTTGTATTTAAAATCATATTACAATATACATTTTAATTGTTACATGTGTTAAAACATATTATAAACAATTTACGTAAAAATTATACAAATAAAACAAATAAAATACACCTACTTATATTTGTACATGTTAATATGAATATGATTATTAAATACCTACATTATTTTGTAATTTGAAAATGGTATAAGTTGAAATTCTATAGGCATTATGCCGCTTCTACTATATTCAATGCAGTTAACTTCAACTTCGACTTTGATTTAATGGATATGCATTAGAACTTTTACATTCAATGCAATAGACTTGACAGCTACTTTTCTATTTACTACTCGAAATTCGAAGTCCAATTTGAAGTCACTGCATTGAAAGTAAAAGCGGCATTATCGTACAATCTGAAAATTTATAATCTCAAAATTCTGTAGGCATCAGTATCCAAAGATTTTCAGGTGTCGAATTTAAAAAAACAATTTAAAATAGCGTCATTCGTCAGATTCTGCGCAACAAGGAGATGACAGATGAGTCTTCCTTCAATTCGCCCGCTCCATGATTCGATCGAGTATTTTTGGCGACACGAATACTTTATCATAAATGTCATGACTATATACATACAGATTTTCAGTTAGTTTAGTTTTGATATTTAGACTTAGATTGTATTCATAATTGATGTTTACAACTTCTTTTTTTGTTTTTTTTTTAAATTCATTTGATTATGTTATAAATAGTTCTAATTTTTTGTATTATGTACTCGTATGTACTTTGATTAATTTCTAAATAAAGAAAACTGGTAGAAAACCAAAGAGAATATTAAATTTCATACTTTGTAATATTTACTTTGCGTATACATATTCATATAAGATAAGCAAGAAGTTAAATATAATGTCTTATGTTATTGTTATCTACATTTTTATCGGTTACATTTTGCAGTACGTATGTATAGTAATTATATCTGAACTTTGGATTTTTATTTTGAATTACACATTATAGGAGTATTTATAATGTAGATTTGTATGTACATTAAGCGCATATTATATGCAACGTGCCACCATCTATAAATTTTATTTTATGTTTAGACAATTATTTTGAATTATCTTAATTTAATGATGATAGTTTTTTTTATACAGATTTATATTGGATTTTTTAGTTAATTGGATAATTCAAAAATATATTTTTTAAGTCATTAAAATTATAACTTTTGGACTGCATTAACAGAAGTGTCTTTATTACACAACTTATTTCAATTTTTAATATTTCAAATTTTTATACATATACATATTTCTTCAATTGATAAATTTCACTTTTATATTATTAACTATTCAGCAATAATTTTCAATTTTCCTATTCGAAATTATTAGATTATAAATTAGAAAAAATTGTACAGGAAAATACAATTTTTTACCTGATGATGGCGTCTATAACAATCAAATGATGCGGAGGATCAGTTATAATTGATTCGTACTATATGCAGCTAGAAGAATAAATCCTTTCATTTTTTCATACACACTATGTATATTGTCAGTTTCTAATTATCTATACCACACATTAATCATTTAAAAAACCACATACGTTTATATTTAATGTATAATGAGTATTGGATATACACTACGTATAATCACAGTATAATCAAGTAACAGTCATTGAACACAACAGTAGCTATATCCAACGACCAAACCATACATATGCATATATGGTGAACCTGAGATGTGTTAGTGTAATTTTTTTTTTCTTTTAAAAAAATTGAAAGTTTTCCTTGTTTTTTATTTATTCAATTAAATTATATTTATTTGTTGATTTTTTTTTTTTTTTTTGTTGTTCATTTATTGGTTTTGGTTTGGTATTTTGATTAATTTATATAACATCCCATATATCAAATTTTCAAAGAGTAAACCGAACAAATACAAGTCAATAATATTACATTATTACCACGTACGTATACAGATATAAGCGTATAAGTGAATATATAGTATGTTCTTTTCCTATATTATGTGTAGGTACCTCATAGAAAATATTGTGACAACTTTTGATATATTTGACCACCCATTAAGGATATTTTATTATCTGGTGTTATGGGTTTTTTTTTTTCAGTTTTATTTTCTGCCTGTTACATACATACTTCTCTATAAGATTTCACATAAAATTTAAGAAAAAAAAAGTCATTTTTTATCGAAAGATTCTTTAAAGTGTTTATATTACTTCATTTATCAATTATCTATTAAATGATAACTTCAACCATTCATCTCATCTCATCTCATCTCATTCATTCATTCATTCATTTATTTCCGTTCTAAGTACAATAACATATATTACACATGCATATATACTTGTACTATATGTATATGTAAAAATGATTATATAAAATAATCAAATATAATCATGAATATTTCACAGGCACAATACAAAATATGTGCAATGATATTATATAATGAAATAAATAACAACGATAACGATGATGGTGATAAAAATTAAGGTTCAAATTACATGTTCTGATTTAAATCATTTTTATATATGGGTATCTAGATTTGATAGTTACATTTATATGATGTATTATTATACAATTGCATATATGATGGGTGTAGTGTTTAGTAACCGCGCGTAGCACGTACGACAAGTATGAATGTATTTTTATGATCAGTTAAAATATACTCTCGTACATATCTGTAGATACATATATGTACATATGTAAGTATTATGCCTTATATAAAAGAATTTACGTATATGCTTAAAATATTCTTTATCCATTTATGACTTGAGGTATACGTTCTACACATAACATGCAAATGATTATGCGTTCATATTCATATGCATACTCGTAAAAATAAAACAAAATCTTCAAAAAAAAAAGTTTCTTATTTTTTTTTTCCATATAGGTTCAAAAATCTTGTAGAATATTTAATGTAGAAAATATGTAATATATGTACATACACGACCATCATTTTATATGTACTCGTATGTGTGCATGTATGAAAAAAAAGTAAAAATTAAAATCAATCTAAATGTAAATATCTAATATGTATGTTATTTTGTAAGTGACTATATTGTTATATTATATATTTTTTTTAAACAAAATCCATCAGAAAAATATTTACATATTTACACATACTTACACACAAACATAATTGTGTTTACATAATGGCATACATATACAGAAAGTGAATTATTGTTAATTTACATGGAATTATATTTATGTACATATATGTATTGTGTAATATAATAGTTATAATAGATTTTATAGTCAAAAATTCTACACCCATATATAATATACATAATAACAAAAAGGATAATAAAAATAAAATTAAATTTAAATACATGTTATGTACTGTATATGTATATGAATTTGACGCAACTGAAGAAAATATCATATATACCACCACCTAATAATTTTGATCATAAATTTCATTTATAATTTACTTACTTTTATTTTATTTATTTTATTTTTGTATAGTTATATAAATATAAAACCTACACAAAACAGAGAGATATTAGAGATATTAGATGTAGATAGATAAGATGCATAATATTACGAGTACATTTCTATATATGATGTAAAAATCGTTTTATAATAAATTGAAAAGAAAAGTGAATAATAAAAATGTTATATATACTACAGCAAATTCAACAACAGTATATACAGTAGCATCATAAATATTCATAAATGTTTTTCCAGTCAGGCAGTTAGTTCTAATAATGGTTCTAACTTCTAATCGTGTAAGTACATTACTCGTACAATTCATATTATGAAAAATATGAATGAAGATAATATGTACTTAAAAAAGTTGATTATTATACATAAATGCTTGTAGTATTTATATTAATCTAAATATCTAGATTTTGGTATTATTATGCATGGTGTAAATAAATAATCTTCTAAATGTTAATGTATTATAATGGTGACACTATTTATGTATTAGATCGTCAGACATATTCAGATTACCTTTGATTATTATTTCCAAAAGTCTGCTATCTATATGTGTATACTCGTAGAGTCAGTCAAAATAGAGAATATAGGATACTTTTACATGAAATTATTTTATTTGATATTCATTCATTATCATTTGTTCTTGATTTGTTTCTAACATTGTACTTACATAACCATACATACAAACAATAATATTATGCGCAACATCATTTTTAAAATAAATTTGAAAATTATAACAAATTCATGTACATACTACAATTCATGGTTCATTATATACTATAACATTACCGAAAAAAAAAAGTTAAGATGAAAATGTAATCATATACGAGTATAACAACTGAAATCATAAAATTCAAATTTAAATTGTATATCTTTAGTTAGAAATACTTAATTCAATCTTGAAAATGATATTAAATAAAAATTTATTAAGGAATGTGCGGCGGCACATACATATGTATAATGAATGTAGGAGTATAATAAGTACACATGTATTCATACTACACTCTGACTTATACATGCTTATACATATTTATATTCAACTTCGTTTTTTAAATTTAATAAGTTTTCATTTTCATTTTGATATTTATGTATAAATATTTTTATTATAACGATGATGATTATTATGATTTCGTTTGTTTTATTTTGATATTTATATTGATTAATAACAATCAAAGTATCAGATATAAATATGTACCTAATTTGTTTTGTTTATTCATTTTCTCTTGAATTCATATTTATTTATAAATTTTTATTTTAGATTACATTTATATATCATTTAGGAGCTGATTTGTTTTATTTGTTCGTTTTGCAATCCAATTAGTTTTTCGAAAAAAAAATTTTCTGTTATTATTTTATTTTCATTTTATAAATCTTCTTCTTTTTCTTTTTCTTTTATGGCGCTACATACAATCCTCAACAGAACCTTAGCCTCAGAGAGAACTCTTGTTGCCATGCTGCCCTATCCAAGGAAACATATACTTATTTCTCTAATTTGCAATCTCCAGAGTCTGTTCAGTGATTTTCTTGAACTGAATTTTTATATACATCTATTTTACATAAATATATAAATGGATTTGATTTATTTACTTTAGTAACGATTGAAAATTCTATAATATCTAAAAAAAAAAAAAAATAACGTAACGTAAAAATGATGTGCGTATATGTTTGTATACCTACATACCTACTAAAATATGATGGTATATATACGTCATATAGATTATTTGATTTTTCTTTATAACATTAATACATGCAATAATAATAATAATAATTTTTATTTTTAAAGATGTCAGTTTTTTTTTTTTTTTAAAAGGATAAGAAAAAATACTAAAATATTATTTAGAATCTGGGTATAATAAATGCATATATAAAGGACAAACATACCATATGAAGATTCATGCTCTCACATAAGAAGTTTTCATCATAATTTTTCATATTTTATAAGTTTCTAAAATTAATTTTTTGTTTTGATTAAAATAATTTACAAAACATATGTATATACTATATACATTAGTATGCCACCCATTATGTGATTAGAATTTGAATACAGTTTAAGCCATAAATATGATTACACTTTTTTAAAAAACTAACAAAAGTTATTCATTATCTTCAAAATTATTAAATTCAACATTTTATAGTTTCATCTACAATATATATTGGCCGCTTTTAAAGTTACAAACTTGCAGCAAGCTTGCGTTTTCAAGACGTTCATTTAATCGACTTACAAATGTAAAAGTCAAATATTAATTTATTCAAGCTTATTTTATAGTAAATTTCAGATAAAATTTGTAAGATGCTTGTCATGCTCATGCTCGTCTTTTTCATTTTGCTGCTGCTATCATTTTGACTTGAAATCAAGTTGACAAAGTCAATCTTATATCTTTGTAAACAGCAAATTATTATTTATCATTTTATTGATGAACAATATTAAATGAGGAAATAATCAATTAATTTAGCAAAGTTTTACGAATTCCGAATAATGTTCTCAATTAATTTTCAAGATGTTACATCAATTTTGTATGTTGTTTTAGTAGAAATTATTCTGTTTCTCCAGCTCTTATATAGTCCATTATTTGTTGAAAACGAAATCAAGAAAATAAAATAATTAATTGGATATAATCGATAAAAATAAATTTTATTATTATTTTTCTTTTATGCGACTAAATGTAAAATAAATTATACAAAATGTTTTCTTAATTATCATTCTAATAATATGTGTATAGGTGATATATATGTATATATATATATTTTTATATCACATTTGTCCCCAACCTACATCAAATTGCAACGAGTAACTAAATATCTAATATAAATTCTTAAGGTAAATTTGTGTACCTACTCGTTAACTGAAACATTACGACTTCAAAGAAGAAAAATTTTAATTTTACTCTTCACTATATATCCTACACAAGCTATCCTGAATATGTGTATAAGTGTGTATGACTGTGTTTTGGTTTACACATACATAAAATTAAACAGTTTATATTATAAATTTACATATAAGCAAAATAATTCTATTTAAAATTATCCATATAATATGCGAGTACGTATATGTACATTGCTTGTATATATAACGTTTCATTGTATACGACCGCAGACTGTATTTTATTGTTCTGCATATATTATATTTGCGAGTCGAATGATATAAAATTGTACTCATCATATTACTCGTAAAAAATAGTTATCTCTATGTTAACTATATGTACATATATATATGTTTGATTGTTTGTTTGTTTATTTATTTTTATTTTTTTCTGAAAAACTATCCTTCTGGCGCCAATACCAAAAAATTATGAATTATTACCTTAAGGCTGAAAATATAACGAATTATATGGAGGTGAGTGAGTGGATAATAATTTTCAATGGTTATATGTATTATAAGAAGTGTAAGAAATTTCATGTATCTACATAGATATTTACAATTTGATATTCTTTATTTTATTTTTCTTCCCTTTAGCTTTAACGCTTAATTTTTGTTTTGCATTTGTCACGATATTGTTAGTTTTCGTTGCAATTTTTTTTCTGTTGCACGCACATACACACACACACATCAAACATCACTGAAAATGAAATACAACTAAAGAAAAGAAAAGAAACAAAAAAAATGATAAATAAAATTTCAATAAAATTATTATCTTAGACAGAGTGTGCATCATTGTGTGTACATATTCATTTTTATATGATGAGACACATATACTTATAGTAATATGCCTACACTGTATATGTATTTGGAATAGGTAGAATAAGAGAATACCTCCTGTACCATAGTATATGAATATCAATGAATTCATTATCTAGATGATACCATCATATAGGACATTATTCTAATGTTATACAAACAAATATATTACAAATCTATTAATGTGTATGCAAATAAGTAAATGCATTCAGGCATTTATATATACATATACATTATATCATAAGTGTAGGTATGTACATAATGTTACGTATAAAATTATTTTTCTATATTATATAGGTGCAAAGATAAATTAAGTGCGACTTATCTTAAAGGAATATTAGAATATAAGAATAAATTCTTTAAAAAACTAAGTGCTAAAGTGTTGTGGTTTGAACTAAATATACATATATGTACATATATAACAACAACAAGACTTTCAATCTTATTATGTACACGTATGTATACATTTATGTGTGTACGTATATACCGAGTTTATTTGAAAATTATAAATGAAAATAAAATTATAATAAGAAGATATAATGTATAATCTATTTTTTATTAATAAATAAATATATAATTTTCATAATAATATTCATAAATTTCTGTATGCACTTATGATGTAATGTAACATATACAATAATTGTACAGAAAGATATTGAAGTTTATCATATTCATACATGTATAGTATTTTGTTAACGTCATATTTAAAAACGAACTTGTTAAACAAATAAACTTCTCTTACATGTAGGTAAAATAATATGAACGTATGTGTAAGTGTATGTATTTTAAATTGAATGTTTTCTCTCAGTTGATAAAAAAACAAAAATAATGAAATTATCAAAAAAAAAAGAAAATTTTTAGCATTATACCACACATTCTAAATTGAACCGAAACTTATATGGCGATTATGGTTGTGTTTCGTAACGTCAAATTCTGAAAATTTTGATTGATTCAGTTTTGATATTAGCTGCTTTCGATTTAGCAATATCAAGCACATTGCGACTACAAAAATGTGTCTAGGATAAATTGTTATAACGAACGACACAAAAATTATTCGTAACTGCTTGCATCTACTTGAAAAATTTTTCATGAGTAACTTGAGTAGCTGGTAGTTGTGAGTAGATGGTTTAGCACAGATATTTACCTTTTCTACTCGCAAGTAGATACTTAAAATTGTTACTACTACGAGAAATTTGACTGACTGCATTCTTTCTTATTCATTCAATTCTACCTTACAAGCGAATGATTAATTCATCAAAGAAATTTTTCTACCAAAATATTTTTAGAATTCAATATTTAATGCTTTTTGGAACCCAGTTTATATAAAAACTTTAAATATAATTTGGATAAGTGTTTTATATGTGTGTGTGTGTGTGTATCTATAAAAAATATGCAAATATATCGATTCTATAAAATGAAAACTATGTAAGTATAATAAGAATTTCTGATGTCTAGTAGTATTCTTTTCATTTGTGGGAGTGATATTTTTTTTTATAGACAAGTATATGCACATGCACACTGACGGACGAGTATTAGTATACATATATCTAAAAGTATTCATAAATTAATCAAAAGAAAGAGATTTTATTGTCAACGATATGTTTACATAAAGAAAATCTATATACACAACTTATCATATAATAACTTTTATGTTTCTATATTTTAATGATTTTACTGTAAAAAGTATTATATATGCTTACCATTACTATATGGATTCTTTTGAAAAATCATCATTTCAATATCTATAAGGATAAAAGTGCATCATCATCATCATCAACATAATCGTTTACATATTCTAATTCTATATATCTCCTAAACTTAATGTAATGTAGTTGCTGCGTTCCTTTTAGGCTAGTAAAGTACTCCCAAGTACTTGTAGTCGTGATCACCTACACAACCTTTTGTATTCAAGTACTTGACTGTTGTATGATTACTTACGCCAAAATTTGCCATCAGTGAATTTTGCATTTCAATCGTTAGAGATTAAAGAAATAGGTTTAGTAAGTCTTTAATATTTTTATTACACGTTTTATTCAATAGGTGGCTTTTTATTGTTTAAGGTTATGGAGAACTGAAAATCAACAACAAAATAAATTTGAAATACATGACAGCTGAAATTTGAGCACGGCCAACTGCCACTCCAATGGCAGTGGCAGTGTGGCCTTAGAAATGTGTATACCGTGAAATTTGAGGTTACTTTTTACTTCCAAGCAAAAAGTTTGCGTTCCATTTACAATTTACTCCCGAGTACTTGAGAGTACTTTACTAGGATAAAAGGAACGCAGTCAGTATGTGCCTGTATGTTATATAAACTTTTATGTATGTACATGTAATTAATACTGCGTATATGAAAAGGTGTTAAAAATAAATGCACATTTGTATAAATCAGATTTTAAATCTGATACTGATTAAATTATTTTTCGATAAAATTTATTTATACAAATAACATTACGTATATTTTATGTACATACATATACATATGTACATATTTTTCTATTTATATTTACATTCATATTTATCATTATATCATATTATTACAATCAAGGATTTTTATTATAAATGAATTTCTTATTGTATAAAGTTGAAGTTGAAGTATTCCGTTATAGAATTTTTATATTTCATCATAACAAAATAACAAAATATATGTTATTGTAGCAAAATAAAGTAGCAACCATGTAGCATCTATAAATCTATAGGTACTTGAGAAAAATCTGTATCAAAATTTACAGTTTTAATCATACAGTAGAGACATGCAGTAGCTATAATAATCTATAATATGTCCAGTCCAGTATATGTATGTACTCGTATATGTATACAGGATGTTAAAGATTAAATATTTTTGTCATTGTATTTTATGGATTTTATAATGCTGTCATTAAATATATCGTATACACAATATAAATTTGGTATTAAGGAAAAGTTTTCTTTAAACTAACTCGTACATATACTATTCTAGATTATTATAAATCATATTAAAGAATCAAAAGTTCATATAGTGATTTTTGTATAGATCATTGTTGAATTCCTTCATGTTTATTTTCTTTCTTGTTTAGTCGGGAGTCTTTCGAATGAATCATCATTAGTTTCATTAGTTTTGTATAGCTACATGAGATAAATTCACTTTTCTGTGGAAACGATCTCTCTTTGTCTGTGTATGTCACAAATTTGATATCTATAATAGATAATAACCATCAGAAATTATTACGTGATATGTATTACTGTAATATTTATAAGTATTTTTTTGATGAATTATTGATTTTCTATGAGAATATTTTTTCAATGTATGTATTTTGCAACTCTATATATCCAGTAGGTATACACAGTTTATATATATCTTAATGAAATGAGTAATGAGTATATATCTTTAATGAAAAATATATATAAAAGTATCATCCAGAATGTTATTAAAATTTTTATTATACTATTAAGAAATTTTAATTAATTTTAACGATATCCATAAATTAATTTCAATTTTAATGAATGAATTTAAAATTACATATGAAAATGAAAGTTAAATCGCGACAAAAAAAATAAAGAGGACAATTTTCATTTATATAAAATTCACGTAAACGTACCTATGCATGTATGTAATTTCAAAGTGCATGTATCTATTTAGTATTTGAAAAAAATTATTTCACATATAATAGACATACATATGTGTATGTATACGAATAGGATGCTCACATTATATATACGGATAGAAATTAATAAATTATTTAACATTAAATTCAGTGCAATAACCGATTGCATGCATTTCCTTTATCAATTCAATTTTGTTGTTGTTTTAAAATACTACGACATTAAAATTTTTTTTATACATATACATAGATATTTTTTTTTGTATTTTTTTTTTATTCATGCTTTCTAAAATTCTATGTTTTCTACTACATACTATCTGCACCCATATATATGTACATACGGAACACATTTCTATACTATTTTGCAGGTAGTGTTTTGTATATTATGTAAAGTAAACTTATGCTATAAGATCTATTATAGGATAATATTAAATGCAATGAAGAAAAAAAAAGAAAAGAAAATAAAATCATTTTTGACATATGCACGCAATATAGTTTTACTTTTCTTAAAGTCTGGAAGAAAATTGAAAAAAACTGCAAAAGAAAAGAAAAATATTCTATTTCATTTAAATTTATTTAAATGAAGAATTAAACTTGATAATCTCATATACATATACCTTCCATGTACATTACATATATGTACGTATACATATATTCTTTCTATGTGTGTTTATGTATGTGTGTATTAAATAAGAAAAAAATCTAATGAGAGTAAGCAGAATCTATTAAAGACAAGGTGTACCATTTAATACAAATATATGTAATGTACCGATATGCACCACATGCATTACATTACTACTCTATATATAATATGTATCCTTTGCATAAATATGTACATAAAATTTCTTAGATTATTTTATTATATGAAATATTCGTTAAAGATAGTTTCTATACAATAATAATAATAATTCGAATTTTTAATACTGAATTTTATGCATTTCAAAACAGTAAAAAAAAAAAAAATTAACTATACCTATAAAATTCTATTATAAAAAAATTCTACTTATACATAGTGTAAGACAGTTTAGAAGAGAAAATCCAATACAAACCTAGTATTTACCTATTACCAAATGTATATTTAGTAGAACGTGGGTAGCTTCAGATATTGATATTCAAATCATCAAGAAATTCCGACAAGAACATTTTTATTATTTTTTTTTCTGTATTTTACATTTTATGAAGGCATCTATTTTTTATATTTATTGTATAGGTAAAGCGTATCTAAGTGCAGAATTAATTTATTCAAAAAATAATGTAATTATATTAATAATATGCATTTTATGTGTGTATGCATAGGTAAATATATACTCGTATATCTGTATGTTTGCATATTTTGTAGATTTATAAGCTCAAATGTCTTATGAATGAAAGATGTGAGATGTGTACAAATAGAGTTACTCGCATGTAATGTGTGCCTATACTATAAAATGTGAGTGAATTTTTTATGCACATCCACTTGTTGGTATTGTATTAGATGCATTGCGGTAAATATACATATAGAAATAATGCATTGTATATTGCATTCGGTATATTAGATAAATGATATAAACAATTAGAGAATATATGAATGTACATATATAAAAATGTCTTGATAAAGATATTTAAAATTATTCAAGACCGATGGAGCCATAGTTAAAATGGACAGGTTTTAAATGATGTGTGTGTTGTTATTATGTATAGTAAAAAAAAAAAAATGATCGTGTGCATACTATATGTCCATATATGTATGTGTATGTATGTAAATTTACACCTGAATTAACGTGACAGATGAATTATGAAACTGTATTTGCATCATAATATTCAACTATAGATACGACTATACACACTATAGTACACTTTTACACAGTACATTGTGAACGTACGTACACGATATCATGTATGTACTTCTTATACACAATGCAATATATATAAAATATGTACATAATGTTTATAGAATATAAAATATTATTTGTTGATATAATACCAAGATTTTACATACGCGTGCATCTGTGTATATTTACATAAATCAGAACAAATTTATATTTTGCTTATGGCAAAATATTTTTTTTTCAAATATTGATCATATTAGAAGGACTTACACAATACTTTTTTTGCAAGATATATTTTGCATAGTATACTCGTAATGTATTGCTATGTATAATAAAAAACTGACATACAACACATCTAAACATTATCATTATTTTTTCTTTCATTCTCTGTAAGTGTGAGTGACAATAATAATTTATATATGATATGGTGTCCATTTAGAAGATGATACGCTTTAATGGTATATCATACATATTTTATTTATAATATTAAGGCATTAAGGGAAAATCATATTATTTACTCCTATACGTATATGTAATGTGTGTAAAACTGTGAAATATTTTTAGTTATCTTTAAGTTTATAAAGAAAATTTTACATTTAAAAACGAAAATTAACAAATAATATAAAGACTGCGGTCATCAAATAGTGTTTTTCGTTAATTTTTGTTACCTTTATAATCTGTTCTTTTGTTCTTTAATCTGTTCTTTCTTTCAATACGATTCTCATATACATCCGATGAAGCTGAAGGCCCAATGTAGAAGAAAAACTTTTCACACCTTACAAACTTTTTATCATTTGCCGCATAGAATTGCTTTTATATCATGGCTCAATTTACGCGTTACAGGAACTTCCCTCAAAATATTTCTTCTTCTTACTTTCATGCTTTGCCATCTGAAAAGTTGAAAGTTTACCAACTTCTATCTGTTGTCGACTTCATATGCTTTTCATGCGTCATCATTGGAACTTTTTGCTTATATGTAATCGTATTTTAATCTAGTTCAACTTTCGTGCTTGACATACCGCAACGGATGCAAAGCGTGAAAAGCGTACATTCAGCATTCAGTTTAACACCGATAACACTTTAAGTTTAACTTCTGTTAAGATTGGTTAGATATAGAAAAGTCCATCAGCAATATTCTAAAATTATGACGATATTGATCATGATCAGCCTTTGAAGACCCCTATACTAGACCTGTGGTCTTTTCATGGCTACATTGTTAAACTATATCACAGATAAGAGTAACTAATATGCATGTTATTATAGAGTTAATTTGATTTATGACAAAATAAAATATGTAACTTGAAATTATAGAACAGAACGAAAGTAAATTTTTCTATACAAAAAATTACAATAATTTTATTTTTTTCAATTGAATTTTTGAAAAAAGAAAAAGCCAATATAGCAACGAAAAAATATTAATTTTGTTGTTGTTTTGTTTATAAAATTTGATTGACTAGATCATGATTTGTAGGTCATTATTATTTAATTGATTAATATTATTCATTTTTTACTTCCTAAATTTATATTTTGCTAATCGATCACAAATTATTACTATATTATTATTGAATGATGATGATGATGATGATGATGATCTTGTTGATAATAATACATATGTAATACATTGATGAAGAGTTCATCATCCAATTAAATTTTTTTTGTTGTTGTTATTTTATGAAAAAAAAAAAAAAATTTAAATTTAAATTAGTCAAATTAAATAAGATACAGTAATAATAAATTTTTATTATATGTTTGTTTTCATTATTTTTGATCAGTTTCAGTACAATGATTTATTCAGAATTGTAAGAAATTTGTACATATATATACGTAATTCGTGCAATAATATCACATATGTACATATGTATTTCCATTCGATGGTGTTTCAAATAAAACAATAAAATCCAGAAATTTTATAAATTTGTCATGCATCAAGTGTGTATGTATAAATGTTTGACATAAATACCACAAAAAAAAAAAAAAAAATCCATACATACGAGTATATTTTCTTTTTATAATGTTACATATACCCACATTTACAAAAATCATTAAAGATTAAATTTTTGTGATATGTATATTTTTTTGATTGCGGTCTTGATTAAGACATTTTCAAAATTCAAATACATATTTCCTTTAAAAAAAAATAATAATAAAAACATATTTTTGACTAATTTTTTGTTCTTAGTTTGATTTATATTTTACGATTTTTTTTTTGTTGTTTTCGCCTTTCAATTTTATTTTTAAATGCAAATGAAACTGATTTTATCCTATATATTTTTATATTGAATATTATAATGTAATATGGATTGTATTGATTTTGCTACATAAATAAGGTTTCTTTTATTTTTTTTTTTTCATTTCATGTTTTACATACTCTCGTATATACATACATATTATGTGTTCTGTTCTGTTCTGATCTGTTTGATTGTATGAAAATGAAAATATAAAATTGATTCATTATTTCAAATTCGAAGAAATATCTTTCACTTTCTGTTTAATCAAAAATGATTTTAATCACTTCTGGTATATTTATTTTTTGTTTTCATTTTTATTAAATACATTATTTATACATACATATATAAATGAACATAGTATTTATTATACGAGTACATACATAAACATACATACAACATGAGTATTCCTTTACTTTCGGTTTTCAATTGATTTATGTTCATTTCATATTACTTTATCTTTTATGTATTAAGCGATAAAATAAATTTAGTCTTATCTTTTTATGTCAATACATAATATTCCTTATAAATTCATATTACATACATAAATGTATATTAAAATTTCGGTTACATAGTACATATGTACAATATTTTTTGGTATTGATTCTGATGATATATTTCAGAACATTAATAAAATGTTTTATTGTTTTTTTTATTGTTATTGTTTTTTTTCTTTCGATTTTTTATCCTTTTTTATTTTTTGTAAACTTAACTTTCTACCATATCCATCTATATACATATACCTAGTATTATATTATTACCAAATTATACATCTTTATTACTGTGTACACATATTTAGCTTTTTTTTTTTCATTTTTGTTTTGTATATATGTATTTACTTACAAAAAATTGTATGATTGTATGTACCACGTACATACATATATGATAATTAATGCATGTAATAAATGAAGTGGAAAATAAATCTTTTTATTTAATTTCTTTTTTAATTTTAATCTTTTTCTGGTATACTACTTTTACATTTTTATTGTAAATTTAAAATTTTTTCTATATTTTTTCTTTTTTTTTTTTTTTTTTCAAAACGAAACAAAAAAGATTATGATTAAGAGACTACATGATAATGTTCGATATATACATATTTTATACATAGGTATATATATTATTATCCTCTTCGGTATGTATTTGTGAAGGAAGAAGAATAAAATAAATATACATATATACATATGTACATACTCCCAAAAAATAATGTAATTGGAATTAATTAAAATGTAAAATCGTCCTTTGATGAGATCTTCATTTACCGACATTCGTTGTTATACCAATACTTATATTTGTATGTATTCATGTAGGTATACTACCAGTGTATATAAAAAAATTCAAATTTCATTTCAGTTTAAAAATGAAGTGCATAAGTACGAGTATATCTATGTAATATATTGAAAAGAAAAATAATCAATAAAAAAAAGGAATTGGTTTTTTTATTTTTTAAGTTTAAAATATAAAGCAAAAAAATAGGAAATCATTTTACTAATTTATTTCTTTCCTTTAAAAATAATTTATAAATGAGATTTTTTTTTTATTTTTCTGTTTTTCCTGTTTTTTGACTTATTTCTTTCATTTGACTTATTAAATTTCTCCAATAATTTTTGTTTTTATTATATTAAGAACAAGTTAAACATAATTTGTAATTAAACAGAAATAATAATGATAAATTGAAAATAAAATTTTTGTATAATGATGAGTTTAATGAACTTCTTATTTTATGATTATTTTTTTTTATTCATTGTTTAATTTGTTCCAATTTTAAAAGTAATTATAATTTTAATTTGTTTGTAAAAAGAAATGTAAATGGGAATTATACATCAATTATAGGATAATAATTTACAAACAAAAATAATCTCATTAATTCTATGAATTCGTTTTTCATTTTAGGTTACATAAATGTATGTTGAGTTGATTTTTTGAAATTGATTGATTTCGATAACTTTTTACATACATACACGATACTTCAACGTTATTATTATAATTTGATTGAAATATTAAGTTAAGAAATTTATAAAATATGTATATAAAAAAAAATCTAGTAAAATAAAATTAAAAAAAAAAAAAAAAATTATATCGCCCCCGGGTGGGCTCGAACCACCAACCTTTCGGTTAACAGCCGAACGCGCTAGCCGATTGCGCCACGGAGGCTGTTGAATAGTCTCCGTCTAATATCAAACATAATTAATTACCAAATATGTACAATAATTACTACTTTATAATTGAACCACACAGTTTTATATGCTTGTTTTTAAAAATTAAATTTTATTTTTAATTTAATTGTACAAATTGTTGACATTTAATTTGATTACATATTTTGCAATATATTTTTTTTCTAGTATGTATTTGATAATAAATTGTTGATTATGAATTTATAATTTTTAGTAATTTACTACGAATAAATTTTTCTATGAATTTAAATTAATTCTATATAAATTTGTACACAACATTTTTATTATATTTTGTTTGTACATTATTGGATTGCATCATCCAAAAATAAATTTTTACTTCAACAAAATTGTAAACAAAATATTTAAAACTTTTTGATATTATAAAACGGTAACACTGTGATAATCTGATAATCCACGTGTTTCTGATGATGTGAGTGAACGAAACGAAACGAATCCATTATCCATAACAAAAATTAAAAACAGAGAAATAAACAGGAGAGGAATACTCAAATTTTTTTCCTCATTCATATATTCAATGCATATTCAATGTATAAATTGTATTTGTATTATTTTATATTAGATTTTATTTTATATATTTTTATATTTTAATATGTTCTCTTATATATTTTAAACTCGCTGTTGCTCAGCTGTTGCTTATGAATAGAAGAGAAATATTAACGAAAATTGAAATTTCTTGGTCTCTTCTTTCTCGTTCACTCATCTCATTAAATTTATATCAAATCATGTGCATGTCATTGTCATATGCCTAGATATTTTTTTTTGTTTTTATTATTCGCATTATTTATAAATTCACTTTTATTTAAAATTTAAAAATTTTCATTTTTTCTATTTTTAGTTTTTAGTTACTCAACTCACCTTTATTTTCCTTAAATTTAATGCTCGCACTTCAGATTGTCTAGATTTTATATATTGTGTTGCAGCAAATGCAATTAAACTACCGCCAACAATACATAAACCAGTTATTTTTGATTTATTCACATTTTTATAATTATGAAATTTTTTATAATCACGTGAAAATTGTGTAAAATTTTTTATTCTACTCGGACAAGAACGAAACGATAAACGAATTAATAATGATGATGCCATTTTTAATTGTTAATGAATTTTATTTAATTATTAAATGATGAAAATGATGAATCAATCAAAATTTAAACCTAACCACACCACAAAAACTTGAACACTTTTTTGAAGTTTATAGTATTTTGTTTTATTTTCAATTTTTTAGTGATGTAGTCATCTCATCAGTCAAATTATTGCAAAAAAAAAAAAAACATATTTTTGACAGTTTTATTTGTTTCGATATTGAGATTTTTAACGAAAAATGATTATATAATCATAGATTAATAGTATTAATCTATGATATAATGTAAATGCGACTTTTTTGTTTGTGTTTGGATATGTATTTTACATTTTCAAATTGTGTTTGTGTTTTTGTTTGATGATGGAGGAGAGTATAAATTAAAAATATATATGTATGTTTCGTTCAAAGAGTACAAAAATTCTAATTCTGAATTCTGATTCTGCTTCTGTTTGAATCTTTAACCGAATTCTGATTCTAAATGATATTACCAGAACTGAATTATTTATTTTAAATTAAAAATTTTTTCATTTTTCAAAATTATTGTTACAGGATTTATAGTTTTTATGAGTTTTTCAAGTAGAAATTGTCCTGTAATTGTATTACTTTCGAAGATAATATTACCAATCATATCATAACCTACGTAGTACGTAGTGTATTATACTGTGTCATTTTACTTTAGTCATAAATTAATTTAATTCATTGGATAAATTGTAAAAAATAATAAATTTTATTTGTATTTTAGCATTTTGATAAAAATTAAATTAAAAAACTCACAGTTTCTTCTTTAACTGAGATAATTTCATTTTATAATTTCAATCCATATATAATAATTCATGAATCATGCACATGCTCAATCAATTGACAATCATATGTTCATGAAATCATGACAATAAAATTCTTATCTGAATCTGAATCCATGAAGAAGACGTTACAGCTTACAAGGTGCTTATTCTACATTTGAAAGTTTGATACAAATTAAATAAATAATTGTTTTATAATAGTTCAGGAAAACTATCTTTAAGGTAAAATGGAAAGATGTTAAATGATAATCCGTTCGATATTTTATGTAAATACAAATTTTTATTTGATATGTTAAATTGTATTGTAAGTGTAAATAAAATGAATTAACTGCTTTTTCTCTTATTATAGATTGTAGCAGAATAATGTAATATCAAAGATACTATAAAATTTTATAGTATCTTTGGTAATATTCAGTAGTACTTTTCTGAGATGCAGTAAAAAATCATTATTATATAAAGTACTCAAATATTTGGATATATGTATATGTGTATAACATTTAGAAAATTTCATAAATAATATTTTATACCCTTTTGGGATTGAATTCGATATTTTATGTTGCATTGTAAAAAAGACGATTTAAAAAGAGTTTTCAAAATCAACGCACATATTTAAAAATTATACAACTTATCAACTTATATTATCCATAACGTTTAATAATTTTACACTTTATACACTTATGTAACGTGAATTTTATAAAGGTTTCTTATGTTCGTCTAACCACGTATGTACGTATCCTACAAATAAAAAAAAAAGAAAAGTATGTATTTTTCTAATTTTAAATTTTGCACCACAAAGTTCAATGTTCTGGAAAATTAAAAAAAAAAATATAAAAAACTCAAAACATTTTTCATTCATTTATATTTTTATATAAGAATAAATCGAAAGCATCATTATACATAATATTCTTTATATATATATGTACATATATCGTATGCTTGAATACGTCCTTATGTATATTATATGTGATATTTATAAAGTATTGCATTATTCTGAGTTTAGTCTATGCCATCACCCTCTATTAAATTAAAGGAAGAGTGCATAAAGAAAATTTTCTTTTAAATAAATAAATATTGAAAGTGCGGTAAAAAAAAGTTTCAATTCACTATATGCAATTACATTTATGTATACACACATATTATATTTATGTAAATGTTTGTAGTATATACCCACTTTATGTAAAAGATATATATCATTTAATAGTTAATCAAAAAAAAAAGGGAAGATAATAATAATTACATTACTACGAGATATCACTACTCTATTAGTAGTAGTTTACGTAGATACACATATCTAAGTATAAAATATGTACCTATGTACATTTGTGCGGAACACATCTTCAGGATTTCTTTGATGTTAGCTATTTTTTTTTTTTTTTTAATTTGTTTTAACATAGGTATATATTGAATGCAAAATAAATAAAATATTTTTTTAAAAAAAAAAAAAGTATAAACGTTAGACGTTAGACATGATGGTAATGTATACAGTTTATATGACATTCTGGGTTATGTGTCATCATATTTATAAAAATTACTAATATATGAATGAATAGGTATATACATATATATGTATATAAACCACATGTGTAGTGTAGATACATATGTTTTATTAACCGCAGGACGAAGTTCCTATATACATACATACATACAATAAAATGAAGAAATAAAGATGAAATGTGTTAAAATGATCTCCGGCATTTGAGGTTTTATAAATTTAATACGTTGACTTGACACTAAAAATCAGAAGAAAAAAAAATTGAAAATGAATACACATCATCCACGCAAATACATCCGCACATACACACATTATACACTTACGAGAATGATAGAAAAAAAAATAAAGGCATAACAAGAATAACAACAGAAACAAAAATTTATGGAATAGTTTTATATAATAACTAAAATTAAAATAAGAATAAATTCATAATTAAATCATGTAAATATTGACAACATAATTACAAACATTTGTACATACATAAAGTATAGGTACTTGAAAAAGTACATAAATGTACGTATTAATTTTATTTGTTGATTGTCGTTGTTATTTTTAAATGAATTTTAAATTCACACCTGATTAAATGTTTTCACCTTTTGATTTGATAATTAATTTAAAATATCATCAATCATTCACATGGAAAATTATATACAGAACAAATAAAAGTAAAAGGTACTTCTTAGGTATACTGTAGTAAAATGAAAAATAAAATTTAAATTGAAATTGAAATTGAAATGATTATATCCAGATCAGACAGTAGATAATCTCTGTAATATTTACAAATAGATCCTACTATATGTATAAGAAATTTAAAATATAAAAATATATACATATGTGAAGTAATTCAACAATACTTTGCTCTAAAATTGATTATACACAATATGTAATTATAATATGTAAATTCAAAATTCAATACAAAAAGAAAAATTAAATTAATAAATTATGTAGGTACATACTGAAGAAGTGAAAATGTATAATTCTATTCTTTCAAAATTCATGAATATATACTCGTAATTACATAATTGTTAAACGTTAAATGTTTTCTTAATTTATTACTTTCAAAAAAAAATAAAAAAAAACAAAAATCTATAATCTTCTTCAATTATTTTTCTATGTTTTCATGCATATTTATATTTACATGCATTTACATCTCAATTAGTACAATATTATTTTAAATTAGATTTTACTGTGTATGTAAGAATATTGTATATGTGTAGTGTACAGTATATACATATCACCTGTCACATATTAAAAATCTTTATTTATTTCAAGAACAAATTAATTGTATAGTATTTGTAGAGTGTTGTGTAGAGTATGATGATGATCATGAAAAGAAGTACCTAATTTCTGTGAAATTGAATTCATCAAAGATTACATACGAGTATGTATAAAATCATTTCCTTGTATAAATATTTTTGCACTTTTATTCTTTATGTACGTATGCCATTCTACTAATGTATGTATACTCATTAGTACCATTCGTACATAGTAGATAGTAGATAGTAGTTATGGATGGTGTTTTGTATATATTATGTCATGAGAAAAATTCATTTTGATTCCATGAACTGCCATGTATGAAATGTTTGTTGTATACAATATTCTTTGATAATGACGGCAAAATTAATTAAATTCTATACTACATACTACTATATATAAACTCTTGTATTCATATATGTATGTACGTACGAGTATACATATACATTTATGTAATTTGACAAAATATAAGTACATATTATAGGCATTTGTTCTCAATTTAGAATTTTTCCAGTTTGATAAATTAACAATTTATGTACATAATAATGTACTCATATTAAGTATACATATGTTATGTTTTTAAATTTTGAAATTTGCATGTGTATATTATAATTATGGAACATTGTTAAATGATGATATAATAATTTATTTAATTAAAAATAAAATTTACGAGTATATGTACATACATAATGTACTGTCGTATACTGTACTATTGTATATGAATGAAGAAATGTGATATGTGTGACATAATTTTAATATATTTTCTCTTTTCAAATTTATTATGTAGATTTCATTTGTTTTTATATGAATATTGGATTGAGTATTCGGATATTAGAATAAAAAAGTTTTCAAAATGTTTTGTAAAAAAAAAAATATTTAAAAATGATGATAAAAATTGAGTTTTGTCTCATTCATTCAAACCAATATTTATTTTAAAATAAATATTTGCGAGTATTGCAATGATAGTTAGACCGTAATCAAAGCTCTTGTAGCGGTCTCTGTCACATCAAAACTATAGTAGAACGGGGGGGTGCAGAGGAGAACTTGAAGAGCTAGCGGAGAAGTCTCACTTTACCTTAATCTGGATTCCAAAACATTATTATATTATTGTTACTCCTTTATTAACTACATATTTATATAAATTCGAAAATTCCAAAAAATGAAAAAAAAAAAAAAAAAGAAAGTAGTCCCTATAATATCCTTTTTATTAACCGCTGTTTTACTTTACCCTCATAATTCACATTCAAATACCGTGATTGCAGTAGTAGTAATAGTATAGTATGTATATATGTAGATTATTTACATAACATACGACATCATGACAAAAAGGACTAATATTAGTGTCATTTGTAGTGTGGTCATTAAATAAAATTTAAGAGTTTATTTCCAAAAAAAAAAAAAACAAAAAATTTATGGGATCATCATATACAATTATGTGCGACAAAAATATATCCTTAATTCTTTTATTAGTCTGTGTCCGTGTGTATTATTACTTATGTGAATCTAAATACTGTGTTGATGTTCATTTTAAAATGATACCGAATTTTACACATATATTCCGTTTCTGTTCTATTTTGTCGGTGTCGGTATACCTAACGTATATGTTACATATTTCAACAATCTATATATTTGTTAAATGAAATTTTTCGAAAATTTTTCATTTAAATTAGTACATGAAAATGAAAATAAATGTTTAGATCTTTGTCATTTATCGGTCAATTGATTTTATGTTGAAACAAAATAAAAAATATATACATATAAACAAATTAATATACGGTTTTTTCTTTCTTATTTTTATTTTCTATTTTTGGAATTTTAATTCGGTTCAGGATATTTTCATTTTTAATTATAATTGAGTGTGAAATAAATTAATCGAAATGTGAAAAAGAAAAAAAAAAAAATACACACAAAAATTCATTTTTAATATTGTTATAGGTTATAGCAAGGATTTAAAGATGAAAGTATTTTTGTTCTGAATCGTGAGAAAATTGTAACTACAATGACAAAATGTATACAAAGTTCATTTTGATAGGAAAACATTTCAATTTTTTTGTTTTGTATTCTTAAACTTTTTGATGGTCTCTGTTATCGAGTCAAAATGTTCACTGAAATTATTTTTAGTATTTTTGATGTCATATTATTTGGGTCTATACATATACGCACGGCTACAATCGATTGCAAACCACAGATTTTGTGATATAGTAACTTCGAAGTTCATTACGAAATCTTTGTTATATCAATCAAATTTTTATCATAAATGAAATTCTATTTCATATTTGTGTGCTTCTATAAAATGTGAAATAAATTTTTATTATTTTTATCAAAATACACATTTAAACGCATAAACCTTATCATTTATATAAATTTTTTTTTAATTACAAAACAAAACACAAAGTGTGATTTTATGGTTTGTTTTTCTTTAAAAAAAAAGGATGAACCATATACCTATAAGTATGGTACTTGCATGTACTTTGATTTAGTTCATGTTGGTTTCGTTTTTTATTACTGTGTTGTATGAACACATAAAATGTTTGATTTGAGTAGTCATTAAACACATCATAAAAAAATTGTACACTGTAACATTTTCTAACTATAAAGAAATTATTTAGAAACAATAAGGGTATTCATTTAATGTAGTAAAAGGCTCATAAACCTAATTAATCATACATGCATTTATGCGGTCTACTATAGGTTTACGAGCGTTTTGCTCTATTAAGTGAATACCCTTAATATTTTTCATTTCATATATATACGAATACGACTACATTGTGTTTGAATAGTGAATCTTTCGAGAACAGTTTTATTATGTTTCATTAAAGAATTTATTGCTGTATTAGCAGAGGAATGATTCCTTTTGACATCATTGGTATCATTCAAAAGGATTTTATTAGTTTATATAAGAACATTATTATGATAATTATAAATAATTTACTACAGTGTAAAGATAAAAATGAAGATAACTGAATAGGTTTTTATTTACGTAGATAATCTGTGCAGTCAGAGATTTATGTAATTTGATTCGAATGAAATTTTATGTGTAGAACTAATTCGTAGCAATCTTAAACAATTATCAATTTATGTTATAGGTACACTGTACTTCTTCTTGTCCCCTAGAATTTTTATCCCAGTTATTGCCTGCCGTTTGCTCTTCTTGTCCTCCTAAGCCTCCACTACGTTCTGTCGTCCGTTGTTCCATCTTCTAGATTAAGCCTCTTCAGTAATGTCATACTTGTACCGAGCCATTTGACTTGTGGTCATCTTCTCGTTCCTTTCGCAATCCGAAAAGGCTAGAACTTTTTTAATTATATGTGATCCTCCGGTTTTCGGTATGCCTAATCGTTGACTAATCTTTTGAAAATGTATTTTAGATAATTCGCATTTCACATAAATTGCAAACATTCGCGTTCTTGTTATTCAAGAAATTTAAGAATCATTAAAAAAATTTACATTATATGTGTGCATATGTAGTTTATTCTTCTTCTTCTTTTACGGCATTCCAGACCTCAATATGTCCTTAGCCTCTTGGAGAATGTGCCTCCATTCCTCTCGATCTCTCGATACCGTTAGCCAGTTTCTGATGTTTAACTTGTGCGGATATCGTGTATTTAAGTAGTTTATAAAATAGAAAATTAATTGGTTTCTTATTCAATAATAATTCATTATTGTTATCACAGTTAATTTTTCATTAAATCTTTTACTTGTTTTTCTTTCAATTTTCAAATTATTCGTTACTTTAATAATTTGATTATTTTTTATATTTCTCATAATCAGTTTATTAAAAGATGATGACAATTTAAAAGTTTTTATATATTCATTTAGATATACTAGTTACATGTACACCAATTTACATTATAATGCATTATACGTATGAAATATTCATATGTCGTATATGCGTATAAAGTACCGGTATTAGAACTATAAAAGCAAAAGATTTAAGAATGAATTTATTATTAATTATAATAAGGAAAATTATCATATAAAAAAAAAATTGCATTTAATATTTTCAATAAGAAAAAAACATTTGACAAGTTTTTTTTTGTAATTTTTTTTTTTTTTTAATATTCAAGGAAAGTTGTCATAATATATGAAAAATTAAAAGATGAATTACTAATTGTTAATTGGTTGAATGAATAAATAAAAAAAAAAACAACAACAACATTGGTACAAACTAATAAATATTCAGTTAAAGAGACAATTTAATAATTGTGATAAACATATAATTGAGCGGTAAATATTTTCTTGTTTTTTCTACATACATATATATACCATTATATACATAAGTCGTATAGGCATGATGGTTGGTTTTCTTTTTTTTTATAATAAATTACGACATAAAATTTATATAAAAAATGATAAAAAAAAAACAAGCAAAAAAATTAAATTACAATCATGTCTCATTTTATTTTTGTCATTTTATGGCTATTTGGTTTTCCTTTTTTACATGAAACATGAGCATTTATATGTATGTACATATATATATGTATTTTTGTATATCATACATGTTTTTATAAAACATCTACATACATATACTTATTTGAAAGTAACATAAGAACATACACTCATATAAATATTTTCATATTAACAGTTTCTCATTACAATTATTAATCTATTATTATTATTATTAATTTGTTATATGTGCTAGTACGTAGATTTATTAGCTTACACCGTATTATATGTAAGGTATACAAACACATGATCATAGAGTGGTGAATGGTGACTATATAGTGAGCTTATCAAAAGGTGATAAATAATTAAGACACATTTTATAGTGGGCGTAAAATGACTGAATTAATATAAAAAACTGATGACAATTTAAACGAAACGATTAATATGATGGCATATGTATAATATAGCCGTATATTATCATATGCACGTTTATAGCAAATATGTGTAATTTGTTTACGTATACATACATACCTCTGTAGTATGATATGTACGTCTATGGTAGTGTAGCATGTCACTTGCATATATGTACATGTTATATGGAATTCATTCCAGGTTTCATGAATGCAAATTTTTATTCATATACAAAAAGCTACATATTTAACTAATGTCATATACATACATCATGTGTGTGAGAGTGTATAAGTTTAGTAATCATGTAAATTTACTGTATATATATTTGCATAAATATTCATGAATATATATTACTAATTTTTATATATATTTAATGAAAATATTTAATTATCACTATTATTTTGTAAATTGAAAAGAAAAACAAGAAAGGAATTTTGAAAAAGTTGTATACATAATGTAAAATTGAATGATGAAAGTATAAAATAATTTATAATAATTATGAAGGTAATTTATCGTTAACGAATAACTTTAAAGTTTAAAGTCATTGGTCATAATATTAATTAAATGCGTAATAAATGACATTAAATGTGAATTTTTGGAGATTTAATCGTCCATCATACATGCATGTGTATGCAATTATAATAATTATTATTGTATGAGCTCTGTGTTTACTCAGCAATTAGTTTACTTGCAATATTTTTAAATAGAACGATATATACATACAACAAAATATCAGTAAATTTTATATTCATCTGACATTTGAAATGAATATACGTGCAAATGTGTGCATATGTGGTATGAGTTCGTATTAATAACCCTATAAATATGATCATCATATTTTGATCGTCTCTATAGTGATTCAGGCCTCTAATGAAATTTTTTTTTTTGCTTATAAAATTAACTAAAAAATATTTAATGTTGACATTTCGACTTTATAATAATGAGTGGTGGATAGTTGAAAAAAATTGATGTTGAAGTCCTCCCTGCCTGATGACTATCAAAAATATACGAGTACATCTCATACTGGATGTCGTTATATTTTTAGCATTAATTTTTCGTAATGCGCTTGCGCAGTTCAGTTAAATATTTTCATACTGAAAATTTTAATTTTGTTTTTATAATTAAATAATATATATTTTTTTAATTACAAAAAATTTGAAAGAAGTTTTGAGATTTGACAGCTTTACCTACGAGGGGGCGTTTTTAAATTCGCGGAATGGCAGGGTGAGAGAGTAGGTGAGAGAGTGTTGTCTGACTCGTTATATAGAACCAATAATAATGAGTTTTGCCATAATACGATCATTAGTCTGTAGATTATCGCCGATCAAACAACTCGAATCAACTTGAAACTGCTCTGTCAACTGCTTTTGCATGACAATATGCTCTCCCTCCACAAGTGTGAAGTTAGGCTTCGATGTTTTTTGTCATCCGCCCTATAGTCCAGACCTGGCTAAGAGCGATTATTACTTGTTTCCAAAGCTGAAATAATAACTGCACGGGAAGAAATTTATTAGCGATGAAGAAGTAAAGGACGCAGTTTCGGCATATTTTGCAGACAAAAACATTTTTTTTTTATGAAGGCATTCATAAGTTAATCGAAAGATCTGAGAAATATTATATTAAAGTTGAAGATGAATTATATTGAAATAAAAAAACAATTTGGATTTTTTATTTTGTATCGTTAACCCTTATGCCGTGAACTTAAAAATGTCCCATCGTATATTAGTTGGTTGTACATGGTTGTACACACTGTAAGCTATATACTTCACAGAGTACATGCATGTAAATTGATTCTGGACAAATAATATTGTAATTCAATGAACTTGAATTGTATATTGTATTTTCAAAATAAAAATATTAAAACATTAAATATTTTTTGGGAGAAAAAGAAAAGCAAAAAAAAATTGTACAATATTAAAATATTTTCAAAATATAAATAATGTGAATTTAATACTATATATTATACACACATCATCATTTTATAGGCGCATATCAATTAAAAACCACTTTTCATGAATTGCATATTTATTTCGTCAGTAATTTTTATTATTATTATTACAAATAAAATTGAAACAAATTTTTTAAACATATGAATAATGAATTAATAAAAAATAAAAAAAAAAAAAAACACAAACACATACAAAATGAGCATTAAACTAATTTATTTGAATCATATTCTTTATTAAAAATTTTATTTTATATATATACGATCATAAAAATAAATTAATGACGAAAATACCATTCTTTTATTCATTATTTTAGTTATTACTTGATGTAATGTATCATTTTCCAAATTATATTCATACGTATGTATACTCATATACTAAATGTTATCATCATCAAGATGATATTTTAAATTGAATTGTTCGAACATGTGTAAATTGTTCTAAAATTAAAAATGATTTTTTGCAATATAATATTCATCCAAAATATACATACATATGTACATTATGTCCCATGACGTACTTATGTACTTGGATTGTAATAAATAAGTACATACGTCATAAATGACTGACGACTGACTATCATCAACTATCACTATATACTCGTATCTCGTATGTACAAGAAACGAATAAAAGTATGGTAAAGAAAATAAAAAAAAAAACATTTCCTTTTTTTTTGTGGCAATAAATAAAAATTCATAAAATTTTATATGAATAATTTTATGTATTATAAATTGTTTATGTTTTTTGAATTTTGAGTAATCGAAATTTTTATTTTTTTTTTTTTAAACTTTGTATATATACAAATATGAATAAAATTAATAAATTTTTAAACATTTTGATAATCACAGTTCAATTTAGTTTTGATTACTTAAAGAATATAAATTTGTTTATTTTTTTTTGCTTGAATTTTTTCACAAATTTCTCTTCATTCAGTTCTCTCTCCTATGACGAGCTACAAGTATATACTTACTTGCTTTCTTGTAATTTTTAATGTTATTATGTCGTCCAACAGTCAGCATACATCATAAGCAGTGTTGCCAATTATCAAACCGGGCCCGTAGCTAAATTGGTAGCTAAACTGGATAGTTTGTAGCTAAAATTAGAAAAATTTGGTAGCTAAATCGTAGCTAAATTTTTAGAGTTTGAAAGTGTGATAATATGGAAGTCAAAGTCACATATTTATTAATTATTTTGTATGGTTACAAAAAAAAGTAAATAATATTTCAACATTTTATTAAAAAAAAAATGATCAGAACCAAAAACATTTTAACATTTTATAAAAAAAAAATCAAATGAATAAAGTAAAGGAACTTTAAAAATATATATTTCAGTCTTTTCTATTAATTATTGACAATATTTCATTTATATTTCCTATTTTTCCTATATTTCCTATTTTGCGAATAATATTTTCTGTTAAGTCGTATTCTTTACAATATTTATTATGTCTTTGCGTTTGCAAACCAAATTTAATTGATAAAATCCTAGTCCAATGTTTTAAGTTTCATTTTATTCCTTATTTTGTTCTTCGCAATATTCATTGACTAAATATTCTTTCTATGTCAAAAATAGAATGAGGAAGAGAAATTAACTCATTTAGGTTATTTTAATTTCCTTCAGCTCAAACTCAAAATCATTTTTTTTCTTTTTTTTTTTTCAACACATAATTTAATTACTATACTTAGTTTCAGAACAAGAGTTTTATATCTGAATAAATTTACTATACTGCTAAAAACTTTCTACTACGTTTTTCAAAATTTTTCGAAAATTTCGATATTCGAATTTTAAAATGGTTATAAAAAATGCTTATATTGTTTTAAATTATTTTTACTAGCCAAATACATTTCTAGCTACCACTTGGTAGCTGAAAATTTGTATTGGTAGCTAAATTGCTACCGGTAGCTAAACAAAAATTTTCGTAGCTGTAACTGTCCTTTGGTAGCTAAATCTAGCTACCGCGTAGCTAAATTGGTAACGCTGATCATAAGTCCATATCCATATCTTATGTTGTCTCATGTTTGGGAATAAATGAAATACACATTACACTTATACCTGTTCGTTTGTAGCATGTACTCGGACAATAATGGAGATCTTCAAGAAAAATTATTCTTATTCCAATGAAAATGTAGCGAGCGATCGTGACCATCATAATTTTTGTTGTTCTCATAGTAAAAGAAAAAAAAAACGAAGAGAATGACTTTCTAACGATTACATATATAGAATGCGGCTCAATTGTAAAATGATTAGAAAGATTGTGTAGATATTTTGTTAAAAATTAGTCAGTTCGGTGTATATTATTAATCTTTTTGAAAATATGTGTTAATTAATTTTAATATTTTTTTATGAAAAAAAAGCTGGTTCAGTATAATTTGCATTTTTTTTTTTGTTTTTATTTCAAATGTAAATTATGTTTTTTTATCACGCTTTAATTTAATGTTGTGTGTATAAAATGCTAAAGAATATCTAAAATCACTTAAAACTCATATTAACATGTTTAGAAGATACATAAGTACATATATAATGTTTCAAGTGAACTTATGGTATTTGAATTTTATACGCGTACACCTATGCATGTACATCGCATACATAACAGTGTATAAAAGTAAAGTGTTCTAATAGGGAACATTTTCATTTTCATTAACATTAAGTTTGAAGTTTTATATATGATTTTTCGTTGTGGATATTGTAATGTGGTGGTGGGATGCAGTTAGAGAGGATATGACCACAAGTTAAACATCAGAAACTGACTGACAGTATCGAAAGATCGAGATGAATGGAGGCGCATTCTCCAAGAACCTAAAGACCTATTGAGGTCTGGAATGCCGTAGAAAAAGAATATATATAGTAATGTACTCGTACATACACTTGTATTATGATATTAAGGAACAATATAAATTTATTGAATTCAATTCGAATAGAAATTCTATATATGTATTTAAATACTTAAAAACATATTATCGAATCCATCATGTACATGCTTGCTTACATACATGTAAATATAATTTGAATAACCTAATCAAAATGTTCATTAAATAATTTCGTTTCTAATAAATTTCATTCGTTCGGCTGTTAAAGATATGTAAGTATTTCACGTTGACCAAGGTTATGTAACTATCAATTTCATTACATCATAAATTATAAACTCATGTTCTATTAATATATACATGCTTAAGTATATATGTATCATAATAGTAATTTTTGATTACGCGCCTGCACATACACATTAATGTAAGCTATGATACCGAGAACATAATATACAAACTTTTATTTATGTATGAATATTTATGTATATTGATCGGAAGTCTTTTTAATAAATTTTAATACAAAATACTTAAATAAAATTAACAAATCTACACGATAACTCGCCTTTATATTTTTAAATTATGATTACATTATTTGATAATTCTCTTTCGAAAATATAGGAATCTGTTTCGTATTAATGATGGCGCGACAGTCTGTTCTGTACTAAAGCGAAGAAAAAAAAAAAAGAAAACAGAGAAAATTATTTTTTTTTTTCTCCAATTTATAATTGTCAAAAATGTATTTTTAATTTATTAATACAAACAAAGATATTTTTGTTTTTAAAAATGTTTCTTTCGTGGTTCGTGTGTAGAGTGTCTAGGGCATAATACGCGTATGTATGTTGTAAGTTGTAACGTTTGGAGATAACATTTTTTTTTCTTACACGAGTATATAGTACATATAGATTGCTGACTTCTGCCCTAAAGGGGCTTCTATATAATTTTATTTGATATAGTTTCATGCCCGTCTGTATTTATAATATTTGAGAAAGATGTATTTATCTCTATGCACGCATATGTAGATTATTTTTGTACTTACATAATGGATATGAACCGTAAAATTGTACTACAAAACTATATTCGATTTATAACCTATCGCATAGAAAAAAAATTTAAAATTTAATACCTATCGAATATGAATAAAAATATGTATGTATGTATGTATGTCTGATCGATCGATCAGTTTACATTTTCTTCCCTAACCTAACACATACGCGATACGCTCTAACCTTTAACGTTGTGTTAACGCTTCTATTTATCCTAGCATTGACCGAATATGGTAAACGAAAATTTTTCATATTTTTATATGGTAATTTCTTGACCGAAGATTTTAATACTTATGTAAATTATAACAAGAAAAAGAACAAAAAAATTAAAACAAAACTGAAGAAAAAATAATCAAAAAGACAAGAAAAAAAAATCGAATCATAAAAATGATATTGATGAGTTGCGCACATGTTATGTATATCAAACTTAAATCGCGCGCGGCTACTTTAGTGATTTTCGGTTCAAAAAAAAAAAAAAAAGAAAATAGAAATGATAATGAATCAGAAGAGAATGAAAACTTTCTTAAATATTCTTTCATTTTCTTTGGATACCTTTTTGTTGGATATTACTTTGGATATTATGTATTTGGTATAATTACGTTGACGACAACATATTTTTCTTTTGTTTTATTTTAAGAAGTACATATAATCTACACAATTGTGTACCGCATGTAGTACCATGTCTCTATATATACTCCTTATCTTCGTCATAATATTCAAAATTTTTTGATGATTTCGATTTTTATCATTTCATGTCAATATTTTATACATATACATATTTGTACATACATACATACCATACCATACATTATGTTATTCGATAAATGTTGGAATTTTTTTTGATGAAATTCATAAAAGAGGAGCATAAAATGTCTATAAAAATAAAAAATAATAATACAGATAAATATATGGGTCCTTCTGCCTGCGTCCTATAACTTTGATCTTGAACGCACTTTTTTTTTATATGTATACGAGTAGTGTTTGTTGCGGTGCTGTTTTCTTGTTTTTGGTTCAAGTTCACGTTGAAAGCACAATGCACAAGGTATATGTAGAAGGTATAATACATACGAGTATTTATAATTTTAGTCAGGTGAACAAAAAAAGGAAAAAAAAAAATTACAACGAGATGCAATAAAATGCAAATATCAAAAAAAAAAAAAAATCTGTTATTTTTTTTCGGATTTTCTTCTTTTTTTACATTTATACAACTTCTTCATATAATCTCAGTTCAATCCTTTTTCTTTGTGTTTAGATTTATGCAGTGCGTACATGTATATACAGTATTGTATAGTTAATTTATTATCGAATGAATTAATAATAACTTCGGCTTACTTTTTCTCCTTGTAAAAATAAATAAGTTAAATAAAAACAAAAAAAAGTGTTTGAAAAATAACGTATTTATCTGATAAATAAGTGCGAATTATTTGCCTTAAATTGAAGGTTACAAAAATCACAATTTGATATATGTATATGTATACGCATGTAATAAATATACGCATTAATATATGCATAAATATGTATAACTCCCGTATAAAAAATATGTATATGCTTCGGTACTATATACTTACATACATAGATACTATCGTACAGTATTTTGCACATTGTATTGTCTTAATTGAGATATGCGATTTAATGTTGTGTTGTTAATTGCATTATTGAGTAAGAAGAGGTGTATTTTCTTAATTGGATATGAATAATGAAAAAAATAAAAATAATAATTGTGAGGTTATGTACTGTAGATATACATATACTCGTTTTAGAGGAAAAAAATAACATAGAAGATGAGCTTGAAAAAAATAAAAAAGCGAACAGAATAATAATAATAATTAAAACAAGACTGTGTGTATCTATCAAATGCAGATTATGCGCATAACGTATGTGCGTAAATAACACTTGAAAAGAATATTTATTATCTTGTTAAATAATGTTGGTTCTCTTTTTTTCATTTTTATGGCACCTCTAATATTTTCATTTTTATAAAGGCGTTTATCAAGAGTCTTTAGAAATTTACCTATAAAGTCAGCTTTATTATATTTTAAGGACTACATTTTTAGTATAGACAAATTCGCCAAATTTGTCGGTCCTTATATCTATCGTTATCTCGGTCTGGTATCATCTTGCAGATTTCTCATAAGAAATTTTTTTTGCATAGATCTGTGTCTTTCATTCTGCTCACGTGATTAAACCGTCTGAGTCTTATAGTGCTGATAGACCAGAAACTCCTTTTGGATTTAGTTAAATGAGTTTATAAAAAGCTTTTAGTCAAGAATTCGTACAGACGGACCGAAAACTGGTTAAGTCGTCATTTGTTGTAGGTGCAAAAAAAAGCTCTCATCGAGTTAAACTACTTTCATTTACGTGGTTTAGGCTAAACTACTTCTAAACGGACTTATCCAAGCTGATTGCTGAATGCTGATAGACCTAGAAGTTTGTACACTTAAACAGGTTTAGAAAATTTCTAAACTCTGGTCTGCCCCTATTACTAGTCGATGTAATGTTAAAAAATTTCCATATGTCCACATACCACCATCTAAATAAAATCGATTACAAATGTTAAAATACCCGTAAACAATTACTAAATAATTTACTTGAAAGAAAGAATATATCATTATTTTGAAAAATTTAATAACGAAAAGTGATTCAAGATATTTTATAAACTATATACGTGAAGGAAAATTACACGAAAACGAAAGTACATCATCCATTCGTATATTTATACTTGGTGAGTAAATGAAAAAATCATTACAAAAGATTATTGTACTATAAATTTGTATTTGGGGAAAAATAAGTACATATCATATAAAATAAATTTAACGATTTGAAATTGTAACAACCATAATAGATAATAGGTACACCATAAATAAAATAAAATGTTGTTATAAATGTTATGTAAAAACACATCACCATTATATGCGTAGATAATATGTATAGGTAATCATTATTTATCCTCAATTTAATAAAAGGGTATATTATTGTAGGTTTAGTAGGAATAGGAATAAAAATAAAATTGTGAAAAAATATATTTACAGAATAGAATATAATGGAGTATATAGAGCAATTTGATTCAGTAATGCATTTTACATTACATTTAGAAAATTCCTCATGGGAAATTCTGAATTATTATATCCTGCACAATCTTTATGATTGGTGTTTAATGTATTTGTGTATACGGATAGAAGGTAAATATTTTATTGGATACAATAAAATTAAAGAAGTTTTCTGTATATGAAGAATCTGAGGAAAGTGAATATAAAATTTCAGAATAAAAAGAAAGTGAAATTATTTTATTTTTCGATTTCCATGTACGCAGATATTTATTTATTGTTTGATGATGCATTTATTATACAATATGTAATCGTATGTAATGTTCGTTCATTAAAAAATATTATTGTATTCAAGTCACATGGATGAATGATCTGTTAAAGTAATAAATATATTTGAATTATGAATTATTAATATTGAAAATATTTTCGTACGTACTCGTACCTATATGTAATATATAAATGGCAATAATTTCATTTCAAATGATTGCTTACATAATATTTCAGAAAATACACTTACGAGTACACGAAAATGATCAAGTAAAATGGTCAATTCTCTGTTATTTAAAATCAATTATGCATGTAAAATGGAGTGTAACAAACATAATGACTGTAGTTTTTTTGAAGAAATATTGATCTGATGGAATTTATTTAAAGATAACCCTGGGAAATGATATTTCTGTTCTTAAGAAAAAAAAATTATTTAGATTTTTATATTGTAAGTTTTCATTATTTGTCTAGCGATAGTTTTTCTTATTCTTCTTCTCCTCTTCTTCCAAAGAAACTACAGCTCAAATCGAGCCTTGGCCTCCTCTAATGCTCGCCTCCACTCCAGTCTGTTCTTCGCCACTGTCAACCAATTCCTATCCAGGTGCAATTGTTCCGCATCTTCACCTACTGATACTCACAGATCGTTGCCCGTCTATCTCCGCTTTAATTAATTTCCTTGGTATCCTATGGCCTGGCTTACGTATTACATGCCTTGCCCATCGCAGTCTGCGGCTGTGACAGGCTGGCGATAGTTACTTATCTCATAAATAAACCGCAAAAGGAATTATACTGTAATCCAATTTGAATTTATCGGAAAATATCTAGGCACATATCATACATACTTTGAAATTTCTCATAAAAAATTTAAAAAAGATTCTTGAATTTATAATGAAACTAACCATATAAAAACCTTGCAAAATATCCTTACATTTCATTGACATAAATCTGAGCTATGTTAAATTTCTTTGGTCTGTCAGAGATCAACAGATTTTTAAAAGTACACGCATTTATGTACAAGGTACAAGGCAAGGATACAAGTTAAATCAGTAATTATTGGTGTACTGAAAGTGAAAATATATTAAAACATTTAACTTCATATTTTGATTGTCTGAATACCAATACTGTAATTTGATAAAAAAAAATTTATTTATTTATAGTTAATTATTTATTAGCATAATTTTATTTGCAACTATACTATATACAAAAGTATTTATACTTTAGATAAGACATTGGCAAGTATGTGGATATTACATTACAGTGTACGTGTATATACGATTGCACCTGTTTATATTTTTATAAATCAAATCAAAAAAAAAACATTCAAAAGATATATTTAAATAAAAATATAACCATACTTTGTGTAGTATAAAATACAAATAGAAATTAATAAAATTTATTAGAGTTGTTATTGAAAAAGTTTATTTTTTGTGTTTAATATCAATCGTCTAGAGTCCTATATAATGTTTGCTAGTATGTATTTATGTATGATACATACTTGTACGCTCGTACTTCTAAATGTCTAAAATAAATACATGCAAATATGTATCTAAATTTTATAGAAAAAAATAAACATATTTTTTTTGCCTCTTATAAATAATTTAAAATTAAAATTAGTTCTATGTCTATACGCAAGTTTGTACATGTATACTTCAAAATAACGATAAAAACCGATTAAATAATTTCTTTTATTTTATTAAAAAAATGTTCTTTTTTTTTGCATGCATAAGCGATGAGTATATTGAGGATCATGTTAATTGTAACATCTGCTCTTTTCATTAAAATGTACATTAGATAGTCTGGTAGATTTAAAATATATTACACATAGACGTAATGTAACTTTTAAAAAAAAAAAATGAAACGAAGCAAATACTACTCTGTCAGAAAAGTATCACGGGAATTTATAATTTAAGAAGGCTGTGTTAGGAATTTAGAAATTTTGTGAAGGAAAATTAGGAATTAAAAACTGGAGGAATGCAGCACAGCAAAGAGAAGTGACGATTACTTCTGCAGGAGGACAAGATTCGATTTGGGTCGTAGCCAAACCAAATTTGATCCATTACTTAGTTAGCTTTGTACTCGATTACTGTACCAATTACCAAATATGAAATCTGCCAACTCGTTTGTGTAGGATCTGTTGATTTTGTTAATTGTTTATAGCTCCTCTTATGAGAAGCTTGGTTTTCTTGGTTTTGGTTTGCTAATGAAGTGGCATTCTGAATAAGCTTTTTGACTAGTTTACATGTTAAGCTCTTGCAAGCTCGTAGATTCATGTCTCGCCACCCATTTATAAAAGTAAAATCTGAAATAACAGATACAAGCATATCTTCAGAAATTTGTTTGCGATACACTCATTGAAGAAAATTCAAGTTTATTTTTTGGAACTATAGCCGTGCAAGGATGCATCTCATGTTCAAAATATCGCTCAAAATCGAACGAGCAAACTTGTGAACGCCTTCTTACATTACAGATTCCCGATACTTTTTTGACGGCAGTAGGTATAACGTGTAAAAACCAGAGAAATGTATATTTTTGTTTTTTAATACATAGTCACATTTAAATTATTTTAATGTGTAAATATAAATATAGTATTTATATTTTAATATTAGTAACTATAAATTCAATTGATTTTTGCATATAAGAAAAGAAAAATTCTGCAAAACAGAAATTGAATAAAAGAAAAATGAAAATAAAAAAAAAAATGAAAATGAATAAATGATGGTTGTTTATAGATTTTCGCATATTATTTTTATAAATGAAAGTATGTAGTATAAACAAGTATACTATATGTACAATGATGGTATAACAAGTTTAAATTAAAACATATAAATACAATTTATGTTGATGTTTAAATGGCTACATAATTGGATTAAATAGTTATTTAAGTAAATATAAAATTATATTTATGTAATATAAGAAGACTAATATATACTTACTTTTTTTTATCGATAAGTTTGATATGTGCGTATAAACATATTGGTACAGGTTATATTAGAACCATTTGGGTGGATGGATAATGGAAGGGAAAGTTAACAAGAAATTTATAAATTCTGGTCTTAGGACGGTATACATTAATGTCTGTATAGTTACAAAGTTACAGCAAGGGTAATAAGAGTATGTTGAAATGCTTGAATGTATGTTTGTTTGTTATAAATATAAATTAAAAATATTCGATGGTAATTTAAATTCTATAAATAAGAAATTATATAGAAATTCAGACTCTGCCTGTTTATAATGTAGGTACATACATATACATTTTATACTTACAACATATCATATACTCGTAACTAACTACATATTTGTAAATAAATATTGAAGTATACATTAAGGGACTGGAATCTATGAAAATAATGACTACATGTTCAAATATCAATTTAGATAAAAAAAATAATAATCTAAACAAATGTACTTAGTAAATGAAAAGAAAGAAAAAATCAAAAACAGAGAGTCTGCTATGAAATTGATCTTGACTTTCATTTTGATCCTTTCTGTATCAACAGAAAAAAAAAACAACTTAATTCAATTCAGCATGACCTATTTATTTTTATTTTTATAAAAAAAAAAACCTTTTTTTTTATTACAAAACCGAAACAAAAACAACGCAACAAAACAATGAAGAGGAAAACATATAGTACCTATGGCGTAACCTTCGTTTAGTTACTTTTTGTATTGTAACAAATCATTTTCATGTATCTACATATGTATCTACTATATATTTTTTTTTTTGGTATTGCCATTGATATTGTAAATCCCTTCTTATGATTCCAATTTTGACCTTTACCCTGAAAATATGAATTTAGGATCTATAATATACAAATGTAATTTGATCTTTAGCGAAATAATATAAAAGGGAAGAAATCAATTTCGATTCTCATTCATTAAATTCAAAACATTACTGAAAATATTCTTGTACAGTATACTCGTCTAGTATGTGTGTATGTATATATGCGGTTTTGAAATATTTTAAAATGCAACTACATAATACGATTTTACCTCTGTTTACATCTGTGCAGACTGTAATTATACGGTTAGGTAGTATATAAGTAATTTGAAAATGTAATTTTTATTCATAACATATCATAAATTTTAAATTATGTACTACACACATCACTATAGGATTAAACTAATAATAATGAAAAAAAACAAAAAGGAGCACATTAAAATGATACTCGATATAAAAAAGAAGAGAATATGCATAGAAGGTAAATTCATTGGCGGTTATAGTTACTACAATATCAGTCAGTCAGTTTATTATTTGTAAATAATTATATATAGAGTTTATTAAAAAGTGCAATATTTAACCCTCGGTTGTTTTTTTCGGATGAATAAATTTTCGAAATTTAAATGTTAATTACAATCGGTAGGGTCGTAGTTCGTATAGTTGGAAAAAATAAAAAAAATTTTGAGTAATAGAAAATATGTCATCATATCTTTATTTATTTGAAATTGAAACGATTTATAAAAATTGAGATATGAATGAAATTATCATAAATAATGTTAGTTTATTATTACATATATGTATTTTTCATTTACTGACTGGTATTATAAAATCGTAAAAAAAACACACACACATAATTTTGAATCACAAAAATTAAGTATTGCGTACTATATTATTTATGGTATATTCATATGTAAATAGCCAATAGTGACTGAAAGAATAACAAAAATGCAATTCATTTATTAATGGATGTATTTCTTCAATCAATTCATTTCATTATAGAAAAATTGTCAATGTTATATGAACTGTCAACAATCATGATTTATATAGTCTTAAATATAGATTTTTGTAGATTTTAAAATCTTAATTTTGAATCATGAACATGAACATTTTTCATTCGGAATTTTATAAATTTTTCCTGCAAAAATTACAGAATTCCTGTTCTTGTTGCAAGTACTAATCGAGTCGTCGCTCGTCGGTTAAAGTTTTCTTTGAATTGCTCAAACTATGTGTAACGGTTCGCGCATCATGTGTACTCGTTCTCGTATTTTCATTGCTGAGAACAAATTGACTTTCTCTCTGAGTAAAATGCGAATATTGTACTATTGTACATGAAAAAACACAGAAAATCGATTCCCAACATTTTATACTTGTTTCTCTACTGTATACATACTCTGTGAGCAGTGAACTGGTGCAGTATACGCTACGATAGTATCTATACTAAGAATGAGTACTATAGTACGTCATGTGTACTCGTGTTTTCATTGCTGATGAGAAAAAGTTGAATTTCTCTATCAGAAAAATAAGAATGTTTTATTAAAATTAAAAATTAATATTAAATGGATTTTTCGTAAATGCGAATTACACTGCAAGTTCTTACCTAGGTCTGTTGAAGTAATAAAACAAAACTCGATTTGTATGCGCAAATTACTAATAAATCAGCGCTGATGCATTTCGTTTTCGAACGATCTGCAAATAAGATCTGTAATTTAGAAATGAATTCACGAAAAAGCCTTTCACTAAGAACGTTTTGCGAATGTGAAATAAATTATTTTATAAACACTTACATATAATATTTTTCTATCAGATTATTAATATTACAACATTACTTAAAATATACTAAAATACTTAATATTTATAAATGAACATTTAGTTGTATATAAAATACTTTCAATATTAACATTAAGGGTATTCAATATATGCAGTAAAAACTCGTAAATCGATTACAACGTGTAAATATTTATATTTTATACCAGATTTACTCGGTTTACATGCCTATTGCGACATTAAATGAATACTCTGAATGTGTATATTTCAAATTTCAAGTGACTATAGTCAAATATGTATTTGTATTATGTATATACATTGTAATATGAAATATATGGAAATGCATAAATTTTATTACAATTCTATTATAATTTTAATATTTCAAAATACATAATAAGACGGAAAATTATTGATTGTTTTTCACGTTATTATTGAATGAAACAAAAATAAAATATGAAAAGAGAAAATTAAAATAATATAATTTATAAATGGGTACCTACTAACATTATTATTTACTTGTAAATCATTTAACCGTTTATATATTTATATATATGTACATAACATTTAATTATTTTCAAGGATATACATACATAAATGTAGCATATATTAGAAATGTATTATTATGTATGCGACTAAGAATATAATGCATATACAAGATGATATTATCGAATATCGATTGTAATCAATTGTTAATTGAAAAGCAAATATTATATTTTTTCTTAATCTATATTAATGATATGAATGTGTTAATTTTTATTTGTAATATATGAATATCTATGAATACAATGTAATTTTATTGTTTCATTATTCTCATATTATGTAAATGTACATATTTATTGGTTGGCATTTAATAAATTATGAAGTACACGGATATAATTTTTTACATATATTTTTTATATTATAAAAATATATTTATGCACATATACATTCATATATCGCGAAAAAATAAATACATATTTCAAGATACTTACATACATATATACATGCACTTGTTCAATATACAAATAAATTATAGAATTTTATTATTTAAATTGATTGATATTTAGATAAAAAAGATAATGTAAATAATTCATTTTAAAATTTTTATTTCCTTAAATTCACATACAGTTTAAATTTATTATTTTATTTTTTTAGTACGAGTATGTATTTGGTTTAAATTTATAACGATTGATTTGTCGCTAAACTCGTATAAGATAAAGCCTTCAAAAAAAAAAAGTTAGAAACAGGGTTATAAATTTTCTACAAATCAAGTTTTCTAAAACATAAAATAATTTCCTATTTTCAAATTATTTATTATTAAAGGTACATTTTTGTTGGTACACATAGACATATATACACCTCTGTAATATACTTAATAAGTAGTTGATTCAGTATGAAATATTGAAACAAAAAAAAAAAATTGAATTACATATACCTTTAGGGAATTGGAGAAAATTTATTGAATTAGATTTTAGTTCACGTAAAATTTGAACAAAAAAATAAAATAAAATTCAATTTTAATCGATTTATTTAAAAAAAATATTCAGATATTTCTTATTTTCAATTGAATAATAATATCCTGGATAAACCCGGCAATAATTCTTCAATGATTAAATTCATAAAAAAGCGAATGATCATTCATTTAAAAATCTATCACCACACGAATTTATAAATTGAAAATGATCATTGACACCTTCATTTTCATTTTATTCATGTATATACCATAGTACGAAAGAATGGATTATGGTATACATGTTTTTAATTTCATCTACATTACAAAATACATCATCATCAAACAGCTAAATGAAAGCATATGAAAGTATTCTTTGATTATGATAATTTCCATATAGAATTGATCATTTAAATGTGTTAGGTGAATTTTTTTAAAATTATTTTTCTTACATAATTTGTTATCAAACTATCTATCATTAAATCTGTATATAGAATATAAACTATGTACGTACATATATAGACTTTGAATATGTCTGTCTGGAGACTTTCTTATATGAAAAATAATTACACTCATAAATAAAATCTTAAACCAAATAAATGAAATCAGAAATTCAGTTTTTTTATTTTTTTTATTTTTATTGTACTGTTTTGGTAGTCATCATTTCACTTATTTCATACATATACGTGTACACCTTATGCAATTATTTTTTATTAAATCTTTATAATCTTATAGGGAAAAAAATTGAGTTGAATTCATTTTTTTTTTCACATTTCATTCAAGTTATTTAAGTATTATGGAGGCAATGTCTTGCAATTTCTTGTATTTTTTTTTTCTTTTTAATTTCATTTCTATGTTATTTTAAATTTATATAATGAAATGTAATCATTTATCAAATTTATCGCATTTAATCTAAAAAAAATCAGTTTCTAACACTTAAAACAATTATTCATTCTATCACTATTCTAAACATTTGACGTAATCAATTGCGATAAAAATATAAACTGATACAAGTATATACTATTATAAATTTATTTATAGCATAGGAAATAAGGCATCAGACATTAGTATAGGTATAGGTTATAAAATACAGTAAATTCATATCAAGGATGAATAAATAAAATTTTTGCACATTTTTATTGATGTGATGTGTGTATAATTTTATTTGTCTATAACTTGTAGCTGTGGTACACGCTACGAAAGTACGAGTAGTATTCTACACATCATGATTGTGTATAGCTTGTTAAAAATTCCCAGCGAATAGAATATATGCGCAGTGAGAGTATGGCGTCATGCTTTGAGCGAGGTTATAATTGTAGTGGTTACACTTTTTCAGGTTTATATGGGAGAAAAACACAAATACATATAATCATTTTATGTACATATTTAATTTCAAGAGAAACATGCGCAGATTATTCGCTGGGAATTTTGAACAAGCCATACTCGTATTTTCATTCTTCAGAAAAAGTTGATTTTCTCTTTTAGTTTAGTGGAATGCGAATAGCGTACATGACAAGCAGAGAAAATCAACCAACATCATTTCATACTTGCTCCTATACTCTATACATACTCTCCGAGCAGTGTCTATAAAAGCTGAAAACGGATAAGCAGTGTGAGTTATTAACTTAAAATACAGCCTATATATTAGCTGTCAAATATAAAAGTGAAATGCAAACTGAAAACAATTTAATTTGAATTTAAGAGAAATTACTTAATTTGCCACTTTAAATAAAAATATCAATTGTCGACAAGTTAAAGAATAATTCGTTATATAAAACTGAAAATGACATTATATCAGGTTAGTTTCTGTCGTTCAAAAATGTAACTTGTTAGATTTGAAGTTTGCATTCGCAACGCTAATTTATTAGTCATTTGCGCATACCAATTGAGTTTTGTTTTAGTACTGCAACAGACGTAAATATGAACTTGAAGTGCAAACTGCATTTTCGAAAAGGCCTATACTGAGATCTGTTATACAGCGCATACATATATATAAAAGATAAATATAAAAGAAGTAAAATTTCTTCATGCTGTTGGGTTAGGTATAATTCTTGATAATATTTTACATAAATATATCCTTTATTCCTGTTACATATATAATATAGAAATGTACTTACGTACATATATGTTTTTCAATGATATGTTCATGTGAAACCCATTACAACATACATGCACATAGATATTTTTTAATATTTTGTGTTAGAAATTTTACAAGTTTTATTCATTCTTTAAAGTAAAAAATTCTTTACCATCATAAAGTTCTTTTTATACCCTATATACATACTAAAATAATAAAAAACATAAAAATTCGGTCTGTTATATGTAAATGTTTAAAGAAAAAGGAAATGATCTTAGAAAAATTATATTTTCGGTACCTATTTAATATATCTTTAATGTCACGAATTATAAATAAATTTGAATTTGAACATGTGTATACCAATATACATACATATGTATACTTTGTATTTTGTTTTACTTTTCACACATAAAACATACATACATATATACAAATTCACATTACATACATATACAAATGTAGCGGTTAATTAAAAACGTAAATAGAGAGGAAATCTGAAAAAAAAAAAAAACAAAATGTGTGTTTGAAATAAAGAAAAAAACTCAATCTATTAAAAAAAAATTTTTTTTTATTTATTACTCAAAAACATTAATGATTTCACAATGATCATATATACCTATATTTTATTAAATTATTTCTCATGAATTTTTTTAAAAAAAAAGAGGAAATGTATGTATGTGTGTTTGTGTTGATTTTTTTATATTTTTTTCGGTCTAAGAAAATTTACAGTTTTACAAAAGTGTTTTTAAATGAATTTTTATTTATTTATTTTAATTCATGATTATTATTATTATTATTATTATTATTAAGTAATGTGAATATACTGTATAAATGTAATAAATGTATAAAATGTATGAATATAAAAAATTATTAAAAGTATTTTTGCAATATTTTTCATCTTCTAAAATGTCCGCAACTTAACACGTTTACGTAAAATATTTATGTATTTATGTTTTTTTTATTAAATAACTTCTATATATATTATATAAAATCGTAGTAAGTATATACTCGTATGTATTTTATTTAACATATAATGTACATGTACCTAGGTATATAATTTTCTTCAAGTCCAAGTGTAAATTATGTTATCATTACACATACTTTATATACATTATATATATGAATGTATGTAATATAATAGGAAAATGATCGTGACCTACCTACTTATTTATAATTCAGTATTTATTCACATACTTATACTTATAATATTAAAAAATGTATGTATTTATATGTGAATTTACATTTGAAATACATTTATAATGTATTAATTTATCAATAAATTTAAATTATCTATCATCAATTATTATTATTGCATATATATATTTTCATTATCATTCTTCCATATTATGGATTTTATTTAAATAATGATAAATTATTTGATGAAATTTCAAATTTAAATAAATAAAGAATAGTTTAAATAAATAAAAAAAATTTAAAATCTAAAAATAACTATCTGTACATTACATGCATAATAATAATCATTGTACAATACTCATATTCTATAGTGAAAAATTATTATAATAATCTGTCATTTGAAATTAGTTACTTAGATGATTGCTATATAGTAAAATAGCTATTGAGCCATATTGAGTTTATAATGTATGATTTGGTATTTAAAATATTATCACATTCGGATTACTAATAGTACAAAAAAAAAGAAGGTACTAATAATTCAGGTACATAATTTTGAATTTCTTTTATCCTGTTCTTTAATAATGATTAACTTTTAAGATTTAGATGATATGATGTAAAATACGACTGTTAGTATACCAACTTCCAAGTCTCGTCTCATGTGAGAGAAAATACGACTGTCAACATAAGGGTGTATATTGAAGATTTGTAATTAGATACATCGTTCAAAAAAGTTTGTTCAAGTTCAAAAAAGAATTACTAAAGGATCCAGTACAATATTTATAGATGTAATAGATTATAACGAGGTATATGCTCCTACAGCTAAATACGATGCAATCCGAACTCTATTGAGATCAATCTACGAGTATGTTTTGAAGCAATATGGAATGGAAGTATAGTTTAGATTTACAGGAAAAGTTTAGTGGTCAATGTAAATTATAAAATGTAATTATAAAATTTATTCGGTCTTTATTTCTCTAAACATTAACAGATTAATATATATAGAACTAAAATATAAAATATAAATTATTAAGAACTTATCAAACATTAAATCAAAAAATTAAATTAAATTAAACCAGAATCAATATCTGTTACAACTGGCTTAAACATACTTGATGGAAATGGTAAATTAGCCACATAAACAACATGTTGTGAATCATCATTTTGTACAGTATTAGTACTGCAATTTTTTTCAACAATTTCATCATTTATTGTATTTGTATTAGCAGTAATATTTCTCATACTTTGCATAACTCTAGCAGATGCTTCTGCATTACTATGTCTGGCCTTTACATGTTTTTCTCGATCACCACGTTGTCGAAAACGTTTTGAACAAACTGTACATGGAAATGGTTTTTCACCAGTATGAATACGTTGATGATTTTTTAATGCATCAGCACGATAAAAACGTTTTGAACATTCATTACAGCCATAACGTCTTTCACCGCGATGTATTAAACGATGTTGATAAAAAACTGAACCAGTTAAAAATCTTTTACCACAAACAACACAATGATATGGTCTTTCACCGGTATGACATTTACGAATATGATCATTTAGATCTGGTCTAATTGTAAAACGTCTATCACATCCTGGTTCCTTGCATGCAAATGGTTTAACACCTGTATTAAAATAAAATTTGAAAATACAAAATAAATTTTTTGTTTGAGAAATTATATACGTAATTTTGTATTGTGTGATTTCAATTAAATTACAAAAAATATGAAAACAAAATACAAAAAAAAAAACAACAACAGTTTTACCTTTATGGAATCTTAAATGTTGCCATAAATGACTTGATTGTGTATAAGATTTTCCACAAACATCGCACAGGAATTGTCTAATTCTTGTTGAGTTTTGTTCTTTTTTTAGATTTGATTTTTTTGAATGCTGTTCAGTATAATGTGTCATTATTGCTTTTGCATTATCAAATAATAAACCGCAATATTCACATGATATTTGATAAATATTTAAAATTTTATTCAAACGTGGATAAAAATGATAATTTAAATATCTGAAAATTATATTAAAATTTATACATATGTACATATATATTATGTATATGAAAATGCATTTAAAATTTAAAATTTTAAATTAAACATTTTAAAAAACAATATATTTACAATATTGTCATACCTGTGTTCAAATAAACTTTCATTTGTACTGTATTTATTATCGCAAACATTACATACAAAATATTTTTGTGTATTCCAATTTTTCTTTAATTCATCACGTTTTTTAAGACAATCAGATTGCCAATGAAGAAATATTTCTTTATATGTTTTCATCCAAATATTACATAATGTACATTCATAACTGTATGATGGATTATGTTTAGTTGAATGTATCAATAAATCATCTACATTTGAATAAAACCAATCACAAAATTCACATTGTAATACTGTATTAAGGATACAAACTTTATATAGAACATCATCATCATTATCATCATCATCATCATCATATACGATTATATTATTTTGATCTTCATTCATTTCTGTTACATTACCATCATATAAACTGAATTTATTTGTAAATTCATTTAATTTTTCCAATGGTAAATCAATTTCATTATCATCTTCAACTTCAAATAATATATTTTCATGATCATGATTTAAATGAATCATCATATTAGTTTGATCAAACGTTATTCGACCACAATAATTGCATTTAAATACAATTCTTAGACCCTTTCCCAATTCTAATGAATTTTTTATTGTTCCATTTGTATTTTGTGTTCCAATACATGATGATGTTGATGATTCTATAGATTTTATTCCTTTTCTTGTTGCTGATACATTTGATAATGATGTAGTTGCAAAATCTAAATCATGCCTTTCCATATGCTTATTTAAACCGGATGCATGAACAAATTTTCTTTCACATATTGTACATTCATGTGGTCCATTCGATTTTTTAGATTTTGATACTGTTCCAGATGCTGTCAAATTATTTCGATTACCATCATTGATTTTATTCAAACCATATTTACTGATATCAATTTTGAAATTATTTTTTAAAATAAAATTTGTTAATTCAATATTTTCATTCAATTGTTTTTTACATGGATGTTCATCATTTTCTAAATTTTTTAATTCTTCAATATCTTCATCAAATATATAACGTTGATGTTCATTATATTCACAAACATGCTGTTCAAAACTATATCTATCGAAATATTGGGAACAATTATTGCATAAATATAAAATTGGTTTTTCATTTGCTTGTTCAAATATTGAATTTTCGTTGATTTCTGGTGAAAGGAAAGAAAAAAACAAACACATTCATAAAAGGCTCATTTAATGAAAAAATATAAAAATAATGGAAAATTCTAAAATTATCAATAGATTAGGTGGATCGGATAAACAACCGCTTTTCTAAGATTATTTATTTAAATGTTTTCAAATACGATAAATATCGAAAATTATAGTAATTTTAACCTGACTCTATTATGCCGCTTCTACATTCAACTTGGACTTCGACTTTTGACTTCACATCATGCTTACCAAGTAAAAGTAGCTTTCAAGTCTACTGCCTTGAATGTAGAAGCAGCATTATTTCTTTGCATCACGGCATACACAGAACACAAAAATGTGTATGCTGTGTCGCGACTTGACTTTGCATTTTACCTTAAGCTGAAGGTCCAGTGTACGCTTTTCACTGTACCTTTCATCCGTTTAGGTATGAAAAGCATGAAAGTTGAACATTAAAATATAAGTACATACTACATATGTAATAAATTCCAATGATAACGCATGCAAATCGTATGAAGTCGACAAAAAATAGAAAATGATTAATTGTTAACTTTTCAGACATGAAAGTAAGAAGAAGAAATAAGTTTCTTGAGTTTCTGTAACGCGTACATTGGGTTAGACATACAAAAACAATTCTATCTGGCAACGGCGTGTTTTCCTTTTATATTGAGCCTTCAGCTTCATCTCATAGCCATCATCCCATTCCCCCCTTTGTAGGGGGCTACACTAATTTCAAATTATGAACATTTTTTTTCTTTTTATACTCATACATCATCACAGTATAATCTTTTATGCTACCATTTTAGTTTTGTCTCTTTCTTTCACTTTTGTACATAAAAAAATTTAGAAATAAGGTGTAGAACTTTTCCAGGAAATCAATTTATATGAAAAAGCCATTGAACTTTATTTTCAGACAGCAAAAAAAAAAACGAAATGGAAGAATTTCCTTTGAAATTATTATTTCACCTAAATTCTACTTCTGTTTCTGTAGACAGCAAAGCGACATGCAACAATGTGACATACATACATAATAGAATAGAGCAAGCAGATTGTGTAGTAGTTGTACTATCTGCTGATTTATAAGTTATACATATATAGATACACCAATATGTGCGTGTGCGTATTATGCTTATGCATGTATATACAATGGAAGAATTCATATTGGAAGATTTTAAGCAAGCAAATTTTGTTTTTGTGAATGGAATATATGTATGTAGCTATATGATGTGAATATGGGAAAGATTTTCTTTTATTTAAAAAAAGTCAAATTTTTAATTGAGTAATTATACCATTATACCATTATACCATATTATACCATTATACAATTATATACCATTTTTGATTTTTTTATTATGTTACCATATATATTTTAATACATATGACGTGTGAATTTTGTATAGGTGAATAACTTTAACTTTGTAGGAGATAGGAGTTTAGTGTGGAATTACAACATTTTCTCGAAGTATCTATAATATTGTCTTGTCTTGATTCATTTATGTATTAAAATTTATTTTTTCTTTACATGCAATTTGATACTGATAGGAAAAAATTGAGTAAATTTGAAATTTTTATTCCCTATACATTCTGTAGTTTTTTATATTTAATATTTTCATTTAACTTAAAAACACTTACCATAATCTTCATCCGAAAATCTCACCAATAAATTTGGTTCTGTATGTAAATCGGTAATTTCATTCTCTTTCGATGTACTGGATACAATATTTTCTGCAATGAAAATATTTTATAAAAAAAATTAATTAACTTATACATATTTTTTTGGCTAATTATTAAGTTAATTTTTTTATTTTAGAGCTAATATATGTATGTAATTATGTATGAATTTGTAAAATTATAAATTTATAAATTTTAAAAATTTGTACATTACCTTCATTGTTATTAACAGCATTTAAATCTTGATACGAAGAAATATTCTTTTCTTTTAGATAATAACAATCATTTTCTGTTAGTTTATTACCATTAAATTGGAAAATTTTTAAATTTTTATTATTTAAGTTGTAGTTTATACTGCATTCATTTTCCTTATTGTAATCTTCGGTCAAAAGTGATGCATTAAAATCGTTCCAATTTTGTTCCATTTTCTTTATTTTATTTTTTAAAAGAGTATACAAATTTATTTATTTATTTTTTTTTATGCACTACTAAGATTAAATAAATTGCAAAGAATTTAATTAAAAATTTTCCAAAAAAATTTTCAATGAAAATATGAATGAAAATTATAAAACAATTATTTTATCGTACGCACGTATATATATGGTTACAACCTTCTCGATGGCTAGTCTGATTGAAAATGTCAGTCAAATTGAATGAAATACACATAGAAGGAAATCAAGTATATAGCTATATAAGAACAAATTTAAAAAAAAAAATGAAAAAAATCGATAGTGAATGACAACTAGATCAAAAAATAAAATGTTAACAATTTTGTTGTACTGCTGCTAAGTAGATGTTTTCATATACACATGTAAGTATGTATATCTCATGTGCATTGCATAATATGGAATAATGGAATAAAGAATACATATACAGTTAGAGGAAATGACAAGTAGTCATTGACAAGTGTGAATAGGATAAATAGAAGATGAATGTATATGTAAGTATGTAAGTGTGTACATATAGATACATAATAAATATGCTATACTCACATGAATATATGTATCATAAAAGTTGAAAACTTTTGGAATATTCGAGTAACAAGATCTTCGATCCGCATCATTAAATGAAATGTATCCTTTTATGTCAAGTATTTTAATTTATAAAAAATTTATAAACATTATAAGGGGATTCATTTCATTTTTTAATTAACAAATTAACTATAATTTTTCAGTTTTCAAGTTTAGTTCGTGGTTCTGTTGAAATGTGAAATGAACAGAACGACCATATCGTTAGTTGTTTTTATTTCATCTGTTTATATTTATTTTCTAATACCAATACGTATTTTAATTTATATGACAAATATGTATGTCAATTTTTATTTGTAAGAAATGTCAAACCAAGCATTAACTACGAAACTACAAAATACAAAAATTTATAAACTGCAAAGTATTTTACCTTTGCAGTTTTTGAAAACTTTCGCGTATATTTTGTAAATGTATGGAAATGATTATGAAGCTTACGACAAACTGAAAAGCGAAATGAATCTCCTTATTGTTAATTTGTCAATTTCGTTAATTTGAATAAAAATTATGATAACTATCCTCATGAACTTACATTACATACACCATTACAAAGAAAAATATTTTTTTTTAAGTACATATCTATTTATTATAACTCTGTCTCTGTAAGATGGTGCCAATGAAATGAATGAACATATTCAAATATTTTGCTTTGCTTTCAGTTTTTCATAATTTTTAATTAAGATTTCTCTCAATTCTTATGGTATTCAAATTCAAGAGCATTGGAATGTAATCATAATATGTATAATATGTATGCAAAACATGTAAAATATGAATAAAAAATTATTGACATGATTATGCCATTAAATTAGATTTATCACTTTGAAAATGATCAAAACAAATTGTAAATTTTAATTATTTTATTATAAATCATTATTATCAATAATAATAATCTTTTGTGTTGTTTTAATATTTTATTTATAATTTTTGTTTTTATTTTTTTATTTTGTAAATAATACAAAAATTTTCATTAAGCTTAAATGTACAATTATTTAAATTAAATACATACATACTTGAATATATAAGATATCACATATGTAAGTGTAAACTCTTTTACTTAAGTATGTACGAATATGCATATTCGTACTACATTTATTACATACTAATATTCATTCATGCATAATTATAAAATATAATTAACAACAATAGAATGTGCCAAGAATACATAATGATAGAAGTGAATAAAAACTACAAAATTTATGTACAGTACATACAAGCTAATATGTGATATTAACGAATGTAATTAAATTGCAACTACATACATATGTATTAAGTTTATAAATTTTCTAAACGCGATATTAGAGTTTTTATAAATTTTTCTTTTTATATACTCGTACTGTCCAGTCGGTAATGTACATATACTTAGTTAATATTTTATTTATGAACTGAATGAAATTATAGTTTTTAATATCTTGAAATTGGTTATATGAAGCAGATAAACATACAAATGTGTGTTGGTTTAATTGTATACATTATTAATTCATTTATCATAATACATATTAAATTAATTATTGAAAATTGAAAGGTGTTTTGTATCAAAATCACAAAGTTTCATTACAAAATTTCTCAGTTGAATAAAATGTTTGTACTGGAACTAAGTGAAATTAAGAGTATTCTGAATAAAAAATATCATAATAGAATTTTGTAGATAAATTTAATAAAATGTAAAGATTTCGGATTATATTAGCAATTGTAGTGTTGTATAGGACACTATTTTTACCTTAAGCTACATTTTACAATTCAACCCATTTACATGCGAGATTAGATGGTTGTCCAAATTCAGCGTAGATTACCGTATATGTAGAAATACAATGCAATCTCAATCTCACTCTGGGATAATTTGGGCTGGGCGGAAAAAAGATAGTGGTATAAAATTTGTTGAAGAAGATGTAAAAATCGAATGTGGATCGTAATTTGAGCTAGATGGTAAATGTACCTCAAGGAACATTGGTATTGTTACACAAGTTTTTAATACAATTTCGTCTATCGCCAGCGTGAGATTAGAAATATAACCTCAAAAATCTAAATCTCAATCTGGATTTGGACTTGCAGAAAAAGAAAGCACTATAGAATTTCTCGAAGCAGGTATGAAAAATCTAATGTGTGTAACGAAATCTAGGTTGAATTTGTAAATGTATTTTTTTATATTTATAGCTTTACAACTCGTGTCGTGTCTTAGCCTCTAACTTCAGTATGCCTATCTAATTCGATTTAATATCTTTTGGTTCGAGTTAAATGAATTTGTCTGTATATATGTAGTATGTATACATATGCATCTGTCCATACATACATTTGAATTTGATCTGCATATGATTATACTAATTCAAAATTTGCATTAAATATTTCCATTTGCATATTGAAGTATAACTCACTATACAAACTCAACATGTTAGTATCTATATACAATTTTAAGAAAATCATATGCTTCCTGCTACTTTTCTATATTTACGAGTATGTACTTTATGTCTTTACATATACACACCAAAAATGTTTTACTAACCGAGAAAACTAAAGTAAATCCTACATTTTTTTTTTGTGTTGTAAATAAATTATTTTTAAAAAATTTTTCTTCATATGAAATATGTGTGTATATATAATTTAATTTTACGAGTATGTTAAGTACACATACGTACATTACATACATGCATTTTATGTACAAAACATAGTTTATTTATTTCATTCATATTTTTTGTTTAATGTAAAATTTTCACAACTGTATTTTTCAATGAGTTTTGTCTTGTCTTAATTTAAAATTAAAATATAGAAATGAAAGAAAAAAAAGCTAAGAAGAAAACTGTATGCCAGCAACAAAAAAAAAATTTTTTTTAACTTCTTTTTCTTTCTATAAACTTTGATTCATTTACAAAATGTACCATAAAATTGTAAATGAGAAAAAAAAAATGTTCTTGAATTATAACTTTGTAAACTAGTTAAATTGGAATTTTTTTTACACAGTAGATATATAAAAATACAAAGATACATACAGAGCCGTGTAAAAATTATGGGACAGAAATAATTTTTCAAAATAAAGTGTGTAGGGTGTACGAGGGGGTGTACGATGTCGATAGATGTTGGTTCTAATGAGGACATGGAGTGTAAGATTAAAAAAGCTAGAATGGTATTTGGCGATTTCAGTAAGGTTTGGAGATATTTGGTGATTTCAGTAAGGTTTGGAGATTGAAACAAATTACAAGAAACACGAAAATCAAAATATTCAATGCATGTGTATGTAAAGTTGATGCTGTTATATGGTAGCGAGTCTTGGAACTCTAATCGATTAACCATCAACAAAGCATAGATATTTGTAAACAAGGCAATACGTATCATCTGCGCAACATCCACTGGTTAAGAAAAATATGTAGAATTGAGCTATAGAGAATTTGTGATCAAATAACAATAGATACAGATATTAAAACAAGGAAATGAAGATGGTTAGGTAATATCTTGCGCAAAGACCCAAATATCATTTTCCATGTTGCCCTTGAATGGAATCTGCAGGATTACCAAAAAACAGGTAGACCGAAGGTGTCTTGGAGGTGGAGTGTACTGGCAGAAGCTGGGATATCATGAAATGAGCTGAGGAGGTTGGCGAGGAATAGAGTGAGTTATGAGTCTCATAATTTTTTCACGCCTGTGTATGCATGTATGTATTTATAGAAACATATATTATGCGGTATATATATGCTTAATACTGCATTTATCATGGAATATAAGGTACATAAAAATTATTATGAATAAATTAATACGTTTTAAAATGTGCATATATGTATGTGTACATCATCGCCATATATTGCAGTCATATATCCTATCATATATCGTATCATATCGTATCGTCATATATTTTAAATGAATTTACTATATGTATATGTGATACTTATAATATATACATAAATGTTTACTCACATATGTACTTGCATGTATGCAATATAGAAATGATAAACTAACCAACTAACTAACTAACTTACTGTATAAAGTTATGCTATAAAGTTATTCAAATTAATCACATTTAATTCATACGAGTATGTTTACAACATACTACTCGTATGCGTATAAAACTCTAGAGCCAAAAATCAAAAAAAAAAAAAAAGGAGAAGTAGAAATTATTTAATTTTAAAACAGTTAGATATTCATTTAATAAATAAATTTAATTTATTTTTGTTGTTGTTCTTTCCATACATTTTTTGTATACTTTTTTTTTTTCAGCTTATAAACATTTTATCCAATTGAACACAATTACAAAAAAAAAATTATAAAAAAACAGAAAAAATAAATTGAAAATAAATTTATCTTAAAAGGAAACATAAAGGCAAAACAAATTAAAATGATTAAATATTCAATTTATAAATTTATCTAAACATTAAATCCTGCACTAAATAAAGTTCCAATTAAATGAAATCATTTCATTCGATTATACTAGATTGTTTCTTCTTATTTTTTGCTTTCATTTTTGTATTTAATTTATTTTTTCTTTTAATACGTTTTTATTCTATTCTTGGTTAATTCTTTTACTGATTCTGATATTTCTTATTCTTTCAATTATTAAGCCGTTAAACTTCAATACCAATTTTATAGATTATTTGTATGTAATTTTATAGTTTTTACGATGATCTTTAAATAATATCATTCTGAAATCTTAATAATGTTTTCTAAAATACACACTCACACATTATTATATGTGTGTTTGTATATTTATTTACAATCTTTAGTATTATAAATTTATGATGGTAGGTGTTTAATTTACAATGATTTTAATAAATTTTATTAACTTAATAAGATATAGAAAACATTGTGATTTTTGTAACTAGTATTTTTGCACTTTTATGATTATTGTTAATATTCAGTATAAAAGAAAAAGAAAAAATGCATTAAGGGAATTCGAAAATGGGAAAATGGGTAAAATGTTTATAAAGAAATTTTCAAAAATTGTTCGAAGCAGTTAGAATACAACATCTGGCGGACAGTATCTTGCTACTATTGCTACTCTATAGAAATTATCAGTATGTTAGACAGTAACGTATTGTGTTGTGCACTGCATGTGGAGAGGAAGACGATACCACGAGTCCACGACCAAGTTTTTGCGTGACAGCATGACTTCTCGCATTTTTGGTATTAACACTTCTGCACTTGAATCGTTTAGGCACGAACGTCGGTTTAAATTACTTCGTTCTCTGAGGATATCGATGAAATTCAATTAGACGAGATTTGTAGTGAGACTTTGTCTTAGTGACTAAAATTTTTCAATCGATTTGCCCTATTTCACTCTATGAAATTTTTATGTAGGCTGTTTTTGAAACATCATATTATAAGATTATTTTACGTGCTCATCCTTTTTATGGTAAAATTTATGAATTTTATATCTTAATTTCATAAAAAAAATTGAAAGTTATCTAAATGTACAATAATCATAAAAATTACAACATTTTTACACATTTAAGATTTTTGTGATAATTATATATTGAACAGCAATTAAAAATTTAAACTGGATTAATAAATGTAGTATACGCATGGACATATGTATTTAGACACATACTCATTACATTTATATAATTGGATTGGTATATACGTATACTTAATTTGAAGATATTGTAAATTCTTGGATGATATTTAGTTTTCAAGAAGTACTATACATGTACATATATGTAGTTTCAAAATGAGTTTAAATTATCCGATTTAGTCATTATAGTTTCAAGGTATGTACAATGCACATCTTACGCATTTATACTTTTATAAATACATAAATAAAATTATATCTAAAATATATCACTTTAATTGTTTTTATTATATTTGCGTAATTATATCTACCTACACACAAATGCAAGTACCGCATTACATGTGTAATTAAATTGAATATATGATAATTATGTCACTTTCAAGAACTTCTGTTCATTGTCATATTTTTCATATATTTTTGATTGTAATATTGAATCTTGTAAATGAATCATTGTTTACAGACAGAACACATTTATAATTATTAATTAAGTATATTATTATTTTAGTATATTGTATTCTTATTCGAAATTACTGAGCCCAAATTTATGTAAATTGATTAACTAAGTATTTCGAAGTTTTGTTCATTCAGACTTTAGACTTACTTTTATTCATATTTCGAACAAAGACCGCTGCTTCCTTTACAATTCGGCTATAATCCGCAAACGCCAGTAGGTGCTTGATGTGATTTGTGTAACAGCGTACTAGGATGGATCACTTTCGCTTTCGAATAATAATATCGATGTTCAAAATAGAATTTCATCTGCAAATAAGGCTTACGGAGCACTTCTACCTATTCTCAAATCAAACATGATCACAAGATCGTTAAAACTTTAATCAGACTTGTGGCAACTTAGGTGTCAGAAACATGGACGAAAGCTGGGTCTACGAGAAGAAGAAAAACGAATGAAGAGATCATGCAACTGTATAATGAACCGAGCATAACCCAACCCAACATATCAAAACGAATAGACTGAGAATGGACTGCAAAAAGAGTTTAGAAAGCAAGTTCGAAGAAGACCGATAGATATAGATCACGAAAGAGATGGTGAGACGACGTCATGAACGAAATAAAAAGAATTGTAGTCCGCAACTGGAGACAGGTATCAGAAAAAAAAAAAATGAATTGTGGCAAATACTGCAAGAAGCGAGGGATCTCAAAGGATTGTAGTGCCAGCATGATGATGATGATGATTTAAGTACATAATCCGCCTTATCATGATATTCGAAGACGATGAAACGATGAAACGATGAAACGAAACGATACGGTATAAAATTGCTATTATGAACCTTCATCGTTTCGAATATTAAGTGGTACATAGTGGTACAATATAAATCCCTTATAAAAACGAAACTTTAATGTTTAATTCATACAATTTCCAATTTTGTTGTAAGAAAAAAGGGTTCGATGTCATTTCTATTATTTTGTTGATGTTTTGAAATATCATTTTTAATAATAATTTCCATTTTTTTAAAAAAATTAATTTAATATTAATATTCACAAATATTAGTAATATGCTTTAAATAAAAAAAATTCTATTAAAAACCAAAAAAAAAAATAAATTTATATGTAAACGATGAACAAAATGCTATCGACTGAGTAGACGATGAAAATCGTTTGAAATTGGAACGTTTCGAATATCATGATCGCGTTTTCAACAAGACGATACGAAACGTTTCGTCTTCGAATATCATGATAAGGCAGAATATTTGTTTTATACAAGTTTATTATATTCTTATTACCATCTCAATTTTATCTCTATCTGTATATACTCGCGCGCATTGTTATGATTAGTTCTTGAAGAATTTTTATTCATTTCTTTTGATCTGATGTAAAAGTAAATTGTAATTTAAAATCAGCAGTTTTATTTATTTATTCATTTAAATTTTTTTGAATAATTTACTAAGAAAAATTTGTTCGCTTTCGAAGGAATTTGTTTTCTCCCTATATGTGAAATTTGACTAGAAAACATTACACCTACTCGTCTATGTACAATCACACATAATACAAATTTAAATTAACTTTAATACACTATGTACATGTATATACATATTTATAAATAATCAATAATGATTTGTGAAATATGTACAATACGTAATTGATTATTATTATTCTTTCAATCAAAAATTCTTAGAATAATGAAATTCTTTCAATCACAAATAAACAGACAAAAGAAAATTTTTTTATATATATAATATTTCTGTCAATTCTTATATATTCCCTCTTGTATTAGAAATGAAATTGCCTAGTAATTTTGAATTTTCAAATTGCAATTATCATCATCACCACATAGATTTTTTACGTATATATTTTATAAACAAGAAGAATATATAATTACTTCTATGTATGTATATGTATCTTATATTTGAAAATATTTAAAAGAATATTCACCTTAAAAAAATTTTTCTTTGTTTAATCAAAACAATTTTTTTTAATTAATCAATAGGATTAGGAAACGCGTGTTAATCATAAAAAAAAATTTTTTTTTTATTTTTCTTACAATAAGAATAAGATGCGAGTAAGTATGTGCGTAACGTATAATAATTTTGATTTTTGATTTTTGGTTTTTAGATAATGACTAAGCGCGTATATACTTATAAATGAAAAATTAACGAGACGAATTAGAAGATTAATTGAATTGATCATAAATTTAAATGTATTGCAAAAGATACATTCGTATCCGTATGTAATTGAGCGAATGTACAAAAGAAAATGTAATGGAAAATTTTAAATCGATTTATTTTATTAGGCAGAAAGATTTTTAATTTGAAGTTAAATAGAATGGGGAGATATGATTTTTTGTTTTGTTTTTTATAGAACAAATAAACAAGAATAAATTATATGCTATTTGATATTGCAAATCATCAAACTCTTAGACATTTACACTTAATATTTAATTGGAAATTTTTTTTTTCAGAAATTTAAATTATAAAATAGTAGATATAGGTATCCAAGAATAAAAAAATGTTTAAGTAAATTCTTATTATCTTTCATGTTGAAATGATTCATATAGATTTTGTTAAAAATTTAGTTTGAAAATGTGACAAAACATTTAAGAAAATTACATTACGTGCACTTGCAATATGTGAATTGGATGGACAAGTTTCTATATTACATGAAAATTCTTTATCTTTTTGAAAAGTAATTTTTTTTGTTTGTAAAATGACCTAATACCCTTCTTTTATATAGATACTCGTGTACATTCATTTCATACACAATGACACACATTTTCATTGTACACAGTCTGTTTAATTTCACTTTTAAATCTGAATTTTCCATTCCAAAAAGTCAATATATGTACATTTATAACACGTTTCTATACTGTTCCGTAGATGCACAAATGTACGTTATTTTACTGGATGCAATGCATTTACAAATATTATACTTTGATTCCATTTAAATGTTCAATGTTCATCATAATACCATCGTACACTGACTCATGTCTATATTCTGTGATAATACAATAAATATGTATGTGAGGTGTAGTGTAGTGTTCGATGTACGATATGATGATGATAGTACCGATTGGTACCGATACTGGTATGTCATACTATTTCTAAAGTATAAAGTTAAGTTAAAATTTTGTTTGATTCATTCCATTTATTTTACTTTTTAAAAGTAATTTTTCCAACATGCATTTAAAAGTCTCGTGCTTGTGTGATGTGCATATTGAAAATTTCATAAATAAAAAATTTCACGTGATTTAATTTCATCATTTATTTGCATACGTGAACTTGAACACAAACATTTTATTTCATAATTTATATAGGTACTAACTGTCATTTGTCATTTAATATAAATACATTTTTAATTAATTATCATATTTTTGATGATTGTGTTGTGGATAATATTTTGTGGAAATTGTATATCGAAGATAACATATCAATTTTCTCTTATAAATATACATATACTCGTATGTACATACGTGACTAGTGAAATGTAGCATTTTTCGACTACTGCTGACTGATGCAATTTGAAGATAGTAGAAATAAATCGCAAAAATAAATTCACATTTGTATATTATATTATGTATCTCACGTAGTCATATTATGCACATTGCACATAGCACATACACACGTGCATGTACTATATAACATTAATATTATTATGCAATATTGCAACATGAAGGTGTATGAATAAACAAAAATTTATTATGTATGAATGTATCATTGAATTGCATATGAAATGAATGATTTTTTTTTCTCCATCAAATACACAAACCAAAATTTGAAAATTTTAATAAAAAAAAATGTATAAACTAAAATTGTTTTATTACAACCAAATGATAGATAACTTGGAGAAAATTTCTCTCTTATTTTTAAAGTGAAAATTGTTAATCGAATATTCGAATAATAAAAAGAAATTCGTAATAAGTATGAGTTCGATTGTATAACAGTTTAAAACAAATAATATTCTCTTACAAATAATTCTCTTTAAACTGAAAATGTAAAATATTGGTAAAATATAAAATATTTTCATTAATTTTATCATGGTATATAGCGTTAAATAAGGTATGTCAGTTTATTTATAAGAGAAAAAGTGACGTCATTTTGTCGACAGGTAAAATAAATCTAAGAATTGTTTAGTTTAGAACAAATTCGATCACATTTTACATCTTCTGGAAAACAAAAATATTGAATTTTATCATTACCGATGTCATTTACTCGTATTTTCATTCATAAAAAAAATTCATTTCCTCTTTATACTTGCCCTGTCCTACACTACACACCATAAGAAGTATACAAGAAAGAGGAAGGGACATTAAGTAGTAGAAGTAAGTAGCAGTAAAGTTATTGACAGCTAACTATAGTACGATATACACCATACCATGTTTTTCGTAGTGCAATATAAGAGTCTAAGAAACAAGAAAAGATAATATTTTATTTTATACTTGCTTCGATGCTCTTCATCTATACACTCTACCTACACAAATACAGCAAAACAGAACTAGAAAATATTTTATACTCAATTTACCTCACATCACTTGAGAATTTAAAAATCCTTTAATGCATATAAGATCTGAAAAGTACATATAATCGACCTTCAATTCAATTTTGAACATTTTATTTTATGTATGTATTTATTTACATCTTTCAAAATTTGATATCGTCATTGTCATTGATGATTGTTTTATCCTTTATTGATTTTTATGTTTTTGTCAAAAAATTTATATATTTTTCAAAAATTTTCAAAAATAATGTTTGACATTAAATTTTTCGTCTGATATTAAATTACAATAAGGTTATTGATATTTCATGATATGCGATGTTTTCATTTTTTTCATTTTGGGTTTTGATATTATAATTTTAATTTTATTATTTTCTTATACTATGCACCTTTTATTGCTTCTTTTTTGACAATATCGAAAAGTCATTTGAAAAAATTCATGGAATAAATATAGAGAAATATTTTTGGGAGGATCATTCCTCAAAAAGTGTGGATTGTAATTTTAACTTTTCTCAACTTTTTAATGAATTTTAACTTACAATTAAAAAATAATCGATTACATATTCTTTAATAACAACATCAATCGCAAAATTATTTTTTTCATATTTCTTAAGAAAAATAATTACAAAGGCAAATATTATATTAATAAATAATAATTAGTGTTACACCAATAATTTCTTATGACTTCTTTTAATTATTTTTTTTTCTACGAGTGTAAACTTCTTGTGTGATATTTTATTATCTCAATCTTCACAGCACATATGGAGAGTATCACATAAGTATTTTTATACTGTATAACGTGGTACAACTATAGTTAAGTATAGGTAGTTACTACGTGTTATTTTTATTTATTATCATGAATTATGGCATTGATTGAGCCATATAATCATATCTTTCATTTTTCTTGATCGTAAGTGTATCATTCGTTATTTATTTCTTTAATTTATTTACTTATTTTATATTTAAACACTTCAGATTTATGCTCATACATACATACATACATACATACATACACATTATGATCTGTACTTTGTAGTTTTAACTTATTACATATCTAGCTATTTTATAGTTACTTGTGTATGTATGTATGTGTTAATCATTTATACATACATATAATACGAAAAGCCTAGACATATTTTTCTCTTTAAAATCATCCTAAGGTGATAATTTTACGATTTTATTACATAAATCATTCAGAAACTTGATAATAAAAGGGTGAAATCTCTGTATGTAGAAGCTGCATATACATACACATACACGCAAAAGTATTTATGATAAAATAAAATAAGAAATACAAGTATGTTCATATAAATTTTATTTTTAATTTTAACAAAAGCATATAATGAAAAAAAAAAAAAATTAACAACAAAACATGAAAGGCCTATTGCCTATATCATCTTTCAATGGCTATATACTCGTATATAAGAATCATGATCATCGATCTTCAATAGAGATCATCTTATTATGTATATTTTTATTTATTCAAAAATTATTTTTCTTTTTATTACAAAAGTATGTGTAACAGCAGTGATTTTCTTCTCCCTTTAATGTACACTGTTTTTAAATTTTTCTTTTTTTTTTTTTTTGTCTTTAACGCATGTATATGAATTGTATTTATAATCATGTATATATTCATATGTATATATGTGCATTTAATATTTATTATATTTTATTTATGTAAAGGTACCTGATGTAAAAAAAATATTTTTATGTAAATAAAAATCATGAACAAGGATCAAATTTGCGGCATATCAGAGAGATGTCAAAATTGGATAATCGTTGTTTGTGTCATCATGATCTTTTACACAGTAGATACGATACATATATCTATATGTATATGTATGTGTGTTCGTATGATAGTATAATAGTAATAAAAAGAAAAATACATTACATTTATATACATACATACATACTCGTATGTATTTAAAAGACATATACTTACTTGTATATCTAGGAAAAATGAAATGTGCTGGTGGTAAAATACAAAATTAAATATATTTCATTATTACAATTATGCAAAATTTATTATGTACAAGTTACATGGTAAATGATAGTACACAGTAAATTTGGATTTAAAAAAAAATAAATATCTACATACGTATAGATATAGATTTCATTACATATATACGTACAGTAAGTGTGAATTTATTATCTTAAATAAATTTATTGATTATTTGCTTCTTGAAATTTAATAATAATAAAAAAATAAAAATACAATTATAAAAATAATCTTATTGCCTAAGTGAGTATATAAATACAAGATATTGTATGCATACACTGGTATATTCGTACTCGTACATAAAAGTATTGTACAATTATGTTTCATTGTAGTGGTTATATATTAAAATTATGCCAATGATATCACAAGTACGAATTTACAATGTTATATTAAAGATCTTATAATAACTAGCTACTGCTAATACTCATACACTCGTACATTGCATATTAAAAGTATGTAAGATCTTTGGTTTTACATCAATTGGCAATTATAAATACATAGCACATCGTACACGTATAGAGTTTGTGGTATGTTTTAACAAAAAAAAAAAAATATTGGAGATTAATGTTATAAAAACGAACATCTTATTTATTTTGATAATATTTATACGTTTACATATTATACGCAGATACATACTTAATTCTGTGCACAATGCATAAATCTTGAATTTATTTACTTTAATTAATACTTTTTAATTTAATTTATTATAGAGGGGAAGACATACATAGTAAACTGTCTCCCTTCTGCCCACAAAAATATAATTTCAAATTTAAATCATTTGTCATTTTATTAATATTTTTCAAATATAAATAGGTAAAATAAAAAATAAATTTTTAGAAAAACAAAAAAAAAAAACAATAATAAAATAAGAATTTATTCTCACGAAATACATGCATTAATTTTTATTATTTTATTTATTTTTTTTTTTCAAATTATCCCCGCCTATATAAATAATATAAGCGCCACTAATATAATTTATTTTTTATATATTTTATAAATAATCGTTATTTGTAAAAATAGAAATGGCGATAAAATGAAAAATAAAACCAATAATATGTACAATCAATGATTTATAAAAATTATGTGTATAATAGTATAAAACATAGAAAATGAATTTTAAAATTTTATTGGTTAAATAACTGAAAGTAAATGTATGTACAAGTATATTATGTACTCGTGTGTACAAATCTATATAGCTACGAGGGCAGATTGACAAGAGGTTTGACTGAGTTTCGTTGTTGTAGAACAAGCACGGAAGACGCTCTTCGTTCAGGATGTCCAATTAAAGGTAACCAGTCCAGAAATGATCACGAAAATCTACGATATCGTATATTGGGAGATCGACGAGTGAAGTTGAGAGAGATAACCAACACTGTAAACAACTCATATGAACGAGTTTCCAATATATTGCATGAAGCTTTCGGCAAGACAATTGACAATTGATCAAAAACGTGAAGAGTGACACTTTCCATTGCAACGGTAAAGCTGATGGAGTTACGCTACGAAATGCTTCGGCATCTAACATATTCTCCTGATTTGGTTACCAGTGATTTCTTCCTTTTTCCAAACATGATAAAATGGCTTGGGGGACGAAGATTGGATTTAGAGGTTATCTCCAAAACTAAGGTGTATTTTGAGGGCCATGGAAAAGATTGCTACAAAGGGGTGATCAAAAAACTCCAGTATCGTCTAACTAAGTGTAATAGTTCTAAAAGGTGATTACGTTGAAAAATAAATGATATCTATTCGAAAAAAAATAACTCTGTGTTTAATTTTTACTTGACTTATCAATCCACCCTCGTATATATACTTAACTTTGTCGTACAAATCTATAGATATACACGCATTGCCTACAAGTATACTTATACAAATAAACAGTAACAAATCAACAGAATAGAAATAAAAAATATCCACCACCACAATTCTGTGTACATGAAAATAAAATGAAATATAATACGTTCATCGCGTCACCAGATTTTTATTTTAATATTTTCTTATAAAAATTGAATTATTATACATATAAGTGTACGTAAATATTGAAATTGCATGTTTATAAAAATGATTCCTTCGTAAAAGGAATGTATAGAGTATATTTATATAGAATACAGAATAGAAAAATATTATTAACTTTCTGCATAGAAGAATATACTTATGTATGTGTAGAAACATGTACGAATAAATGTAAAATGTAATATTCAAATTTAAATTTAAGATGATGAAGGTGTATTTAGTATATGAACTTAAATTTAGTGTACGATTATTACTCGTAAAATTATTTACATAAATATAATAGGATTTCTAAATTGTGTATATTAGTACCTTCGTTTCTAAAGTCTTTACAGTATATGTATGCATACTTATCGTGCACTTATTTATGGGTACGTATTGGAGCTACGTATTATTTATGCATGCGTATTCGTCGGTATATATGTATATGTATGTAAAAAAAATTTATGAAGAATAAATAGAATTTTTCTTCCTGATTTATAGCTCTCTAGGACATCAATGGCTTTACAAATTTAATAAGATTATTTTTGAAAATCAAAACAAAGAAAAAATTATTAATTTTTTTTTTTTTTTTTCAAAATTTACATTTACCTATAAATGTCTATAACAGTCTAAGAAGACAAAAAAATTTTTTTTTTAAATATGTATAAGAGAAAAGGACCTACCGCTGATAGTCAACTGACAATTATTATTATTATTATTATTATGATTGCAATATCATAGATAGATAAATGAATGATATATTGAGTTTGGGATAAATGTTAAATAAATAAATTGAAAATTTTTTTAAAAAGATTATTATTATATGTACATGACAACAACACAACAACGTACTTTTAGTTGGTAAAATGTAATTTATTAACAATACACGTAAATGTACACATACATATTTTATTTTGTTTTTTGTTTTTTGTTAGTTTTGATTTGGTATAGTAATTTTTTATTATATTTATATGAATAATGAAGCATCTAATGTTTCGTACATTAATATAGTGAAAAATGAAAAAGAAAGCCGATGATTATAAACCGGTTTACATACTCGTATTATTCATTTTTCAAAATCAAAATATGAAAAAGAAGAACAAAAAATAAAAGGACGACTGCATAAATTTATTTTTAGATATTTGCATTTTTATATTATACAGAAATAAAAGTGAAATTGGATATACTACATGTAGGAAAGTAAAAGGATAAAAAAATAAATGTTTATGTGTTAAAAAATGTCAGAATAAAAAGAAAAACACCATGAATATTATTAAATAGATACGTCAGAATTATGTAATGGACGATGTACGTACGAATACTTTGTATAATCTATGATAAGGAATGTGATGAGTGAAATGAAAAAATTGATTGAACATTTTAAGAATGAAAAAGATTAGTTGTAATAGTAATAATAGTAATAGTATTATTATTTCTCATTAATTATCTTTAACCAAAGTCCCAACGTATGGTACAGAAATTCAATTAATTATAACTGAGATATTTAAGCATTAACTCATTGCATTTAATATGGGTACATGATTGAATTCAAAATTAAAAAATTGTACAATATATTCATATTAGATTGAAATCTAGTTTGAGAAGTTGACTTTTATCATCATCATCAATGGCGCTACAGCTCATGTTGAGCCTAGACCTTCACCGAAGTGATCTCTAAGTAATATACAGTTCAACGTGAATTGTGAATCACTGAGTTGCTGGTAGAGAAGTAAACTCTTTTACATGATTGAGCTTAGACTGATACACTGATCCATGCTAGAAGAAGTTCTTAATAGCTCTCTTATAGCTTCTTCTACCATGAGACTGATCTATTATTAGAATGATTATGATGTGCAATACTCTAATAAACTTTGTGTTATATTTGGTTAGCAAGTAGACTACTTACTTTTACCAGCATTCCCAAGCTCTTTTTCCAAGCAAGCTGGTACTCATGGACATGTACTTATTCAAAGCTGAATGAAATTTGGGGGTAATTAAAGTTGGAAATCGGAAACAAAAAATTGAAAATTATTTTTCTTACTTTTACCTTGGGCAGAAATAGAACCAGCACTTCGAGATTGGTGCTAGTGGACCAGTTGCTCTACCATTTGCGGCAAAGAGTCCTCAAGAAGTTGAAGACTGTAAGCCATTATAAATTTTTAATTTAGTAAAAACAACCTAAAATAAATAAATAAATCGTTCTAGGTCAAGGAAATAAATCGGATTGAATCTGATCTCATTATTTCATATGGGGTTTATTCTAGGTTCAATTTAGGTGCAATTCTCCTTAAGTATACATAACTTTTATTTTATGTTTTTTTTTAAATTTTACTACAAAAATTAAAGAATAATATTTGCGATAAAAAACAATAAGAGGTGGGTTTTTAAAGGATATTTAATATTATTTTAAATTTTAAATAAAATGTACAAATTAAAATATTTATTATATTTTTTGAAATTTGAAATTTTATATTTCGAATGTCCTTGAGTAATAAAACATTATACGATTACTATATTCATTGAACTTTTCTATATTGTACACACATATGAGATCGTACAGGCATTAAATGTACATATACACTCAGGAAAGATTATTTTTATTGAATATATATTTAATTTGTGATATTCAAATTCGAAAATTTTATGATCCAATTATTTTTCTAGAATTTTATTTTTACTTCTACATACATAGTACTTATGTACCTTATCTACCTAACTACAATTTTATTCGTCGACCGTCTTACATACGAGTATATGTACATATACTTAAGTATATATAGGTGCACATAATGCAATAAAATTCGTATATAGTATAAAATATATTATTATAATTTTTAAACTAAAAAATTGAAAAAAATAATAAACATTAATTTTTCATTTTCATTTTTTGAATTTAAATGATCCTGTTGATATGATCAATGTATGTATGTGTAAAAAAAACGATTTTTATACACGCACATACAAAATATGCATGTATCTACATATATAATTTTTATTTTTCAATTTAATACATACATTTATTTCTGATGTTTTTATTCGTTTCTGTGTTTAAAATCATCAAAATCACAGTATGCACTTATATGATGGCTTGTTTTTATATGTATATGTATATATGGAAGTAATTTATTTATGTGAGAAATATAATAATTTATGAAAGGACAACATACGAGTATGTACATTATGTATATATGCATTGTTTAATATGCAAACAAACAAAAATGTGTCTGATTAAAAACAATACATGATTTTTTGATGTTTTTAGTATTTTATTCAGTTTTTATTTATTATTTTTGAAACGAAAAAAAAAAAACAAAAAAATAATATGAATAATTTATTAAAAAATTTCATTTATTTGTTTGTTTTTTTTTATTATTATTGTTTTAATTTATTAACATTATAAATAAGTAATAAAATGTCATAATTAAATAAAAAAATAATATATTTTCATAATTTTATTACTAACACGTTTCATTTAATAAAAATACGATACAATAATTTTTTTTTTTAATTTTATTTGAATTTATTTTGTTTTATTCATCTGTAAACATAATAAGGATTTAAATAAATTCTATACAAAATTAAAAACAAAACATTTAAGTAATATATTAGACCTCGCTATATACTATATGGATGAACAAGAATCCATATGTCTACACACCACATTACCCCACACATTATAAGTAGTATGCGGAAATTTAATATAATCACAGATAATGAATACAGATGTTTCTCTGCATATAATATATAATGAATCAGTTTGTAAAATTTATACGACTTAAAATTTTTCAAAGTTATTGCGGTAACTTGAAGCGAAGGAGGCATTATTTGTTTTTATTATGGCGCATACAAATAGTTTGGTTTATAAAACTCCTTAAATGAAGAAAATCGTATTTATTTTTATTACAACACAAATTATAGCTATAGATAATACCTAAAAAAGGAACATGATGGCCTGTAATGAAATTAGATTAATATGGGATTGTATTGATGTTGATGCGGTATATGTTATTGTATAATGACGATGATGATCATGATGATGAGAATTGAGGAAATAAATATTTTATGATATCAAATTTTCTATATTACATATATGGGGATTATCATTGAATCCTAAAGATTATATTTATGTTTCATATTTTATTGACATGTAGTCGTTCATACATAGCGCCATCATTATGAGTAATATCATGCATAGTAATCTCATTCTTTAGGGAATTTGACAACTCAATTAGTATACCATGTAAAGATGAGTGGTATTTACTACAATGTAACATGAAAAATAATAGAGTGTTGGTAATAATCTTGAAAAATAAAACAATAAATTAAAGTTTATAATATAAATATTTGCTTACGATTTTTTTTTTACCTAAGAATTTATTGTTTTAGATTTAAGCTACTTATACACACTTCCTTATAGTTTTCCCTTAAATAATCTGACCTATTTTAAAGAATTAGTAAACAGTAAACAGTTAATATGTAAGCCATATACGAACAGATGTGCGATGAAATTTATTAATATTGTCTTCTAATATCCAATTTTTAATTGTAATACGTAGGTACCACATATATGTAAATGAATATATGGCATCTATATGATGTAATTCTTCTTCTAATCTTTAGATATTGTAAATAGTTTATTACATAAAAATAAATTCAGTGAAAATATTAATTTAGATGACTTAATGAGTAGATTATGTTACATATTAGTAAGAGAGAAGCAGCCTCATTTTAAATGTTGATCTTAGAAACATATTGTGATCGGGAAGAGTAAGGCGAGTTGTTGTAAGGTGTTAAATACTTTATACATCATTTATAAATATGAATTGAATATTTTATTAGAAAATTGATTAATTATAATTTGTATATTTTTGTATGACGTCTAAAAATTATTATTATTCTCTAATCATTACAAGTTTTATATTACATATATATTTTTTTTTTAATTTTGAATAATTAACATATAGAAAATTTTATAAATACTCACACTTGGTATAGAATTTTTTTCTACTTATGCGTTTATACGTTTTTTACTTATATTTGCGTTCATTTATTTATATACATATATATATTTTTTTTGAATTTTAATTAATTTTCTTAATGTCATGCAATTTGATTTCATTTTATTTGATTTGATGATTAAATCGCATTAATATTCATTTTGTATAATGGACCGTGAAAATAATTCATTCATATAATTTATTTCGTTCAATTAGTTTTATATAGAATTAAAAAGCAGAAAAAAAAAACAAAAACAAGAAAAAAAATCTGAGTAGAAGGTAAAAATGCGTATGAAATTTTTATATTCATCCATATACTTGTATGTATTTATTTTGTATTTATTTTAGTTTTTATATTTATGCTAACAACTGAATTACAAGCAATGTAATTGCTGATATAGCTTTTTTTATTTCTTTTGTTTTGTTTTTTTTTTAATAACGAATTGACAATCTTATAAAATTACGATTACATACATACTCGTATTGTAGTAAATGCGATCACTCAATAAAATGTCAAGCTTTAATTTTTATTTTCATAGAAAATTCTTCGTTTGTTAAATGGTTACGTTTTATGAATTTTTCTTTATTTTTTTAAAATTTTTTTTCTTTTGCTTTGACTTACTTGTAATGTGAGTCATTTATTTTTGTTTTTGTTTTATTTTTTGTTAATCTAATTTCATTTTATTGGATATTGTACTATAATATTCAATCATATAACGATTATTATTTATTTGGCGCCTTGTAAATTAATATTAACATCATAATTAGACTTTTATTTACCAATTAATGAAGAAATAATTTTTTTTTATTATTATTTTTTATCCCCCCCCCCCTACTCACATTAAAACATATTTTTACATATGTGTGTATGTATTTAAAGGCGGTATATGTATTAAGATCGTGACATGAATTCAGGTAATTCGCAACATGAACAATTTATTTCTTTTACATATTTTTATATGAATATGAAAAAATACACACACATACATATGTACATACATTGGTCTGCTTACGATTACAATGTATATAATATTATACATACATACTATATATACTGTATAATGGACGACTTCATAAAATTAGAAAATTGTATAAATACTCGTACATAAATGACATTTATTGAGATCGAATAACCTTCAATTCGTTAAGATTTTTTTTTTTGAAAAAAAAAAAAACGAAAATATATACACACAAAAATCAAATGGTAAAAAGACGAAAAAAAAAAAATTGTCAAAAAATATGAAAAATAAAATGAAAAACCACAAAAACCACTGTATTTGGTAAATAAAACTTGACATTGATATCTAACTAATTGACAATTTTTTGTCAATCAAAAATCCTTTTGTTTTTACTGTATTTATTTTTTCGTTTTGTTTTCTTCTTCTTCTTTTGATTATTTTTGAGGTTTTTTGTAATGATAATTTACTGGTAAATTTTTCTTCAAAATATTCACTGTTTTTTGGTAGAAAAAGAAGAAGAAGAAACATGATTAAAAGATAAATAAATAAAACACAATGCAGTATAGCTGCACTTTGTATGTGTGCACCAGTGGTGGATTTTATTACAATTTCCAAAATAAAAATTCTGAAATTAGTACACGTGTTGTGTGATATACTACTCATAGTACTTTTGTGGGGTATACTATAGGTAATGTTATAGTCAATGACCTCTATTGCTCTAGTCTAGACTCTAGAGTATATGTATAGAGAAGAGGGCGGAGCAAGCATTAAATGTTGTTAGTTCATTTTTCATGTTTTGTCATGTAACCTTTTTGTATTTCACTCAGAGAGAAAATGTTTTCTAAAATATGAAAATACGAGTACACATAATACACTTTTACTATCGTAACGTAGAATATTTAGGAACTGTATAGTCAATGATGTTCACTTCTCTAGAGTATGTATAATAGAGGAGCAAATATTGAATGCTTTCAGTTGATTTTCTATATATTTGTTATGTACTTGAACAATATTTTACAGCACGCTTTGAAGTATGTACTTTGATCTGAACTGATCAAATGAGCAATCAGAATGAGAGTACATTACATATGTGTCGAATAACAACCTTATGAGGAGTATAAATAAGATTGTTGCGATACAATTATTCTTTGATTATTATTATACAGTGCATATTTATGCATTAAAGTATTAATGTTAATGACCAATACTGGTTAATAGTGCAGTAGGCAGTTTAGTTAAAATTATTTTTCAATTATTTTCCATTGTTAAAGTTATATTACTTTTATTTAATTATACGAGTATTTTGCATTAATTTTTATTATACTTACTTATAAAGGAAAAATGTTACATTTATCGATTTAATTCCATACCATTTACTGTGTTATATAAAATTACAAGTAACACAATTTACTTAAATATTCGTTTTATTTATGTTTTTTTTTGTCCTCTTATAAATATTATAGTAGAAAATTATAGTAGAAAATTGATTTTTTGAAATAAATAAAAAAAAAAAATCTTTAATTTTTATAAGTACCCGCATGTATCATATACTTATTTAAGATGCATACTTTGTAAATGGTCATACGCATGCATCCATCCGTATCCATCCAACGATATACGTACGTACATACTTACTTATATAAATATATAATATGATAAATGAGTATAGGGCAAGCACAAGTGCATAATTTGCAAAAAAAAGAAGGTATCCTGGAGGTATCTACTCACTTTCATGCTTTCATGTCATAATGATTACTGACTAACTAACTAACTAACTATATGGAGATGGACTGGACTATACTATAACTGATCCATCATTTATGCACGTACATCCAAATGCTTGTAACATATACGTATACATATATGCATACAACATAATATGAGCGTGTATGATCATTGAACTTAAATAAATTTTTGGATTTTTTCTTTTCTTTAACAGTTTTATTTTGAAATCAGATTCCATGGAACCATTCATAATTTAAGATGCGTTTTTTTTTGTGTGCATTTTTTATTGATTTTTTTTTTTTTTTTTTTTTTTTGGAAAATACATTATTTAATGTAATATTTGTTTTTCGTATGCACTAAATAAATATAATAAAAAAAAAATAATAAGATCATTTTATGTGTATGCTCACGTGATCATATATAAGAATAAATATACGTACAACATTTTTTAGATTGATTATACCGCCACATAATATTATTACCATCAGTTCACCCTGTTTGGTATATCATATCATATTCATTCAACTTATGATATCTTTCAATTAACTTACATAAGGTGTAATCAGTTGTTTTCTGGATAAATTACATACTTTGGATATATAAATGGACATTACATACATATACTTATACTTACATGCATTATTATGTATTATAATATTCCATTTATTGCATATATTCTATGCGTATATACGAATTGTTGTGTATCCGTTATACATTGTTGTTGTTGATTTTTCAACCTTTAATAAATTTCAAATAAATTTTTACGCTTAATATGATATTGGATCACATGCTTTTTTTTGTTGAATTTTTTTTTTTTTTGTTGTTCTTTCTTTTCCTATGAACATGCACATCACTTAGAACTTCAATTATTTTTATTTTTGTTCTTTATTTATGCATTACTATCTAATATCCAATAAAGATTTCGGAGTAATTTTATTTCAATTTTAAAATTGAGAAAGAAAAAAAAAACTTCTCTTCTTTCATAATATTACTGACAACTTAACAGTTAGTTTACAAATTCTTAAAGAAATTTATTTATTTTTTGTTTTTCATTTTCATTTTTCATTAAAATAAATTACGTTATAAACCGAAGATTTTATAATGTGCCATAATGATCGCATATGATATAAGTTTGATATGAAATGATTGATTTTCAAATTAATTTATCTGTACAATTAGCAGCTATTATATACAAACTGATTTAGAAGAACATGAATTCGGTTAGATTTTATAGCGGGATGCGGGATCTTAATATGATTTACGATTTTGGCTTTTACAAAAAAAAAAAAAAGAGTAGACCGGAAACATTCTTTCCTAAGCTGTTATTTTCAGTAAGCAAAGTACTGTGATATTTATTCAAAACTGAGTAAACTTTGCCCTTTAGTGGCAAATAAGAGTAATGAATTTCTTGGGACTACCACTGAGCTACAGAGTCCCATTATTCTTCACATTTACGTGTATGCTGTAATATGAAAAATATATACAGATCAGTGTTGCTATTTGTGCGTATTTATGCTTATTACAGAAAGCCAATATATGAGATTCTTGAGCTCATATAGAATTTGTTCCATTGATTAAAAGAATCATAAAAAAATAATAATCTAAATTTAAGATAAAGAAAAAAAGAACGACGGATATGTTACGCATATTTATTGAAAATTTATTTAAAAAAATTATATACGATTTTCGATAATTTTTTAAACATAATTTGATTAGATAACTGATATCAATAAAATGTCCTAAAAGGTAAAAACAATAAAATTATTAATATTATGTAAATTAAAAATGAGAAATTATGATGGTATTTTTAAAGAAGAATTTTAATAGAAAATATGTACATACATATGTAGATCAAATAAATGTTCTATAAAAAGATTATGTATTATGGGTTTTTATTTTTATTTTATTTCATTTTTTTTTTTAATACATAATCTACAATTTAAAATCTTTTTATTTCCTTGAAATTTGAATCAATAAATTTAATTTTTATTATGCGTACAAAACTACATATATATGTATGTATAGTGTATCTGTCTGTAGGTACATAAATGTACGTATGTATGATGTAGATTAGTATACAACCCACGTAATAGTATATATGAATTCGTAAAATAATCATTTATAGATTTATGAATAAGGGTACTTAGAATGAATGTGTAGGTGCGTTTATAGTATATGTACGAGTAGTGTATGTATATACTTATTTGATAAGAATTTCATATCAAAATGTTGTTCTGTTTTCGTTATCTATGACCACATTTTTATATATGTACGTACAACCGTACATCACAATATTTATGTACTTTTATGTGTATGTGTGTGTATGGCTACTGTCACATTATTCTGATTCTGAATCTGAAACGTAAAATTTCAGATTCAGAATTCACTTTTTGTTCATTCTGATTCTGAATCTGAAAACTCCTTTTCAATATTTTTCTTTAAATTTGTTATTGTTATAAAACACTACTTATCGAGTGAACATTAAACCATCGAACAATAACTACTATGAGTGGCGAGTACGTTGGTAAGACGCACTTTTAAATGGAGGGTGAAATAAAGTTAATCTTCTGTCTTCTGTCTTCTATCTTACGATCTTCAAGTTGTATATAAACAAGTATGTCAATTTATTGAGTGGTTTAGCTATGAATTCAGATTCAGATTTCAGGTACATGTGACATGCTACATTTATTGTCAGCATGTTTCATTTTCTATTCTGAAAATAATCAGATTACAAAACGGAAACACAAACCGGAATTTATTCAGCAGATGAATTTTTCAGAGCCATGTAACAGGTCACATATACTACAATGTATTTGATTGTGATTCTGAAATTTTCGGAATTTTTCAGATTCAGAATCAGTCTCATGTGACAGTACACTAAGTGTATGTATAAATTATATATTATGTAACTTTCTTTACGATCAGATATGAGTTATATTATTACATACAAAAATACTGGTAACATGTATTATTATATAGAGAATTCCATTTGAGAATCATCATCATTCTCCACAGTTATTTAGTTATTCATTTTATTTGATTTTTTTTTTTGTACACTTGAAAAATACTATAGTGTGTATGTGTTCATAACTTTTTTTTTTCAAATAATAATAATTCTTAAACAAATATATACGGGCCCATTATATAAATAAATGAATAAATAAATTTTCCTTTTGTTTAAAAATTTCAAAAAAATTAGCATAAACTCGAGCCAAATTTCAGCAGGTGTCTCATAATTTTATACATAGTATACATACTTCTTATATTTACTATACAGTGTTTATAAAAATATTTTTAGAGTCGTATGTGGTCGTATTCACCAAACAAGATTATCTTTTATCTGGGATGAAGTGTATTCGTCAACCTCATACACTATTCGGATATTTTTAAGACAACCTGAGAGTAGTACTATAAATATCACTTGAACATAACCTTGTTATCAACAGAAACAGCACAGCACTCACATTTTGATAGAACTGTCTAGAGTGTCAGACTTTTGGTGGCTCAGGAACGATTTGTTCCGTAGAGAGTAAGAACCTGCTTTCTAAAGCCATCGAAGAAGAAGAACAAGAAAATAATATGTATCTGACGAATAATCTTGATTGGTGAATACAAGCCTAATAATTATAATACAGCAATATGTATATAAGTATTTAGTTTCTGTTCTCAGCAAATTAATTAGAATAAATTATTTGATGGTTTGCTGATTAGTATTTAATTTATTTAATTTTTTCAAATCTATACGATACATACACCATAAATTACTTGCTGTGGTACTATCGTACTATCTTGATTCTCTATATAAATATCAAAAATATTAAAAGAAAACTTTGGTTTTTTTTTTTATACAAATTTCTAAATACCAATGCAAATATGAAATCAAAATTTTCAAAAACGTTATATAAAAATATGTATGTACATATGTGCATTATATTTTTTTTCTTTTTCTTGGTTTATTTACTTTGAAAAATTCATTGCTACCGCATTCTTTTTAATTTTGAGTCAACTTAGTATTATGTATGTACACATCACATATAAATGTATATGTGCATATAATAAGTATCAAAATGTGTGGCTATATTATAATGTTGTGTTGTGATTTGAGTCCAGTATACATACATAATTAATTGACATTAAAATAAATGAATTTTTGAATGGGTTTTTTTCTTCTTCTATTAAATTTTATTTTACATTTTTGAAATTATTAAATAGAATTTTTGTTAGGCATTCATGTTTATATGTATATAGACTGAGATTTTTAAAAAAAAGATAAAAAAAAACTTGCTTCTAATATTGCATAAATAATAAAGAATTAAGAGTATTGAAAAATGATGACATATTTTTTTAGTGATTTTCAAAAACTTAAAATCTAATGTATATAGCAATTCGTATATAATAGAATTTAATTTGTTTTAATATTATGCCTTATATACCACCATGTAGCTATGTGCCTATGTGAATGTGACTGTGTGTAGTAACAATTTAATAGAGAAAATACATAAGTAAATTGATTTTGATAAACTTTGAAAAATAAAAAATAAATAAAAAATACTTTACATAAATATTCATCATTTATATAAATTTAAAAATTTCTTTTTGTATACAGCAAGGATAGAGATTAAATTGCATTGCATAAAACAACGTAAACATGCTTTTATGTGTATGTGCTCTTCCTATAATAATAAATGTTCTTGTATTAATATGGGATGGGAAAAAGTAACAAATAACAACATTGTTGCATGTTGTTTATGTGAGCCGGTATTTTAAAAATTTATTTCCTATTGATAAAATTTCATAAAAATATTCTTTTTCATTTCATTTCATTTTTGTTGCTGTACATTTTTCCATTAATATAATTGAAAGGGGATACTTTGTAATTCTAAAGCAAAAAATAAAAATAGCAAATTTTAATTTATCCATATATACATATGTTTATATGTATATGTGTAGATAAATCATAGATTTATGTACTTCCTTGTACATATGTACATTTAATGTATATGAATGATATTGTTTACTTTAGTTTAGTATATACAGCATTATGTACTCGCATGTGCATACACAATAAATTCAAATTTGCATATGTAAATAAATAAATAAAATTATCAATATAATGTCAAGATAATATAAGAAAATCATTTATTTTATTAAATGTAAATTTTAAAATAAATTCTTCTTTTGTTTACATACAATTGTGTATACAGACTTGTATGTGTATGTTTCATTGTTTTTTATTTTTTTACTTTAGAATATTTTTCTATGTCTCTTTTAGAAATTGAACTAATATGTATCTAAGTAAAGTTCGTAAAATTTATACGAGAATACAAGTACTCGATGTACAATTTTAAAAAAATGTTCATCATCATTTAAAATCCTTTTCAATATTAAAAGTTATATTTTATTGAAATCAATTTGATTTTGCTTAACAATTATTTACATAGGTACCGGGCAGTACCGTACCACCCATCTGGTTTATTTCAATAGAAATTTGTAAGAATAATGGCGATGAATATATTAAATAATTTGAATAATTATTTTAAATACCTTTAAACTGTGCGGTTATCTGTTAAATAATACCAAATAATACACAAAATAGGAAAAGATCGGGAAAGGAGAATCACCAATGTGTATAGCTGAATTATGAATTAAACATACCTCAGAACGGTTTACTAAAAAAATCTAAAAGATAAAGGCACATTTACAATTAAGCTGAGATTACGTTCCACATTCGATTTCTCATATCTTCTTCGAAAAATTCTATAGCGCTATCCTTTTTCCGTCCATCCCAATTAATCCAGAGTGAGATTGAAATTGTAAAGTTGTGTTTATAATCTCACACTAGCAATAGGAGAAATTATATTGAAAACCTGTTTCTTCTTCCTATATAATAACTTACGGTAATCTACGTTAAATTACGAATACCATCTAATCTGGGCTAAATTGTAAATGTGACTTAATACTTGTTTATGAATGAATGTCACACACTCAAAAGACAGAGAGTTAAAAGTTTGGGTGACAAGATTATGTAATGTGTTTATCGAATCTCTCAAGTAAAAATTTTTGTGAAATTTTTGGTGCAACTTGTGTTCTCAATTTTCAAATTAGGTCACATTGAGCATGAATGATAGATTATAAACTATTTATAGTTTACGAGTTTCAGTGTTTCAGAGTAGGGATCGAACCCCATTTTTTACGATAAACTTCCTCTTTTAATTTCTATCCAGCGGTCAAACAATTTTTAAGCAATAATCAATAGGGAATATTTTTACATACACGTAACATTTTGAAAGGTTCTTAACTGTAATGATAAAACAAGTACCTATGTATGTCAATAACCCATACATATAATCTGGTTCCTGGTCATTTCAAATCCATATAATTTGTTATACAATATACATAGATTTCATATACATATGCATATGCACACGTGAGGTTATGAGCATGTATCAAAGGAACGAAGTAAAACAAAAAAAAAACTTCATTGCATAATACCCGAACCTAACTAATAATAAAACTAGCTAGCATATAAAATGTTTACATTTTTTTTCTCTTGTAATGTTATGTAACTTTAAATCATGTATAAAAATTATATACAATACATATACAAGTATACGTATTTCATTTTGTAGTTAGACAAATTCATTATGCGATAACAGATCTTGAAAAATATCATGTTCTAATGTTTTTATTCGATTTTGTTTTTGAAACTATTTTCTTTTTAATGCTCAGTAAGTATGCTGCGCAGAAGAAATCGGTATAGAAATTTTGTGATACATTTTTGGCAAAGTAATTTTTGACAGTGATAAAGAAATTTTGACAGTGATTTACTCTATTCTTACTCATCCAAACCAAACTCTAAACCTTATTTAATAATATAAACGAAATGTCAAAATTTCTGCTCCAAACTCCAAAGAAGTATCGTGAAAAATTAAAATTTTTACAACAACGCCATCTAGTGTACATCGCAAAAACACATTTAATTTCTTTCGAGCAGCGTACGACATCAAAAACGGAAAATGTGAACATTTTCCTAACCACTTTCTTTGGCGTTTTTTTACATACATTTTTAATGGAGAGAAAAGTTTCTTTCGCGCAGCATACTGGATTTAACTCGCGTTTATTTTTCAAAATAATACATCTTTTAGACACCTTTTTCGTATATTACTTACATACATTAAACATGGATATCATTAAATATTCTATCTAATATTCATATCAATAGTTAGGTGCATATATTATAGTAAATGATTTATCTAAAAGGAGGATGCTTTAGATAATTTGATTAAAATAATGCCTATAGTTGAATAATTTGTACACAATATATATCCATACATACATGTTAAAAATATAGGCACATATATACGTACTTATAATGATTAGGTACGTATCATATAATGATGAAAATCTTTATAACTAGAATGATATAGGACGATATATACTATATAAATTTAGGTATATAAAAATATTAAGAACGTATGTATACTTCGTAATAATCAATTTACGAGTACTCGCATACATTACATATTTATTATATACACAAGACAATTTAATGTTGGTGTTAAATTGATTGAATGTATCCTGTAATAACTATATACTATTAATTTGCCTTTTTTTTTTTCATATTCGGGCATTTTTCTTTTTTTACCAAGTATTCAGACATTATTGATCCGTTTATAAAATAATTAGATTTGTAAAAAGTTTAAAAAGTTGAAAAGAAAAAACAAAAAAATAGAAATAGAAATGTTTAAAAGCAGTTTATTGATAATAATTATCTCCACCTATCAAACACAGTTTAAGCAGAGAATATACATACATATTTTCGCAATGTATTAAAATATTGAACTAGAAATAGGGCATATTCTGGTGTAACTTTTTATTCTATATGTTTTCCTTTGATACATATCCTCCTATTTTTTATAGTTTTTGATTATAAAAAGACGTGCTAAAAATATATGATATGAAAAAAAAAAAATATTTTTTTTCAAATGTGTGTAGGCAATAACAGTTTTTAATAAAAATTATATACATACATACATAAGTATATCAGCAAGAGTATAAATTTTCTTGAATAAATTGCAGGAAAAGAAAATAAAAAAGATTTTCGATATGCAAATTAAATACGGTATTATGGTGTGGTGCATTACAAATACGCGCACATTATATAAAAATGTACATACAAGTTTGAATGTATAATTTTTTTTTATAGACGTTAATATACGTACTATACTTATACATTCTCGTTAGTATTTATGTACTTCGAGCTCATAGAAAATTCAATAAACAAACTTAAAGAAAATGTTTTTGTTTTGAAAATTGTTTCTTTCAACTTTTGAATTACATTTGTTTTTTTTTTTTTCTAATTTTTTTGCAATATTTGATGTATAATCGGTAAGAAATTAAATTAAAATTGAATTTGAATTGATTACCTTTCAATGTAAATCGAAAATCTAATTTTTTTCTTCTTCTTAGAAATAAATAAAAACAAAAAGGAAACTTTCTTCAACACTATAATGTATGACGACGATCACTTTTGTATGTACATAATGTACTTGCACATGAATGGCTATATTTGAACTATATGATGTTGTTATACAGAGTACACATGTGCACATACGACTATAGTACATATATGCATAAAAAACACCCACGAATGATATCAAAGCATAGATAAATATAAGACACAACATTTAAGGTGTTGTTATATTTTGAAAATAACAAGGACAAAAAAGATAAAAATAAATGAAAAATAAACGAATATTTTTATTCCAGATTTTATTATGTAAATTTTTTTGTTGTTTTTCATTTTGATTAATTTTGCATTTCCGTTGTATGTTTAGGATGTTATTGTACATACACACATCCATACATATGACTTGTATCCGTGTATTTATACGAGAGCATAAATTATGTTGTTCTTGTATTCTTGTTAAATAAAATGTGATCTAATTACATTGATAATATGATAATAATCAGAAATTAATGTAGTTTTTTGTTTTTTTTTTGTCGATTTATTCAATAAGTTTTATTTTTATAAAAGGTTTCTGTTTACATTTGCATACGATTTCAAACACAAATCAATGTTATTTCTAAAAGGAAATCTATATACAGTGGCACATTATTTTTAACAAATTCAAAAATTGTATATTAAATCTTTTGTTTGTTGTGTTGTATTTAGTTTAATCGAATTTTTCATCTCACCTAATTTTCATACATGCACGGGCACACAACAATGTTGTATTCAATTTTCAAAAAAAATTTTCATAAAACGATAAAAGTTAAAGTGACATGTAGAATTGAAATCCTGGATTTGTTCACATAAAAATTAACTGGAAAAGATAAGCATATTTGTAAAGAGAGTGGCTAATGTCGTCAATCGTCATGCTAATTTTTATACAAAATTACCCTGGTCACTGATTGACTGTGAGATAAGGAAACTTTCACGCCATCCTCATGTTGTATTTGATTTTGATTCGAAATTAATTGAAGTTTATAATATAGTTGGGTAAAAAGAGAAAACGATATTTCTATTTGATTGCATGAGTAAAGTATACTGAATAATGAGCGGCATGAGATACAAATGTACCATGCAAGATGACTATAATAGTCTTCGTATGAAGAGGCAATATGAGATTTAATTTCGAAATTTGAGGGGTACAAATGCAAGGGTACAAGTTCACGAAGTATATATCTGTAAAAAAATTAGCTGTGAAAAAATCTTATTTTTTCTTAAAGCCAAAAAATAGAATGAGGTAGGTTGGATTTTGGGTATTTCTACTTAAATATCTCAACAGAAAAAAAAAAATAACGTAAAAACACTTAAAACCTATGTCCTTTTCATTCATATAAAATCCTTACTATACATATATATTTTTCTCACCACACTTCAATGATAATAATTCATGATCCTCTTCTTATAATTTTCTTATTTCTCGAATATTTTTTTTCATTTGCAATGATCCATTTCCATTTTTTTACACACATTGCTCGCTTATTATTATTTTTATTTTAAGATTGTGTGATGATAAATAAAAAATTCAAAAAAAAAATTTAAACAAAAACAAAAGTGACAAAAAACAAAATTACTAAGTGAAAAAAATTAAAAATAAAACGGATTATTGTATTATGTATGCATAATAATAATAATAATAATAATAATACCTAAAAACCCACATCATCAGACTTCATTTCATATTCATTTTAAATGAAGTTTTGTGTTTGTATTTTCGCGTAAGTATAATGTACATAAGTTAAATCATCATTCAGTTATTTCAGTTAAAAATTTATTTATTTATTTTTTTTTATTTTTTTTATGGAGATATAATACTATGAAAGAATGAGTAAAAATTCAAATTGAAAGTGAAATTATTTTGATCAATATTTAGATAATTTGGGTTTTTGAATAAAATGAAGCTGATGATCATTATTATTATTATTATTATTTTTCATAAGTATATTACCACTCTTATTATTATTATGTTGTCGTGTTTAAAGGATCATTTGAAGAGGATTTATAAATTATTATAACGTAAAAGAATGATATAAGTGATTTTCAAGTATCATATACATTATAATATGTATATACGAACGAAGTATGAGTATTATTATATGAAGTATGAATTTAAGTGATTTACATATAACAATCATTTATTATTTAGCACATCATTATCACATATGTGTGTATGTCCTTTATATACTCGTACATATTATATGCATAAATTTATGTGGTATTTTACAATTGACTAGTACTTAATTTTTTTTTCTACATATTTATCTGATTTAGACAGATATATTTTTGTCTGTGTACCTCTACCTATACTATTATCTACTTGACATAAAGAGAACTAATATTACTTTTGTAATGTAGATTTTCCATTATTATTATTATTATTATTATTATTGTCTCCCATTATATGATATTGAAATGTCTAAATGAAATTCAAAAGAAGATTATTGTAAATAAATTCATTTTTCTAAGAATTCATTTTATAATTTTTTTTACATTTTTTATTTTCATATAAATGTACATAAAAATTCTTGAGATTTTTGTGTTTTTCATTTTTTTTGCTGTATTTAAAAATTTGTAAATGCGTTCATCGAGAAGTGTAACTGAACTGTCAAAATACTTGTACTTGAGATCATTTAGAATTTTCTTGTTTGTTTAATTTTAACCAATTATAAATATTTTTTTTTTTGTATATGGGAACCAGTGACAATGTAATATTATGTAAATCCTTCGATAATAATACGAGTAAATTGTAAAGATGATTTTTATTAAATTGTTATATTTTTTTGTATGTAGAAAATATTTAAAAATCTATTAATAAAATTGATCCCATAATTCGCCATTTTTAATTTTTATCGTCTTGCATTTAGTCAAAATATAATTTAATTTTGATTTTTTATATAAATTCAATTTCAGTTTGATTGAAAAAATTCTAAAATATCAGTAATGAAAGCAGTATTAAAAATATCCGTTAAATCATCTTCTAAAATTCATTCATCTATACATCAAGTTAACTTTGATACATATACAATGGTGGATTCTCATTTCACAACATTTTGTAAAAATAAAAGTTTATTTCTTTACTCTTTTTTTTCAGTTCATTAGGGAACACACAAGTTTCCTGTAAATATTTTTGATATCATCATTAACTTTTTTTTTCGATATTTTTTTCTCTTATACATATTTTATAATTTTCTCAATACACTTGACATCTTACATATTTTTTTTACTTTGACACAAAGACATGTCAAGTTCATTTTAAATTGAATTCTTATTTTTGATGACGATTAAAAATGATTTATGATGACGTTGAAGATGATGATAGTAGAAATTTACAAAATAAAAGAAGCAAAACATAGAAAGATTATGTTTATAGAGATGAGACGAAAATTTTTACAATAAATTTCAAAAATGAAATTACAAAGTCAAAAAAAAAACAAAAAAAAGAAGAGAATCACATAGTGGAAGAAAACATCAGTTGGTAGAATAAAATAAAGTCGCAAAGTGTTGTATACTCATAATTATTTAGGTCGATTATATTGCAGAAGTTATTTGATTTTCATGTGAAATTTATTGCAGAATTTTTCAAATGAAATTTTCATTTTTTTTTTAAGTTTTGTATAAATGTTGAACTAAAAAAAAAAATGAAATAAATTTTCCGGATTTTGTATAAATTTGTATGTAAATTATTTTGACACAATGCTACTGTATGCAATTTGCTAATGTTAAATATTGGCAAATATTCAAAAATTTTGTCCTATTTTTTCTTGTTAAATAATATTGAATCAAAATACGAGTGCTTAGTGTGTAAGGTACTGCTAGCGTATATCGTACTATAGTCTATAGTTAGCTGCTAATAACCTCATAACCTCATTGTTACTACTCTACTCACTGTCTCTTCCTGTCTTTTGTATACTTTTTGTGATGTGTAGTGTAAAGCAATGTACAAAGAAGAGAAAATGAATTTTTCTCATGAATGAAAATACGAGTACATGGCATGCAAAACTACTACAGCGTATATCGTACGATAGTTAGATTCCATATCCCAATAATCTCATTGATATTTCTTACTTACTGTTTCTTCCTGTTTCTCGTATACTTTTCATGGTGTGTAATGCAAAGCAAGTGAAGAGAGAAAATGAATGTCTAAATGGTAATGGCATATACAATGTACTAAGGCGTATATCGTACCATCGTACGATTTTTGAATGCCAATAATCTCATTGTCACTACTTACCGTCTCTTCCTGTTTCTCGTTTACTTCTTGTCTTGTGTAGTTTAGGTTTAGAGGAAAGTGTAAAGAAGAGAAAATGAATTTTTCACACAAGTGATAACACGATAACACAGTATGCAAGGTACTATAACCATAACCTATCTATAACGTAGTCCTACATCGTACTATAGTTAGTTGTCAATCAATACTAGTATTTACTGCCTCTTCATATTTCTCGTATACTTCTAATGGTATGTACTTTAAAGGAAGTATGTATAAAGAGGAGTAAATGAATTTTTCTTATGAATGAAAATACGATTACACATATTATGCAAGGTAGTTGTCTATAGCGATACCTCATCGTATTTGCTTTCATGAGTAAACTTCATATTTTCTCTCCTGGATTCATTGTTGAATCTTTACTTCCATATATCCTTCATACATCTCATATTTTAAAACAGTTTTTACTGAATGCTTGATAAAATTTAAAATAATCCGTAGGACAACAGAAACTACATTTTTAATTTTAAAATTTTAATAATAATTCATCCATACATATATCTACATGCAAACTTGTATTTTTTATGTAATCTTTTAGAGTTTTATTATTCGTTTAAATTTTATTGTTTTAATTTATGTCAGAAATGTAAAACTAATTTGAATTAATGCGATAAATCTTTTTGTTTGTTTGTAAGATTATCAGATTATATTATTTATTTAAAAGTTGTTTATGAGAAATTTAATTAATATATCGCGCGTTAATGTTTTCAACTATTACAATTATTATACTCCTGATCGTTAATAACAGAGTTTCGATTTTATATAAATATAAAAATCGATAAAGATAAATTTTGTTATAAAGATTTATTATATGACGACGATATGTATAATTAAGTCACGATTTCATGACGTGAGACAATTTAATTTGTATAAAAATTATAACAAATAAAAAGAGTATATATAACGTTATATTTGTTTTGATTTAGATTGCATTTTTAGATCACATACATATGTATAACAAGTGAAATAAATCGCATGTACGAGTATTGCACACTGTACCTGTATGTATAACTTTGATTTTTTTTTTAAATAATTTAAAATTGAAAAGACAAAAAAAAAATTAATTTTAAATGATTTTTCGACGATATGATTAATATAAAAGATAATTGAATTTAATTTTATTTCAGTTTAACTGTACAATATATGTATGTATTTAATTGATTGACCTAGTAAGGACTTTTGTTACGGTCTAATGCATATCATTTGATTCAATCAATTCACTACAATATTGTACAGTTTTGCATTATATTTTGTAAAATAAATCAAACACTTCAATAATTAATTTGTTATTGTTCTCGAATTATAATTTTCATCAGAGATTTTCTTAAATTTAAAAATCTACGAAGGTTATGTACATATGTACATAATAATTTATTAATGAAAATCGTGAAACAATGAAATATTTTACATGCATATGCACATTAAAATTTTCTTATCTGTTTCATTTTTCACATAATCATTTTGAATGACAGATTATAATAGTTAAAAGTTGAATATTATTGCGCATATTCATTATCATTATTTGAATGAAACTGTCATTTGAACTTGAAAATGTCATTTTCGTTTGTAAATGATTGATGTACGAAGTACGAGTATGTATAAGTAAAGTAGCCAATTTTGTGTCAACATTCCTAAATAAAAAAAAAAGATTTTTTTTTTCACATATCCTTCAAGGTATTTAATATATTTATGCATTTTATCTACACATGTGTATACATATTCTACGTGCATACACAGCTAAACACATTACTCACAATCTAATTAATTTCATTAAAATTGAAAACATTAAAAATGAATTTAAATTAATTTTTATTTTAAATAACTTAACGATTTTTTCTTTTGTTCAAATAACATACACAGAAAAGCATACATCTACAACTACATACATTTACATTTACATTATTTTATATCTCATCAATCTTTTTCATATACAAAAAAAACGAAATAAAGTCTACATTGCTAGTTTTTCTCAAAGTTTTTGTTTTTTTTTTTATATTTTTTGTAACAACTTCAATTTATTAATTGTTCGGTGTTATATTTTACACGCAAACCAATTAAAATCAATTAGTAAATAAATGTCTTTTGAAATAAATACAAAAAAAAATAATATTACAAATAGAAAATCAAGGAAAATTAGTATTTTAAAAAAAATGTATATATTTATTCTTAGAAAATGAATTTTAATCAAAACAACAATCATTCATGTGACAAGCGATTAATTGTTATAACGAATTGTATGATACAAACAAACGAGTATTATCGTTTGATGGTTATAGATCACACACAAAATATATCACTGCTCTATTCTCTATTTTTCTACTTTCATTTTTCTACTTAGTATACTTGTGTGTGAGTTTATTGTTTTTTTTTGTCATGTATGTATTTCTTCCTTTTTAAAAAAAAAAAAAACGTCAATTTAACAACATATACTCGTACATAGTTACTCTCATACAACGAATATTCAGACCAGACCAATTCAGACGACATTAAATGCGAGCATGTAGTGAAATGATATTGTCGATGGACATATACGTATCCAATATCTGTGATAATAATTATTAGATATAAGACTTAGGGTCGTATCCAATAACCAAGATTATTTTTTTTTATGTGAGATGAAGTGTATTCATGAACCTCGATTATTACACAATTCGGATATTTTGAAGACAACCTGAGAGTTTGGTACTATAAATATCGTTTGAACATAACCTTGTTATTAGCAGAAACAGTTCCAGAACTCATATTATGTATGTATAATCATCACAACACATAACCTCTTTTACATTTTATAATATAAAAATACTAACTTATCGCAATCAGCTGACACTCCGAAAATGAAGTAGGAAAACAAATTTTATCTACAAATTGATGAATTAGCTTAAAATTATATGCGGCTAAATTCGACGCATAATTTTGGTTCGTGAATACGACCCTTAAAAGAAAAAAAGTAAAGAAAATTCAAATAAGACTGGATATTGTCTGTACATTTATGAAATTAACAAAAAAAAAAGTTCATATGGCGAATGGATAGAATACGATTCAATTGTCACTTTTGATGTGATCATCTAATAAAATTTCAAAGTTTATTAGTTTGAGTTCAATGAATCCTTATTTATCTATAATCTACGTTACATCTACTTACGAGTTGAATCGAGTATGTGTATATCTAAGAAATATAATCTTGACGCCTATTGAAATTTCTTCACTTTATTTTTTTGTTTTCTTCCTTTTTCTTATTAATTTATTTTATTTAATTTTCTTTTTGTATTTCTTTCTTTATATTTATTTACTTGCTTTTAGAGTTAATTTTTTTATTTCTATTATGTATTTTCAGTAATCGATTCTTTGAATATCCTTCAGGATTTAATTGAAAAATTCTGTTATCTTATCATTATTAAATTTTACTTTTGTTGTTGTTGTTGTGATATATTTTTTTTGTGTAACCAGTGTAACTTTTATTATAAAAAGGACAGATGTGTTCAAAAATAAAATGATGAGATAAAATTGATGTAACAAAAAAACCATAGTCAAAGTGTCTATAATGTAACTACTTATATTGCTGCACTACAAAACAAGATGTATAGGTATCTACTCCTGTTTAGTTGAAAGTGTTTGGTGTTTGGATTGAGCGTGTGTCGGTCTTTGATTTTTAATAACTAATTTTTTTTCATTCCTTTTATATCCTTTATGGAAAAAAGGGATTATATAGTATGGGTTACAATACTAGATGTTACATAAAGTGTGTGATGTAAAAGAAAAAAATTAATTGAAAAGAAAAATATATATCATGTTTGTATTCGATGACACGAATTTCAAATTTATCTATTTACATTTTTTTTTTTTTAGATGGTATCATAACTTAAAAGTATAGATCTTAGAGTATCCTTATATAGAATATAACATGCTTATAATAATAAATAAAGGGTTTTTAAATGTACTCGTATAGTAGAGTGTTATAATATCAAAAAAATTATCGTATACGAAATGTTTTACTATATCAATTCCTAATCAGATGATTGATCAAACTTTAATGAAAAATGATATCGACAAAAAAAAACTTGAAACAGAATCTGTCATTTATTATTATCAAAATGTTTTTTTTTTCATCAATATGAAACCGTATATTTTTCATGTTATATACAGTCATACTTAAAAATGTATAATGACATTTTTATTTTATTGCACTATGGAAATCACAGAAATACAAACATAAGAGGGTAGGTCAACAATTTTTGCGGAATGATATGTATATTTTTGTAGAGATGAATGAAACTTGTTAGATTTATTTTTTAATACAATTTTTTAGAACGCTCTGGAAGTAATTCTATTCCTCGAAAATAAGAAACTTTGATCTTGACCGTCAAAGTACTCATTTATGGCTACCTTCAGTTCTTCATTGTCTGCAAAGTGCTTTCCACGTATCTCCTTTAATTCCTTTTTAAATTTTGGAAATAAATAATAATCACTAGGAGCGAGGTCTGAACTGTAGGGCGGATGACTATTTTCTGTGAAGCCACACTTCTGTATGGCAGCCATCACAGTTGACAATCTGTGTCGTGGTGCATTGTCGTGCAACAACATAAATTATGACTCATCAGACGAGATAACTTTCCTTAAAATACTGTCACAAAATTACTATAGATAACATATTAATCTCAAATCTCGTTTATATACCTTCAAGGGTTCGATTTATCGGCAATATAAAACGGATTCAGGAAATTCCCAAAAAAATACATCATTCCGCAAAACCTTGTTGACCTGCCCTCGTATATGCATAATACACTCATATTATATGAACATAAGATGTAGAAAGCATACATACATTAACATGAAAGCATTCACGCAAATTCATTTCTATAAATGTGACAAATAACACATTAGAGTGGGTGAAATTACATGAACAATAATAATTGTGACAATTTACACATGTTTAAGTTTTTATTTTTTGTGTTTTCTGTTTACGCAAGATCTTAGATATGTATGTATATGTATTTCTTAAATGGACAATAATTATTATTATTGTATATACGATTCGAGTAAATCAATTTCCATTATACAATTGGCTGAATGGCATAATGTGTCAGTCAAATCAATGAAAGATCACTAATATACTGCTAATACATATAAATTTACATAAATGTAGTAGATTTTATCTGTGTGGGTATATAGAAAGTATACATACATTATGTTTATTGAACGATTAAATACACATTTACATTTACATATTACATGATATGGTAGACACACACTCGTAATCGTAATTTAAGATTCGAATAATAAATCAAATTCATTACAACGTTAGTATATGCATTTGTATACAAGGAGTATGAAATGATTTTTTGACATAATATGTGATCGAGTTCTATACTATGTAGATATTTTTGCAACAATTAATGTATGTAAAATATGAAAAAAAAGAGAAGGAAAATAAAAAAAAAAAACTTAAATAAATAAAAATGTAACAAGTAATAGATACAATTTTTATCACATTTATTTTTTAGGTTATGTTATAACGGTCCAAATAAACTACAGATCAACAGATCATTAAATCATTTCATGTATTCAGTTATTTTGTTGTAAATTTTCGTATAATAATTTTTGTATAATTCGAAAGTGGTAAAAGTATAATTCATTGAAAATATTGTAAATCGTTTATCATAATTAAATTCAAATTTGGATTTGTGTAAATATTGAACTTAAATCTATATTGTATTTCTTTTTAACTATGGTACATATAATTTACTTATATTACCTATTTTTGATTCAATAAAAATTAAATCTTAAATATTGATATGATAAATTATTATTATTTTTTTTTCTTTGATTCGAAAATTTTATTTTATTATAATTAATTCAAAGTAAAATTGATCGAACCACACAAGAGAAAAAAAAAAAGCACTAAAAATAAAATAGAAAATAGTTGGATGAGAAAATTCAAAAAAAAAGTAAATAAAAATAAAAATAAAATATTTATGAAAATTTATTTGTGTTATCATCGAAAAAATTACACAAAATAAACGAAATTTTATTCATTGACATTTTTCTTCTCACACAAAAGGTATATCGCATTCGTTTTGAATCGTTTCGAAGATGTCATTTCATTTAATGATTTTCTTTTGTAGATACAAAGCTGGTAGTTAAATATCTAAAGTTGGTAAATTTTGAATGCATTTCAATTAATTACTTATAAATTGTATCATCGTTATCATCTGATATTTTTCTTTACACATGCATATATTTACAGTATTGGTCAAAATTTAACTTATGCCTGAACTGGAATTGGAGTGGAATGGAACAAGTTTCCTTTTTGTGTATTTCAATATTTTGATGTACTAATAATTAATAAATTAATCATGTATATAAAGGGTCAAAGAATAAGATGGTAAGGACACGCCTGCAATTAGAGATGTAAAGAAAATATTTGTGGGAAATATCTCTGGTTCAAGAAAACAAGGCACGTCAAGGAAAAGATGATCACTGTAAGAGGTGGAAGAAAATCTCACCAAAATGAATATTAAAATTTATACAAGAGTTGCAAAGGAGAGAATAGAATGGAGGCGTATTATTGTAAGAGAAGCTATGGCTGGCATCGTGGACTGTGATGCTACGGAAGAAAAAGAAGAATTAATAATAATAATAAAACAAATTTTTTTTTAAAATGTATCCAAATAATTTTTATTAAATTTGGCGATTTCAGTTTATATACTTAAGGTCTATATAATATAAAATTCACGAGAAATTCATTTTTCATCATTAAAATTTTATTTTGTAGATTTTTGTTTAGTTGTAAGGATATAATAAAAAACATCTGTTCTGTTTCTAGAAAAAAACCTAAATCATTTTTAAAAACTTCAAAATTGTAATAAAATGAGAAATTTGTCACTCATGACGTGATAGTGACCGACAATTTCAACCGACACTGTAGTGCATATTCTTATTAGCACATTAAAAATATATTTCTATGATGAATTTTTTTTATAACAGATTATGATCTAATACAGTAATAGTTAAAAATGATTTCAAATTTATACATAATGACGATAAAATTTAATTTAATAATGAGAACTCTATAAATAGTAGAGCAGTTAACATGTTCAAATCAGTATTCATTCATTCATTTTCGGTCAATACTGTAGAGATACACACTTAGCATATATTTTTTTTCTTAAATTCAAAATGAAATTAGTTTTGATTACATTAACTGTTTTGGATTATTATAATTAATTCATATATTATTATCGTTGTGATCTGATGTTAATTTTTCTTCTTTTTTTTTAAAAGTTGGAATATTAGGATAAAAATTTTTGTACTGGTTTAATAGTAGATGGTCTTAACTGTTGCTTATGGCACTGTATATAGCAATCAATATAAAAAATAATAAAAATTTTACCAATAAAGCAAAACTGAGCATAAATACATAATGATAATTTCATTCATTTTATCAGTAGTAGATATGTGATTTCTTTGGAGTTTCTCAGTTTTCATTTTACTACGTATTAGCGCACATACTTTACATTCATAAAACATTTAAAAAAAATACATACATACGAGATACGAATATGTATTTTTATTTGAAATTTCTGTAAAAAAAAAATTGATCTTTCTACGAAAAAGTAAATTTTTCTGTTACGTATTTTTAAATTTCTTGATTTTAAATCTTATAGAGATATTGCATCTGAAGATATGATTTAAAAATTTTAACAGATTTTATTCAATCATTTTTGAATTATTGATTAAATTCTTTCATACAAGTATCGAATTGAATTTATTTGTATTGTTGTCAAACAGATTTCAACATTTTTAATAAAAATTGTAAAAATTGAGAACAAAAATGCAGCATAAACTTTCAATTGAAGCACACTTGTTCACAAATGCGTATGGAAGTATGTGTGTATGAGCATCGTATCTAAATGAAAGAAAGATTTTTATGTGATTATAAAAATTGTAATAAAAAGGAAACTGAAAAAAAAAAAAATTAGGATAATAATAAGAAGTTCTGATTCAATTTCATGAATATTATATACGAGTATGTGACTGCATTTATTCATTCATTTTTGTTTCTCTTTTCATTTTTTTTTTTTTTGTTCGAAAAATTTAATTCTATATAAAACAGAATGAATGAAAGTGAATTGATATCCTTAATACGAATAAAATGCATTATTATAAAGTTTTGTTTAAAAAATCCATCTTACACGTGTACAAAATAATAAATTATTATCGTGCCACATACATTCATTTATTGATAGGTAACTACATATATATTGACAAAAAATACAATTCAATTATTTTCAATGATAAAAATATTAATATAAGGTACCTACCACTCGTATGGTACTCACTTACGTAAAATCAGAAAAATGAAAAAAAGAAATTTCTTTTAAATCGAACTATAATTCATTGAAAATTCTGTACATTTAATTTTTTTGGGATTGTGTTTTTGTTTTCTTACTCGTGGTGATTGTAAAATGTTTAAATTGCACACACAAAAACATACATACACAAAATATAAACACACAACACTATATTATCTTCAAATTAAATTCCTTTTTGTATAAGGGTTGATCGATAACATCTTAAATGGACATTTATATATATTTAGGATGTTTCTTTTAAAATGAAATAAAAATGTTTTTTAATTTTTTTTTTAAAATTTTTTTTTACTTTTATTTTTCATTTGTTTTTTTTATTGTACTGTTGTTTTATTTTGTTTTGAAATAAGAATGGCACTTGTTACAAAATTCAAAGATTGTAATCTGAGAAGTTTTATATATACATACTTATTTTTAAATGAAAATAAAAGTAAGACGTTGCGTATCATCATCATATAATATAAATGGAGTTAAATGTAGTACATGAAAATGTATGTTTTTATATACATATGTACTCGTATTTCGTATATGTATGCACTACATTTTTTGTACATAGTATGTGTATGCGTATGTATGCATAAATAATGTAATATTAGAGTGAATGCAATTTCAAATTATAGAATTGAATTTCAATTGAAAGTAAAATTGTTGAAAATGTGTAGTATAGGTATATGTATGCACAAGGTACAAGTGATCGAACAAGAAAAACATCCAAAAAAAAAAAAAAAAAATAAATATATAAATAAGTACATCGGAGACAAAACATGAGAATGAGAACATTAATTTTTTTTTTTTTTTTTTTGAATTAGATGCTGGGCTGGGATGTACATGAATATGTATTAGGTATATAAGGGAAAGTTCTGTCGTTTTTGAACACATGCGGATATATACGTTGCGGATCATTAACATGAATTCTGATTCGACTGAAATCAAACCAAGCCTTTTAATGTGATCCAAAGCAGTAGTTTGATGAATTCCAAGCATGAAGCCCACTTCTATTGAAATTAACATAGGTTTTGTTCTGATGATACTGCGTAGCACTTTGTCATTGACGTCTGATGGCCTTCCTTTATCTTTCAAAGAAAAAACACTTGAACAAAATTTTGCAAACCATTTTTGGCATGTTCCAGTTGTTACTGCGTCCTCTCCAAACACGTAACACAAGCTTTTTTTGCCTACATCAACATCACGATATTCTCTTTTTGGAACTCATACAACATATAATGTCTTAAGTGCACTTTTTCTTCAATCATGTTCACAGTTTTACAAGTTTGAAAAAAACTGATTAAATTACGAAAAAATGTACATAAATGTGCAATCACATACTAATCAAACTGTTTGAATCGGTTTCAGTCGGATTACAATTCTTGCTAAAGATCGATAATGTATAAAAGTGCACGGGTTCATAAACGACAGAACTTTCCCTTATATACCTTAATATGCACTTAATGTATTTTTGTTCAAATTTTAAAGAAGAAAATAGTTAGACAATACACTTTTGGTATTCATAATATTGAAAAATTGAATAACAAAACTAAAATAAACGTACATACATATAGACGAATAGTCTGGTTTCGAAAATTAAATTTTTTTGGTTGCTTTCTTTCATTATCGTAAAAAAATACATAGGTACTTGTGTATTTTTGGGTGGTCTCTTTTTATCACTCTTCTTATATAGAAGTATTTGTAGTTTTCCGCTAAATGTATTACTTACATATTTCGTACATATAGTATTTTGCTGTTCACAAGATAAACAATTCAATTGTTGTTGTTGTTAATGCATTGACAGTTTAGCTCTAGATAATGAAATAATAATAATTCAAGTTCAAGGTAAAATAAAATAAAATTGAAATGATATGAAAACAAAAAAAAAACATTCATTCAGACCAGACATTAGGTACCTATATGAATGAATTGCGTACGAAAAGGAAATCCACAGGAACCATACTTAAGTACTATGATCCGGATCCGGTTAAATAATTGAATAATTACACATTTCTATCATTACATTATGTAAAGGATAACATAATTACACAAATTTCTATTCATTTGTAGGTAATCTTCACAATTCAATCTTTTTTTTTCTATTGTTTAGTTTGAATAAAATTTATATTCTATAGATTTTGAGAAGAGTATACTTGCATGTTCTAGCTAAACAAAAATTTAAATGTTTAACACATGTAGTTAGATGATATTGTTGATTGTCAAGCGAATGAAATTTTTAGGTTAATCGAAAATGATGGCACATGTTTGTCAAGAAAATCTAAAAAAATCTACATATATAAGAATATACGTATAATGTACTGTAAATAATGTGTCTGTGTGTGTGCTTTTAATAATTTGTTGTTTTATTTTTTCTTAATAATTGTATTTCATTAGAGAAATTACTTTCGTTCATCATTACATATTTCAATTTCCATTTAAATATCATATAGTTATCATAAAATACGTAATATGTAATTATTTGACGGTTATAAAAATTTATTCATATACGCATACAACAAGTAGTATCTACAACTATACGAGTACCCACCCATACAAGTGACATACGATTGGCAATAAAAATTATCATTTAACCAGATGATATTACACTTAAAACTCAACGGATAGTATGTGTATAATAACGACAATATGATTAAGTGCAATCGAATTTTTATGTCCTTCGTTTTTTTTTCTTTTTTTTTTAAAAGTAATATTTTCTTTAATTTTAACGTTTAATAAATTTTTGTATACATATGTATGCATGGTGTTGATTGTTACCGTGCATAGAATATGCGATGATAATACCAACATACTCGTATACCAACGACATATACTGTATAATACTTATATCGCGTCATTTATAAAACTGATTAAATCCTTCATATATGTAGGTATAGGTAATTGTTGTTGGTGTTGTTGTTGTTGTGTTATTGATCAATTAATATTATCATCATTATCAAATTTTGATTGAGAAATTTTTCTTTTTTTTTTTTTTTTTGAATAAAAACAAAACATCTCAGGGCCAAAATATTTCTTGTCTTCTTTTGTAACAGCGTCTAAGTACACGTATTTTGTGAGTCAAGAATCAAAAATATAACGTTATGCGTATATGTATAAATATCCTTAGGTTTGATTTATTATCGATTTAACATACAAGCGGAATTACAAAAAAAAAAAATGACTTGCAAGTTGCAAATTTTTACATACGCGCATACATATTACTTTTTTAAATGAGAAAATATCGTTAAATTTATTCGATACAAACGCGATTTAGTGGATATTACACGATCATATTTTTGTATTATTCATACATAATGTATGTATGGGGGGATACGAAGAAGCGTGAATCATTTACTTTAATTGATGGTTATATAAAGACTTTAATTTGTTACATTAATTGAGTTATTCTCGATTAATTATTCTTCAAGTAAATTACGTTATTGAGTTATGATATTAAGGTTTTTTTTGCATTTTTTTTTTGTTTTTGAAATTTTACCAAAATTTTAATATGTATGTTATGTAATGTTGTATTTAATATGACTTCGTACGAATTTAGGGAAAAACGATCAATAATTAAAGTCGCTGACGAAGAAAATTTATTCAAAATTTTTGAAATGCAAAACAAAAAGAAAAGTACGAAGATTTTTGAATGGCATTCTGTATAAAAAATGAAGAATTTTTGTATGCATGTGCAGGTTATACCAAGGATGATGATGATGATGATGGTAATTGTAATGAATAAAAATTTTAATGAAAAATGAAAAAAAAAAAAAAATAATTCATCTTCGAAACAATTTTAGAAGATTCTCTTTCATTTATTCGCGATTTTTTCTTTTGGCGACTTTTAATTCCGAGTTCTAATTTATGAATTGTTTACGCAGTCATAGAGTAAAGTTATTTTGTATAATTGATTTATTTAAAAAAAAAAAAAAAATATGTATATGTGAGTACTTATACTTATAATCTTCAATGCGTATTACACGCTCTAATTTATTCATTCCAAATAATTATTGATATCATATAAATACATTATACTAAAACTTTTCAACCATTAATAATCTGTTTGCATAAAAAGTCTTTCACTATTTTCACTTTTCAGTTAATTTGAATATGAAAAAGTGTAAGCATGAAAATTTTGGTATTTATTATATTTTTCAATATTTTCTTGTTCATTTTGTAGTATTCATTCATCTATACAAAGTATGTATAACTTGGTATAACGTACTTAGTTCATATACGTTTGTATATATTCTGTTGTATTGTGTCCATAAATGTATAGTCATACACAGTATGTACACCTTAAATTTGCAATAAATTTTTAAAATGTATGTACATATAACATATTATGTATTTATTTATACGTAAGTATGTACATACCAGATACGAATATATTTAGTATATATTTCACAGAAGGTCTGTTTAGGTCATATCAATATCCCTAATATGCATCGTTGGTGTTTTAATCTTTTTGACATCTGTACACTTTACAGTATATGTACTACACATATTATGTTACATTTAAAAAGAATTGAAGAAAAAAAAAAACCTCAAATAAAAGAAAAACAAAAAGTAAACTCATATACATATGATTCACAAATAAACATATATGGAGTACACTGTGTAAATAAGTAAGAGACGACGAGCAAAAAAAAAAAAATAAATCAGGAAAAAAAATGAAACAGTGGTCGATTTGTTCGATTTATTGTAATATATACAGTGCACATAGTGCATAAAAAAATATGCATGGCTATTTTAAATTCGATATACATAATAACAATAACGATTTCACATTGTACATACTTATATTAACACAGAATACTACATAGATTGTCTGAAAAGTTTTCTATCTTTTACAGAAGATGACGCTTCTTGTCGAATTTATTTTGATACGATGAAGATACATAGACAAACATACTTTATAAGATGACTGCAGGAAGAATTGTAGTAGCCAATTTTGAATGTTCATTTGTTGTTTGACAGTCATTTTGTATTACTCAATATTAGCTGATTTCGATTTAACAATTCCAAGTATTTGCGAGTAGGAAAGGTAAATGTCTGTGCTAAACCATCTACTCGTAGCTACTCATGGAAAATTATCAAAATTATTCAAGTAGCTTGAAGTAAATGCAAGTAGTTAAGAATAATTTTTGTGTCGTTCGTTTTAAAAATTTATCCTAGACACATTTTAGTACTCGCAAGTACTTGAAATTGCCAAATCGAAAGCACTTTAATATTAGCTGATTTCGATTTAACAATTCCAAGTATTTGCGAGTAGGAAAGGTAAATGTCTGTGCTAAACCATCTACTCGTAGCTACTCATGGAAAATTATTCAAGTAGCTTGAAGTAGATGCAAGTAGTTACGAATAATTTTTGTGTCGTTCGTTTTAACAATTTATCCTAGACACATTTTAGTACTCGCAAGTACTTGAAATTGCCAAATCGAAAGCACTTTAATATTAGCTGATTTCGATTTAACAATTCCAAATACTTGCGAACACAAAAATGTGTCTATAGGATATGAGTAGCTGCGAGTAGATGGCTTAATATATACATTTACATTTTCTCCTCTCAAGTAAGTACTTGAAATTGTTAAATTGAAAGCTGCTAATGTTTTTGTAAAAATGAAAAAAAAAAAAACGAATACTGTCTCAAACTTCAGCGGTTGCCATGACGAAAAATTCATGAATTCGAATTTGTATTCACCAGATCAGGCCCCTAGACTCCAAGTTTGGCTCGGAAGACAGAAGTTTTTGTCAAATAGAGATGTCATCATCATATCCGTGGAAGCATATGTTGAAGAGCAAGATGGAAACTCTTATATAGAGGGGTTAAAGTGATGGGATTATGGGAGTATCATTTGAAAAAGTTTGTAGACTTAAAAGAAGACAATGTTGTAAAATAAAACATATTTTGACCGAAAAGAAATACTTGTTTCTGTGCTAGTTAGGCCAGACAGAAACTTTTCAGACGAACCTCGTATATTCATATACGTTATGCACATTATTTCGTATAGTAAAGTACTAAGTATATCCTAGTAATCATCATGTTTAGAAAATATAAAATTTACATATATACCTATTACCTTACAAATACATGAAATAATTTTTAAATCATGCCTATATGTTTATCTAAAATCTATATACACTTAAAACTGCTTATTATTCCGTATGTACATATTTAGATGTTTGGATATTATTAAAGTACTTACAATCACATATGCAAATATTTCATACACTTAAGTACAATGAATTCAGATTAGTAAAAGGTGGTAATGTACATATAAGTACTCGTATATACATAAATACATTAATGTAGATTTCCACATACTGACATATTATTACATATACAATGCATATAATAAGATATATTATAAAATACTTATATGTAAAGTTAAAGAGACGTGTGCCAGTGGCAAAATATTTTTTGCTGTACACCATATACACAAAAACACATTTATATATCAAATTTCAAGTAGTTTTGTCGTAGATATTTGTATCAGACCAATGGAAAATGTATAAAAGCAAAATAAAGCAAAAAAAAAAAAAAAAAAAAATTTATGATTCGAAAAAATAAATGAACAAAAGAAAAATCATGGGAAAAAAATTTTTACTATACGTGTGGATTACAAGTAGTAACAGAAAATATTGAATACAGAACACTTTTTGGACCTTGTTAAGAGAGGTGTTTCGGGATTTGTGTTTCGTTACCTTGATGACATGAAAAAAAAAAATATTCATTTTTATCGTCATAAATATTTTAGATGGACAATTTGCAATAATAATGGATCGTAGAAAATGTAATAAAAGAAAAACATTTTAAAATGTATCCAAATTCATAGTCTACAGCTTCTGATTTGATTTGGTTTTTTCTCACCTCTACAGATAGGTATACAAAAAAAAATAAAATAAAAAATGGGTACCTACCCATAGATTTATATTTATTTATTATCTAGTATCGAATTTAAAAATTAATTCTACACAGGAGTTCATGGAAAAAACATTATTCAATTAAATCACTTCTGTGAGAAAATCACTATACGCAGCACAGCACATATACATTATACGTGTAAAGGTGATCGATTCATAAATTTTTTTTTTCAAATTTTTTTTTTCTTTAATTATTCATTCAAAAATATATTTTTATAAAATCCTTTTTCAGATCTATATCGCATATACGAGTATATAACATTTTTACTTTCTAGTCATATATAAATATAATTTTAGATTTGAATTTATTTATTTAAATACAAATTTAAATTTATTAAATTAATTCATTGGATTTCGAAAAAAAAAAAAAAAAAATTATGTCCATATATACATGCTTAGTTATGTAATCGTGCTTAGTTTTGCATAGATTTTGAACACCTTTTTTTCTTTATTATGATTTATAGACACTCATGCGATCGAAATATTGTATATAGCATTTTGAATTTGAATTCAAATTAATAGTTTATTACCTGTTCCGATCGAAATTTGAATAAAAGGAAGCTTTATGCGCAGATCACAACAAAACCTTTTTATTTATTAAATTAAAGAATATAAAATGATCTCATCCAAATCTAAATCTAAATCCTAGCTATAATGGCAATAAGAAGAAAAAATTATTGAAAATTATTATGATTTCGATTCTAATCTCGTCTTCGTTGAATGGAGGTTTTGATAAGTTAACTACATAAATGTAAATTAGAAAAAAGTTACGTATAAGTTTAGAATTATTAGCAATTTAGAATTTTTAAAAAATAGCATAGCATATTATAAATGACGAAAAATATAAACCGCAGAATAAATTATTGATACATACAACATAAAGGTGCTTTACAGAGGTTATTTTGAATTAATTTTATATCAAATTGAATGAAATAAATTTACATGATTTTCAATTCATTAACGTCAAATAAAATGACGTTTTTAAATGAAAACAAAACAATCAATAAATTCATAACTATACACATATGGCACCTACCTACATACATATACGTACTTACACATGAGTAATAATGTGAATATGTGCTATGAATTTTTAATTTTTGTATTTTGATTTATTTATTTTTCTAATTTTTTTTTGGTTTTGTTTTTGCTTTGAAATATATATCGGGTTATATTTAATTAACTTTCAGAAAAATTAAAAATTCATAATTATGTGTTAGCAATTAATGGAGGTGTATATATGGCGATTATAAGTATAAAATGTATATGTATGTACGTACCATAATGTGAATACAGGCCAGTTTTGGAGTTGAATTCGGTCCTGTAATTTCATAAAATGAAGTTAAATTTTTATTCTTCTTCTTCTGGAATAAGAACAAACTCCGAGATTTATGAATTGTATGACGACGTAGATATCAACACTTTTATTAAGATCGGAAGACTACGATGGCTGGGACACATAACCAGAATGGAAACCGAAAACTCTCATCTAAAAAGATTTTGTATGACAATGTTGGAAATAAGAGATCCACATGAAAGTCGAGGAATCGATTGTGGAATTCGGTGCAAGAAGACCTATAAACAAACTGAAGATTGAAAACTGAAGGGCTTCATCTTTGGACAGAACGGATTGGCTGGGGCTCTTTTAAGGATTGTAACGCCGTAGCAAAAGATAAAGAAAATTAGATTTTTAGATCCACAACATATGAGTAAATAATAATAATTTATATATGTATAGAGGAAAATTAAATAGCATCTGTACGGAAAGAAAATGGGAGGTACGAGAAAGTTGATAGAGAGAAAGATTAGCGTTGCAAGAAATTTTAATTTCCCATGTGATTATTCGATATTAAATTGTAGTAAGTGTTTTCTAAAGATTTCGAGAATTAAATAAAATGGAGTTGTACCACTTTCAAAGTGAATAAACACATATGTATTAGCACGTATCTCTTTGATATCGGGTGGAAAAGAATTCAATTTTAAATGATTCGATAATAAAATGCAGTTTTTTTTATATATTTTCATAAAAATGAAATTTTTATCGTAATATTGTGCTCCTATAAGAATGGTACACACGATCACTATTTCAATGTGTATACGTATAGTATAAATTCTATATGAAGCCATGTACATACGTAATCTAAGTATTGTTCGCGTTATTGTATATAATATTCATTATAATGAATTTAGCCTTTGGCTACTGGTCTTGTTCTAACAGAAAATTAATTCTTTTTTTTTTTGTTCTGTATTAGTATATACTTCTTAGATACAATTATTTTTATCAATTATGTATTATATAAATTATTTTATCTTTGACACTTTATGTCAATATAATCACAGATAATTGTTATTATTTTGATATATAGGTAGATAAAAAAATTTTATTTAGCTAATATTATGTATAGTATATAGTGACAATATGCGAATATTATATTCTACATTATGTACATACATATTTTAAAAATCATTTTGTTAACAAGTTTTTGTTTATCACTATTTTATTTATTTATTTATTTTTTGTTTGTTTTTGCTGTGATCTTTTTGCATACAATAGATATATACGAAGTATACATAATATAATTAGATGAAAAAAATATGATAAATAGAATAATTTAATATAAATAATTATTGTATTTAAATAAAGTTAAAAAACAAGAACATTTTATATATACAGAGCGCTCTATTACTATGTTATGAATTTTTGTTAATATTATTATATACTCTTAGGTCTTAGAATATTTTATGTTCTACATTTTTATGTTATGTTCTTAATATAATAACAATTATAATAATATGTATATGATACAAAAAAGGCTTTATATAAAAATAAAGAAAAATCTTCATGGTTGAATTATATACATGTATATGTATGTAAACGATTTATGATTAAACGATTTGCAATTTTTTATATGTACTCGTATTTGCGTTTTGATTTTATAGAACAAACTTGTAAGAAACGCCTTAACCATAATAATAATTATTAGGCGCCGTTTTATAAACGTAAAAATAAAATAAAAACACAACAAAAAAAAAAAGGATAAAAAAATTGATTAACAAAAATGAAAAATAATAATAATCGTTTAGTATTTATCGTATATGTATGCAAGTACTCTCGTAATCGATAATAATAATAATAAGATGTTATATGGTTTTTGTTGTATAAATTTGATCAATTTTCACGTAACTAAAAACTAAAAAAAGGAGAAGGAAAAAAAATGTACTTCACTTTGTTGTTGTTTTGTAGTAGCGATAATAGTAAATACCGACAAAGAAATTAGAGTGTACATACATTGTACACATACTATAATCATTAAAAAATTTCCATATATAAGACTTTGAAAAAACAAAAAACGTGTTATTTACAAGAATAAAATAAAAAAAAAAAATAATTTTATGAATGATGATGATTATCATTACCATCTATAGTATGTATCATATATGTGTACATATACGGGTATGCGTGTACAAGGATTTCTGTATAAATATTTTAGCTTAGCGCATATAGCATGTAGCCTTCTAAATATAATTTCATGCAATTTTTTTTGCATCTTTGCAAATATTGTCCAGTTAAATTTTGGTTTTAAGAAGGTGAAGAATATATTTTTGGGCGGTCGGTGTCGCAAATTGTAGAGCAAGAGCAACTGACATACTGATATCGAAGTTCAGGTTCGATTCCTGCCCATGGCATAAAAGTAAGAAAAATAAATTCAATTCATTGTCAATTTTCAACTTTTATTAACCCTCAAGGTTCATTCAGATTTGAATGAGTACCAGGTACCAGGTGCCAGCTTGCTGGGAAAAAGAACTTAGAAATGCTGATAGGATAGATAGTCTTCTTGCTGTCAACAAGTAACACAAAGTATTATAATTATTATAGCATTACAATATTCTCATAATAGATCCGTCTAGTCTCTCTAAGCCCTATCGTATAAGAGAGCTTGCTTCTCTATACTAGCAACTCAGTGCAGTGGTTCGCAATCCACGTTAAACTGTAGGTGCACGCACATGATAGTTATAAGTGTAGAAATTACTTCAGTAAAAACCTTGGCTCACCTACAGCTGTAGTGATATTGATGAAGAAGAAGAAGAATATTATTGCAAAATATGCTTTAATAAATTTTGAATTATGATGTCATTGATATTATTTAACGAATTAATGTGTTATCATGCAAGAATTTAGTTAATTTACTTTCACTTTTTTCCTCCATTTTAGTTATAAAATTTGATCTTTCTCAATATCATTTCTATACATAATTTATGATACTTTCTGTTTAGATACAGTATACATTTGAATTCAATATATAAACATTATATACGCTTTTGTACTTACATGTGTATATTACCTAAATCAATTTATACATTTACAAATATTTCCGTTATTATTTTGATTGAAAGATCGAATTTAGGAAATTTTGTTAAACATTTAATGAATGTTTATTATTTTATGAGTGAAATTATTCAGGTCATATTATTGATTCTTTCATTTCGTGATTATTATACAAAAGAAACCAATTAATGTTTTCTTTCATTCTTAAATGAAAAAAAAAAAAACAAACAATCAAGTTAACAATCTTTTTCGACACCTTAAAATGTAAATGTTTTTTTTTTTTTTTTTCATTTTCTATCAATTAACTATATTACATTTTTACTATATACATTTTCTATAATTTAATATACATACAAACATTTTTGTAGTTTAGTTTTCATTTAAATTGATTTCAATTTACTGGCCCAATTAAATTTGAATAATCTTTATAAGAAAAAAAAAAAAATATGTAGATATAATATACGAACGGTAAATACAGTATGTATATATATGTACAAAAATTTAATATGAAAGATTTGAATAAGATTGAGGCCATATTTACTATCTCTATAAATATCATCTGTTTTACACTATATCTTTTCACACCTTTCTTATTTATTTATTTATTTTTTTTTTATATATTTATAAATACAAACTTGTATCACATATGAATGAAAATAATTACATTTCATTTAGCTATATCTCTTGTTATTAATTAAACTTGAATTTTCATTATTATTTTGTTGAATTTACAATAGGCGTTTACACTGAAAACATAGTCAATTATAGATTATATGAAGTGAGAAAAAACAAAATGATATGCGATTGAAATGAAATTAAAAAACAAAAAATAAATGAATGAGAAAATTAAACTTCATCTTGTACAACAGATACTTAATATGTGATGAGATTGTGTGTTAAATAACGCCTTTTTGTCATTTTTTCTCTTGCAAAATACTCGTATGTATGTACATATGTATGTATACATGAATGATCTAATTTGTAATTTGAAATTAGAAATACAATCCTAGTGAATATGATAATCGATAATCATGTGTGGATGTCTTTGAGAGAAAATAAAATAAAATAAGTGCATTAATTATTATTAGCTGCATCTTTATTATAACAAGTATGAACTAAAGCTGATTGAACTGAATAAAGACTGAAAAAAAAAGTAATATAGTTATTAATTTCGTCATTGATTACAATGCTATACGGTTACATGAGTTTTATGTATTGTGGATTTCCCGGTTAAGTACTCCTAGGCGTCACTCGAAGTTTCAAAATGAAAATTCAAAAAAAAAAACGGATATTTTTATATTACTCGTATATATAAATGGATATTTTTCATTGTTTTAAATAGTTAATTCAATCAAAAATTCAAATTATAAAAAGAATAAAAATATAAAAAAATTCTATTTGATATTAAATTTTAAGAATTCTGATTATTATTTATTTTAAACAAGAAAAATCAATACACTTGATTTGCAGCACAAGTGTTTAACGTATGAACACTTGCATTGTATGCATATTACTGAATTAATTAATTATACTTCTTTTATTAGATCTTTACATTCTTACAGAGGTGCATACACTCGAATAATTATAAATGATTTATTAAACTTATACTTAGAACGAATACAGTGAATATTTTTCTAGAAAATTAATTTTTTCTTTTGCCTTCAATCTGGTATCTAGATACGATAATTTTAACGAAGACCTAGTGCACCTCCTATAGTGTTAGCCAGTCCAGTCCACCAACCTCTTGTAGGAGAAGAACGGCTCTGCCAATTGCAAGTCTGATCTATGTCCAAAAGGAGCTATCCTCAGGTGATCAGTACTCCCCCAATCTTCTGCTGATCTCATCTCTCAACCTTTCAAACTGTTAACATTTTGCGCATACTAAAAAAAAAAATACTTACTATTCAAATCATTTTCGCATACCAATTTTTCAAATACGCACAGTTAAAATTATTCTTTTATCTGCTTTTATTATTATATTTCAATTATCAGTATGTATGTATATTATTTACAATACACACATACACACCAATATTTTGTATACGTACCTATGTGAACTACAGAAAAATTTAGATAATTAAAAAAAAAGAAAAAGAAAATCTTTGAAAAAAAAAAATTACAATGTCTCCTCCTGATGTGAACACGTATAGATTACCATATATGATATCCTGTACTGATAATACTTATTTTTGATTAATAAACTTTTGATACTCTATATAAATTTATATTATGTGATAAATGTAAGAGAACATACTCGTATATACTGATGTACGCAACTATGTATACGAGTACATAACCTTATATACTTACGTGTGTAAAAATATCTACGATTATAAATCAGACAATATAAAAGATCTTAGAAAAGGATTATATGATATTTATGTAAATTAGAGTGTAACATTTTATTGTTTGACATTCTCAGTACAAAACAAAACAAAACACATGTGATCCATACATATCCCATATCGCCATATCAGTTCAAACATTCAGTATCCCCAGTAGTAGATATTAATTTTCATATTCATAGGTTCGCACCTATTTATGGTAATAAATATGTACGCATATAGGTATATGTCTGGATATACGAGTATAAGTATATGTGTGGTGATGATATACGGTCATAAATGAATTTATAGATAATGGTAATGAATGATATTCTAAAATAAAATAAAAATAAAATGAAACTCCTTTTTCTAAGAAGAAAACAGTTTATTTTTGTTCTGATTTTGATTTTAGATTATATATATACACACACACACATACACACATACCACTGTATAATGATCAATTTTTTTTTATTCGTTGAGTTTTTTTGCATTCTTTTATTTATTTATTTATTTTTTTGTGGTCAGGTTTATAAATCAATGTTTTTGTAAATTTTCAAATACTTTTTTTTTCGTATTTTTTTTTGGCATTTTTTTTTATTGTTTTTCATTTGCTTATACGCATAATATCTTTTAAATCAGTTATAAACAAATTGATTATCATAAGACACAATAAAATAAATTTATCTTTTGATAATAATCATGAAACATATACATATAAAAAAACGAAATGATTACTACAGCGAAAAAAAAAGATGTAATAAAAAAATACAAGGATGATTAACTAAACATTTTGTATTACATATATTCCATATTATAGTATCTATATAATATTTTTATTTTTGGAATTTTTTTTTTATAAGAAGCCACTCCAGATCACATTCCATATATACGTATGTATAATATTATGCACTAATACATATGTCGTAAATTTGTTAACCAAGAAATTTATTCGTATTTCTTTTGTTTTTTTTTTTTTTTGCTGATTGTTAATTTGATAAACAAATTTTCTTATTTATTTTTGTTTTGTTGTAAATTACCTAGGTGTTCATTATAAAAAGAAGAACAACAACAACAAGAAGAAGAAGATAAAAAAGAAAAATTTCAAAGATTTCGACGCCTCTTTTAGAATATTAGTTATGTTATAGTTAGTATAGACTTTTATTTGATTTTTTTTTTTCGAGAATTTTCTTGTATCAGTTTTAGATTATTGTCTGCGTGTACGATGGCGTAATGGATGATGGATCGATACGAGAATGTATAAGTAATCAGTGTGCAAATCATGTGTAAGGATGTATGAAATATATTTTTATGTAAATGCGTGAAGAACACAATAATGTATAGTATGCATATAAACAATTTGTCACAATTATTAGTGTGCTGGATGTGTGAATGAATTGTACAATGTGATATTTTACATATTTTTGTTCTTGTTCTTTAATCGTCTAATTTCTTATCAAAATTACAATTTAAATTCGAGTTTAATCATTTTGAAAAAATATGTACCTAAAGTTTAAAAAGGAATTTTTACTGATGACAATTAACATTAAAATTTTCTAGAAATTTTAGCTCTTTTTTTCAATCTTTTAAACAATTTCTTTAGTTTAATAGAAGTTTTATGTATTTCAAGTTTGGTAATACTAAACGAATTTAAATAAACTTCAACCTTCAACAGTTCCATATTGTATAATGAACGAATCCTTGAATTCTTGAAATTATTTATCGTTTTTTAAATTGAATTAACTACTTAATCTGGATATATTGATGATAGTAAACTAATAGTGAAAATAGCACATAAGCACATGGAATTTGGAAGGAATCCCATATTTGGAAGGTTGCTAACGATTTTGAAAACTGTCAAAAATAAATTCAAAATCATGAGAATATGAGTACATATTCGTATGTAAATTTTTTTTTTTTTTTGTTGTGGGAGGACTTACTTAAAAATGTGTTATGCATTAAGATTGATCATAAAATTAGATATGTATTATTATTATTGAAAGATTTAAAAATAGATTTAAAACAATTTAAATGAGATTATAATTCGAAAATAATTTGTTTTATTATTTATTTTAAATTAAATTTGTATTTTTTGTTGTCGAAATTTGTTTATTATAGAATTTTTTATTTGATTATTATTATATTATGCTTACTTAAAAATATATTAGATATAGAATACGAAATGACATACAGATGACATAATTTTAAGGTGTGTTCTTATTATTATCATAATTTTTTTCTTCTAATATTTGAATATTAATAATGCATTATACACAAACATATGTACATATTTATTATAATCGTACATATCACATATCACATACTTAGATACAAGATAAATACATATGTAAGTCCATAAAATAATACACTTACATGATTTATTAATGAATTTATTTGAACTTCATTTCTTTCATTAAACAATAAAAATTTTTTATTTATTATTATTACTTTGGTTTTAAACTTGTTGCTTGTTTATTATCTATGTTTTCTTTTTTTTAATAAATAAATTCATTTTGTACGGACAAGTGTAAATATTGAAAAATGTACATACAAGTATTTGTCTGTATGTGTATATGCGTCAATAAATATATAATAATATGTAAGTCATCTGATCTGATTTATTATGTTAATTTTCTTAGTATAATTCTGTACCTATAAGAGTACAGTGCTTACAAAAATTATTTGTTCATAAATAAAGAAACCATAAATTGGATTTAAATAATAATTGTAATACTTTGAAATGTCATGGAAAGACAAACTTAGTATGTAACTCAAAAGTTTTACAGAGAATGAGAATAAACAAATGATTAGCAACAACGCAATCAAAGAAAGGAAACTGAGATATACTTAGATCATATTACAAGAAGTGAAAAATATGACATTCTACGGGTGCTACAAGGCAAAATCTATAAGGCAAACGCAGCAGAGGCAGAAGTAAAGTCTCTTGGTTAAGAAATTTATCGGATTTGGTTCAACTGTCCAGATCATCAATTATTTAGATTAACAGCAGACAGAGAGAAGGTGGACGAGATGTTTACATATATACCTCCGTAGTGGAGAGGAACTTTAAGAAGAAGAAGAAGAATACTTTTAAATTTTTATAATTATCTTTTTAAATACTAACATAACGAATACAATAAAATCTCAGAATTATTCTTAGAAGAAGAAGAATATTTAATTAATACTTAATTTAACTTTTAAATTATATTTTTTTCTTTGTTAATCGAGTTAGTAAAGTAAATCCAGTTTACAGAACTAGATTAATATAATCCAGTTGTACAAATAGATCATTCAGAACTGAATTTGACAGATTGGAAAATTAATCCAGATTATCGATATAAACTAGATTAAACTCTTGGTTTGCCTTCGGTATTACTGTTTAAAGCATTTAGTCAAAAATTGTAAATTTCACAGAAATACCATTCTATATTTTAGTCCTGACCCCTGAAGAAAAATAATTAAGAAATTGTACAAAATGGAGCAGGAAGAGAGACAAACAGGAGAAAACAACTTTGTTACTCACAAATAATTTTTTTATAACCACTGTAATATACACCTACTTAAATAAATAATTTATTATGTCTATTTTTTATTTATATCATATGTTTTTTTTGCGTAGTATAATTTCTTATGATTAATGTTGTAAATAAAGTCAAAGTTCAATTAAATATAATTGAATAATAATAATAATAATAATAATAATAATAATAATAGAAGTAATGAGTATTATAAGTATGTACATAAATTTTCATATCAATAAATTAACATAATTGATTTTTACATACAAAGCTAGGCACGTATAGGTAATAGGTAACATTCAATTACAATTCAATATTTTATAATTTATTCCTTATGATAAAGACAAAATTTTCATTTAATGACTTCTTTTAAATACCTATACGTGCATTCGTTATTATTCATAAAATCGATCATTTTTCTTTTTTTCAATAGATACTAGCTGCTTTCGATTTGGCAATTCCAAGTACTTGCAAGTACAAAAATGTGTCTAGGATAATATTGTTATAACAAACGACACAAAAATTTTTCGTAAACTACTTGCATATAACTTGAAAAATTTTTCATGAGTAGCTGAGTAGCTGGTAGTTGTGAGTAGATGGTTTAGCACAGACATTTACCTTTTCTACTCGCAAGTACATATTTGAAATTGTTAGTCGAAATCAGCTACTGTACTCTTAGATCAATGTACAATTTACAATAGTACTTTTGCGTAAAATCACGTACTTTATATATGTATGTGTATTGTGTAGAATCCTACATAAATTCTATTTATAGTTCTTTTATTTTTGTTTTACTGAAAAGTTCTCAAATATTCTATCAGTTGCCTATGCCTAAATGTTGAACTAAAGTGATGATAAAATATGATATTTTCTTCTATAAAATATGAAAATTTGCCATAAATACATAAACATCTATAGTACCAATAGTACATATATACTATACATATATCATCTTCTTCCTCTAGATACAATCAAAGTTTTGAATTCATCATCATGCGTTTACATGCATTGCATATAAATTACATATACTCGTATGTATGACCAGATGGTCAGAGAGAAACAATAATTTCCTGTTGTGATATTATTATTGAATGTCAAAAATTGTTCTCACTTTATCTAGGAGTCTATATCTATGGCAATATGCTGGTTGACAATTCAATAAGTTGACATAATTTTAATAAATTTTATGCCTTTACTATGATAGGAATTCTATTGTTAACACCAGATACTGTATTAAAATGTTTAGGTACATACTTATAGTATGTATATATATATGTGTACAAACATTTCGTTAAATGTAAGCAAAACTTAACGTTTTCGTCTATTCAAAATGGTGTAAAAGTAAAACAATAAATAAATTATTTTATTTTTGTTTTTTTTTTTTTTTTTTTGGATCCTTTTCGAGGACAAAAACAAACAAAAACAAACATAATTTGTGTAAGGATTTTTTTTTTATTTATTTTCATTTTGTACACACAACATTGCATCCAATCACAATATTAATGACGACAATAAGAAAAAAACAAAAAATAAAACAGAAACTAACAATAACAAAAAGTCGATATGAAATACACTGCGAAAAATAATGTTTATTTTCGTTAAAAAAGGTCGTAGGAGGTGTATTTATTTTTATTTCATTTTTTTGTAATGTAGTGTAGAAGTGTATATAGTATATGTATAGTGAGAGTGTGGGTAGATAAAAACAAATTAATAACAAAACAAGAGATATTTTCGGTTTTTTTGTTTTTTCTGTTTTTGTTTGGGGGGGAATTAAAGGTACGCAGCGCGATCAATTAACTTCATTTCGTATTCAACATGCATTACTTATTTTGTCTGTCTGTCTACAAATTAACAGTGTACTTACATTTATCTATATATAAATATGTACGCTTATAACCATATATGAACATACATATTTGTATACACATATGTGTGTACCGTACTCATATTATATCGCTTTAATGAACTTTTATTTTGATTGCAATTATTTGTCAACATTCAAGACATTATTTGAGTTTAATGAAAGTGAATTTTAATTCATAAACATATTATTATTATATACGAGAATGTACTATGTTATTTTTTTTTTTATTAATCGTAATATGATGACAATCCTTTTTTGTTTTGTTTTTTTTGTGTACTTAACAATCTTTTCTTGGTTTTTGTTTTTGTTTTTGGTCTTAATTTATATTTACATGAACCGAAATGATATAAACTTGAACTTGATCATTTCCATATAACAACATTAGTACATAAAGTATGTTTGGTTTGTTGCTATATTTATAATGTATATACATACTATGTAAAATTGTGATATATTTACTGTTTTATATTATATCTGTATGTATGTATGTAATGACATTTTTAAGGTTGATTTGCTTGTTTCACATTATAATATGAATAAAATCATGTTAAATTGTTTATAATAATGTACATTACTTCTAAAAATGCAATATGTACAAAATATAATATATATTATGCCCATATTATGTTTAATATGTATTATAAATTTGAAGTTATGTACATAATGTACAAATATAGTTATGTATGTACGCATATTTAGAATAAAATTGGTTAATGTATATGCATTAATATGTGCATAATAAATAAGATTCCTTCTTATAGTTTTATCGAACAGGTCTATTAAGAGAGAAAAAAAAACATTTATTAATTTTTCTTTTACATTTATTATGGCGCGACAAAGATATAAAAATATGCAACACATTGTGTAGTAAGGGCAGTTTGAAGGCCGAATCCATATAATATATAACCTATTTATTTATGCAAGACAAATAACATACTATAAAAATTTGATGGAAAAAAATAACGTTTTATGGTCAATAAAAAAAATATTTAATATATTCTTTAATTTTTGTTTCTTAATATATTTAGTTTACGTTACTGGGAGAATCTTAGTCATTATATTACGTATACGTACGTACATATGTACATACGAACGTATATATATTTGTACGTTTATAATAAAATAACAAATTAAATTCAAAATAAAATAATACTTGAAAACTCTTTTTATAGATTCTTATATGTAAATTCTGGACATAGAATTCATTTATTCGAATCGAATCATCCGGTTCTCATTATATTCGATTAGTCATTTTCCGGACTCATCATCAACATCATAATATGATATTAAGTGTGCCAAAAATATATAAATTTATGTTACAATCATGATGAAGATTTATAAATTTTTGAATTTCGAAAAAGAAAATATGTATTTGAAAAATGGGAAAAGAAAAATCATAAATTAACACAAATTTTTATAGTAATCTTCACCAAATATTTAGGGAAAATTAACACATGATCTTTATATAATAATTATCTACGCTATTATAATTTTTCTTCTGGGCGTGACCTCCAATTATCTCTATTTTCTGCTTCAAGCCTCCAGTTATGGCATGCTAATATTTCCTTGGCGTCCACGTCTGCTTTGTCTTTCCATCTTTTTTGGGGGCGGCTTGGTGGTCTTTTGCTGCCTTTTGGTGCTCATTTTCTGTTAACAATTTTTTATATTATTCGTTGCTCAGGCATTCTTTGAATGTGCTCTGCCAGGCTTAGTCGATTCGTCAAATTGAATCGACGCTATCATCGTAGAAGTAATTTAACATATCGTGTGTACTCGTATTTTCATTTTTGAGAAAAAGTTGAATTTCTCTCTGAGTTTACAGCGAATATTTTACATGGAAAACTTGGAAAATCAACTAATAACATTTAATACTTGCTCTTCTACTCTGTACATACCTATACTGCATATCCTATTTTGCTTTAAATTCAAGTATGTTTTCAATTGAATTACGTGTTTATTTTGAATTTATCATGAAACACTATTCATATATGGTCAGTCTGTTAATTATAAATTTTTATTTCATTCAATTGTGATTATTATTCAAATACGTAAGTACATAATATTGTATTCTACTATAATCTGGAATAAGAAAATCAATTACACTTTGATATGAATACCAAGGAAGTTTGAAGAAAAATTATTAATTTTTGTATAAAAAATTATGAAATTCTATACTAAAAAATTTTATTTCAAAAAATGGTTACATATCATTTAGCATCCCTACAAGCATACTGCATATTTGACAATCAATTCACAATCATCTATTTATCTATGCATGCTAAACTAAAAAAGTAATTTAATACAAGAGTACACATTTTTTAGCATGAATGTGTGAGATAGCTTGGATTTATCATCAATTCCATGGGTTGTTATTTTTATTCAAGATTCTAATAAATATTTTAAATTTAAGTAATTTACTCATACATTCGGTTATGATTCGTATAGAAAAATTCATACCTATTTACATTCGTACAAAATGTACATAGTTGTGAATATATATATTTAATAACTCTCAGATGTGAGACCTTATTTTATTTATTAAATTTACATAATGCAGTATGATATGTGATTATTTATAAAAAAAATTATTAATTAGAATATGTAGGTTACATATGCGAACAATGAAATGAAATATATATCAAATTTATCAAGTTAGAAAAAAAAAATAATAATAAAAAATATTGTATGCCTATAACAGTGATTACATGCTAATAAATGTGTAATAGTATACTTATTTGTAGGAAATTATAATAATGAAATTTATATGGAACAAATTCGAAAGGTGAAAAACGATTTTGAATTAAATTTAAAAAGCCGGTTAATCAGTAACAATTTATAACAATTTTTTTTCTCGTTTTTTTTTTTTTTTTTTTTTTTTTTTTACATAATGCACTTTTATGTACATATGTGCTTGTGTATACTATATATGTATGTATATATTTTGAATGATCATTTCTTTTTATTTTGATCTAGTGTCTATAATGTTACCTATACAAATTGGTGTGTATGTATCCATTATAATGTATACACAATGTACCTACCTGTTTGAATAACACACAATATAATACATTCATTTATAATGATCACCTTATACACATGATAAAATGCCTAACGCATACTTGCAAATGAGTGTGTGTGTGTGTGTTTGTTTTTTCTTTTAATTTGAATTTGAAGTTTCGAAAAAAAAAAATTAGGTATCAAATTAAAATTTAATCGTGCTCAATCATTACCATAGAGAGTTGTTATTAATATATATGCCTATATCCAATGCATATATACACACAAACATAAAATCCATGTAAGGAATATGCATTATTATTATTTGTGATTGTGAACGTTTCAATTTTCAAGAGTTTTGAAGGTGTGTAATTTTTAGACAAACGAAAAAAAAAAAAATTTCATCTAGAGCTTTTTTAACTATGCAATGATATTGTAATACATTGATATCTTCATTATGTAACGGACCTATTTTTTTTTTTTTTCGTTATGTTGATTTTGATTTTTTTTTATTTTCTAATCAATTAATCATGAATTTATGAGTGTGTTTGTATTTTTTTTCTTATTTTTTATTTCAAGTATATTATGTTTGTAAGTATGTACCTTTTGAAAAAAGTGTATAAAGGTAAAAAAATTTTATATTTTATATTGTATATACGTATATATGTATGAATACGCGGTATATCGTATTACAAGCCTTTTACCCTAATGTCAATTTAATAATGAGCCATAATCTCACATATCGTGATCATGTAATTTAGAAGTTGATTATGCGAGTATGTATATACATTCCTTTTTTTGTTATCTTTTTTTTACTATTGTTCGATATCATATACTAGATAGGTAGATATGCGTGTCATGCGTATGCATGCAAAGTTCTTTAATGGATTAGATATTTTATAGCATATATCGTTATAAGATGATTTGGAAAATTATAAAAGAAATTTTTGAAATAATTACATTCTAATTTGAATTTAGAGGCGTCTGTTCTATCATTATAAATTCTGAAGGTGGTAACATTTTAATTTCATAAAATTATTACTTAGTTTGTTATTTTATTTTTTAAATTATATTATTAATCGTATTGTATAAATCTAGGGCTATGGGACTTGTTACAGAAAATTGATCACACACTTACGAGCATTTAAATACAACCTAAATGTAGATTTGTTATGTTTTACAACAGAATAAACTGAAAGAATTTTAAAATTAAGAAAATATAAATAGAAAACAAAAATAAGGAGCATTATGAACTTGACCTTTTTTTTTCTCCCAACATGAAATTTCTTCATAATAAAATATTCAATTTCAATGTCATGTTACTGGATCGTCATTTTATTCATTTATTTCTTTATATGATTATGTATGTATGTACACACGCATGTTTTTTTTTAAATCTAAAATTTATTATTCATATTCCATTCATTCATTCATTTATTATCTACGCGTATACATAAAAATTTCATTTTTAAATTCTAAAAATGCTTCTTATAAAAATCAAACTTCTCTTTTTATTCTATCATTTAAAATTATGATGATGATGATGAAACGTTGATCACATAATAAATAATAATTAATCAAAAAAATCATAACTGTATTGGTAAGTAGTAATGTAATTTTTTTTCTACTACTTACATTACATTCCATTCAGTACATAATTTTGATAAATTATATACGACATTAGTAATATTTACCTACACTCAATAAAATTTCTACAGTTCCGATTAAAAATATTAGAATATAATCGAACGAATGATTAGATTGGGTATTTTTGTTTTTATTTTTCAAAGTTTCTTTAATACTGCAGGCACACTACACTGTACACTTCAAGAAGTATGTATGTGAAAATGTGAGTGACTGATGTAGTAAGGGAGGTAATTGGCAGCTAATTATAGTATCTAAGCTACTGATTAAGTTACGCCATTTTAGTATATAGTACACCTCTATATGCTATAGTATAGTAACCTACCTATATACTCCAGTATAGCACCTTTATTATAGCAACAGCCCACTCATTCATTTCTCCTTCAATAAAATACGAGTACATGCATATAATGTGAGAAACACGTAAACCTCTCTTCTCTAACAACATTTTGCAATTATTCTATACTAATTTTCTCTAAATGCAAAAGTTGTATAGCAAGTAGTGTAGCAATGGGAGAGGATTTATTGGCAGTCACTATATAGTAGCATTGTACACTTACACCTGCACTATGATCTAATGTTCTGTGACATTACTATACTGTTACTACTACGTTACTCTTGTCTAAACTCTAGAGTACCTCTAGTTATATTTTTATATCATTATATCACTAGTGAGTATAAGAGTACATGTACGAGAAATGATAAATATTTTAAGTATATTCTACATTCTGAAAAAGCAATGGTGCGTGGAACTATAAAAATTTCTCTGATCGTTCATCATTATACTCTTGAACATTATATTATAGATGTGTACGGTACGAATGTACTTTAATTTTTATTCATACATAAATACGAGTACATATATGCATATGTATACTCTATTATTGGTTCTACATATATTTCTATATACAATAAAAAAAAATTATTCTTATGATCGTGACATTAAAATTAGAGAAAAAATGACAAGAAAATGAAAAAAAAAAAAAAACAAAAATCAACTTTATGATTCATTAATTCATGATGTTTTATATGATGATTTAGAAGGCAAATAGATGAATAGATGAACACTTTTGATGAATGACACACTAGAATCAACAAAAAAAAATATATATATATATAATATGTAGATGAAATAAAATAGTTATCTACTCACTATCGAATATAATTGAATTTACATACTGTATACCGTATACTCGTAAATGCAATAATTACGAATATGTGCATATGCATATGATATCAGTGTCATTGTCAAAATAAAATTATTATAAAATAGACATGGTAAAATTATTTTTCACGTTTTGTAATTTTATTTTATTTTATTTTATTTTTTCTTTAATTGAGGAATAAGAGTAATACTGATTTATTACAAACAGAACAACAACGAATATAAAACCAGAAACAAATTAAAAATCGTGATTTAGTCAAAAAAAAAAACAAATTACAAAAAAAAAATCATAATTATTACATACAGTACTTATGTCCGCATGAATGCTTATGCATGAATTTTCTGTCACTCAATTAATAAATTCTTTACGAAATTTAATGCATAATAATTTGTTAATATTGGCCCTTATTATGAGTGTCGATGTAATATGGTCTCGCCATAAATTATCGCTTCGACTTAACAAATTTTCTATTATGAGTGGCGTTTTGAGGCGAAAATATCGACATTTTGTGTCGATCAGGTGAAAATAAACGACAGGTATATATGCTTTGCATATAAAATAAGGCGTATTTAATTATTCTGCCTCGATTTGTTTAAGTTTAATTTAATGAACTAAAGAAAAATCACCGAAAATGTTGGTTGAGTGAGGTAACTACAAACATCATTTCCGATTCCTTTCTGTTAAGACCCTTTAGCAAAAAAATCTTAGGGAAGCAGCTAGTCTTATAATATTTGGAACACAAGTTCTTCTTACAGGATGAGGTATCTTTGAATCAATTTCATTTAATGGATATATAAATATCTTCTTAGAAATTCTAAAATTATTTTGAAACCTGAAAGTTTAATCTCTGATTGAGACACCTTAATAAGTTGTAGTACCTTTTAGTCTACTATTTCACCTTTTATTATCATGCATCTCTTAATGCTCTTCTTTTACGTCAAAGCATAAGGAAAATATCTATCGGGTGGCCAAGGAAACGTTGGTGGGATGATGTAATTGACAACCAGGCAGCGACCAGGAAACATGCAGCGAGCGATAGAGTTGAATGACGGCGGCGACGGCAAGAGACGATGGTTCTTCATGGACTGTAGTGTCAACATGATGATGATGATAATTGAAATATTTATGAAGAGATAATTAAATTTTAATTTTCTTAAAGAAGCTTCTCAATGTGACAGTGTACAAGACATACTCGTATTCATTCATATTTCGAAGATTAATAAATTGATAGAAGTGCTGTTATTCGTTTTTTATTTATTGTTCTATTATTGTTCTGTAATTGAGATTTATTATAGAGCCTTTACCCTTCAATTAATTTTATTTTTAATAGTTTTGAAGTTACTTGTAGTTAAGGTTATTGATTTATGACATAATTTTGAAACTATACCCAATATAAACATGGTATCAGCGGTACATATACTATATTGCATCGTATTAGATGTCATTACAAAGTCTGAATCTGGATTGGATGAATGACAATACACATAAATGAAACAAAAAAAAATTTTTTTTTTTTAATACCAAATTGAATAATGAATATCAATAAATTGCAGTATGTAATTTGCAATGAACTTGTCAATATTAGAAAAATTAAATAACATTGCACATTATACAAATACTCATAATATGCATGGTTATGTTATAATTTTATATACGAGTATAGTGTAAATATTTATAGATTTATACATTATGTGCACATACATACATATTTCATTATCACATCATTGATTTTGATAGATGAAGTGTAAAATTTTTAAATAGACACCAGACAAATATCTGACCTATACATATTTATATGCAATTTAATAATAAATTTTCTATAATATACATATGTATACACATATTATTATAGGAAATTTAATAAAGAATGACGTATCATTTGATTTTATTGATTTAAAATGAAATTTCATTCATGATTAAATATTTTATAAATTTTAATTTAATCATACTATAACAAATATGTGAAATTGAAAGTTTTCTTTTTTTGATTAGAAATTGATTTGTTGTTTTTCGTATAGAACAAAAATATAGAACAAGAAAAATAATAAAAATAATGATTGAAGAAGACTATAGACTCTTATATATTAAATTGAAATTAATTTTTGTATACAAAATAATGAAAGTAGAAACGTTAGTTATCTTATGTTACTTTTGAATTGATGAAGTGAAATTTAATTCTTCTTCTTATATTTTTTTTTCTAGAAATTTCATATTTTATTGGTCCATTAAAATCTATGAATCTACGCATACATAAGTGTTTTGTTATATCGTTGAAAATTTCCATTACGATTATGAATATAATCAGTGCTATTCTCTTTCTGGTCACTTTCTGGTTTCTGCTAACTTGAAAATCTGTTTAATTTCATATGAAATGTTGACAGCTCGAAAAAATCTGTTAACTAAAGGAATTTATATTCTGGTACTAAAGTTTAAGTAAAAAACTTGCTAAAAAAAACTTCTAACTTCGGCCGAATAACTTGTAGGTGGGCAAATACTTTTTTTTTACTCTGTGTAGTTGCCTTATTTCGGATTTGAATTTAAAAATTCCAAAATTTATCATACACCAGAATACGAAATTTAAAGTATTTGCTATCAAGTCAAATACTTAAACTAAAAATCTGCTATAGTTAAAGGAAACTGCTAACACGACCAGAATAGATCAAAATATTCCCCAAAAAAAAAAAAAAGTATATTGACTTCATTTTCATTATTAATTTAAATATGAAATTTCATCAATTTAATAGTCAATAATAAATTGAAAGTTATGTAGATTCAGTTTCAATCTTTGGTTCTTTTTTTTCATTTTTATTATCTCAAATTTTATTTGTCTATAAAATTTCATATATTTTTTGTTTTCTTATTTTAAACATTTGTTTAACAAAAATATATTTTTTTCGCACATTATTCATTTCATAAACTTATACGATATATGTATACATCCAAGTATGTATATATAATGGATATTATGTATATACACTTGAACGTATACATTTATAGCACATACGATACGATGAGTATATAACAAATAATTAGAAAAATACTTTCGGACATTGAACTATAGGCAATAAGAAAAAAATATACATATATAAATTTTCATTGTTGTCGAATGAATTATGAAATTCCATTTGAAATTTTATGTACTATACGTACTACTTATATACTTTTTTTTCCAAAGGAATTTTTAGATATTTTTAATGTACACATATATAGACAACATTTTATGACATATTATATTCAATGTCTCAAGTGTAATTTTCATAAAATTTATAAATATTTTGTGTACGAGTTTAAAGTGGCTATACATATGTGCCTATATGCATTATATAATTTTGCATTCATTATTCATTTATAAATTATAATTAAAACATAAATTATCTTCGAAAAATTTTATGTACATACATATTATATGATGACCTTATAATGATGATGTTAATTCTTTGATATTAAAAAACCACATTATGTTAATCGTAAAAAAAGAAATAGATAAATAGTGCAAAAAATAAAAGAAGAAGAAGAAGAATAAAAGAAAAATAAAAACATATATCAGAACAAACATTTTAATCTTTCAGTTAAGTGTGAGATTTTATAATGAAAACATAGTAAAACAAAAATATAATATGTAATACCACAATTTAATGTACACATATGTATGTATGTACGTAAGTACATACATTGTGTACATAGAATAAGTACATCAATAATATTAAATAACATATAATAAGAATACACGTGGTTACAATATTATGAAATGTATATAAGATTCAAGTATACTTACATATATGATGTATTTCCTTATAAATACAGGGTGTCCAAAATTCGGAAGGAGAAGAAGAAGTGAACTCAAAAGTTTGCATTTTTTCCACAAAATTTTGAATTTGATGTAGCATATCTTTGGCATCACTTGGGGCCAATTTGAACAATTCAAGTATCAAAGTAAGAAATGATTAATTCTCTTTCCAATGAATGCAAAATAATTGGAAACGATCAAGGATTTCGTGAGTTATGATCACAAATAAGAAACAAATCACTTGACCTCCTTAAAAAAAACTAAAAACTTCTGAGCTCCCTAACTCCTCACCCCTTGAGATTAGCCCTCCACCCTTCTGCCATACGATTTTTTTCGTTTCTCAGCAAGACATATCGACTGGCAAAATGCCTGCACCCGGACTCGGGACACCCTGCATAAAAATTCAATTTCATGATATGATAATAATATAATAAAAGATGCATTGTTACACTAACTCGTACCAAACTCATCATCATCATCATCATATCATCAATAATAATATCAAATATTTTCAGTATATAATTTAACAATATCCATGTATTTATACTCGTATGTAAATGTATGTATATTCATATATATATATATGCGTGTACCATGTATAATTGTAATAAAATAATAAGTTATTTGAAGAATTATCCATCTTCTTGTTCAGAAGTCTAATAAATTTCACTTTATCATGATGGGTATTAGTAATAAATAACAATAATCAACTTTATGACACAGCAGGCGGTATATTATGTGTATTAACATTATCCGCGTATTTGTATATTCACGCATTATTTATATAAATGTACAAAAGTATGTTTGTGTGTATATGTGTATCTGCAATGGGATACGCGAATAATAAAATAATATATTTGTATAATTTTCCTATAATTTCATAGACATACATATGTTTGCATGTATATACACATTTAAATTTGAATTCCTTACGTTTTTAAGAAATTCATATTACTATGTACTACAGGAGTTAGATATCTACATATACAATTATTTTTATTTTTATATTGAATAACTCAATAGAAAGAAAAAACCAACAAAACAAAAATAAAAAATCAATAAAAATATGTAAAATAATTCAAATAAGAAAGGAGGTAGGTACAATGGTAAACATGCACAAATGTATGTGTATATGTGAAAGATTTACTGTAGTGTACCTATATTTGGTATATCTTGAAATCGATATTGTATAATAATAATCAACTGATTCATCAATTTAAAATTGAAAAGATCGATCGATTGTATATCAGAAAACCGCATCAATTTCAACAGTATGATAATTATTATTATTATTACAATTCGTTTTGTTTTTATATTTCATTTAAGTTTGATTAATATAATAAAATCACATACATAGGTACATATTCGTGAAAACTGATGGTGAATTTTTGTGCATGTTTTATATTTTTAGTAAAATTTTTGTATACGGTTACGATTTGGATTTGATCAACTCCTTGTAAGTTTTAATTGTTTAAATAAATTTTGAGTCTGAAATGATTATTTAAAAAGGAATTTTATAACAGCGAAATTTTAATACCAAGTATTTATTAGTAGAACTCGTGACTGCTTGTCAAATTAAAAATAGGTTCACGCGAGTAAGACTCGTAATTAATGCACAAGATAGAAAGATTTTAATCTTAAGAAAAGTGTTAAGGCTCATTCAGAATGTAACGCTAAGTGAAAGTGAAATTTCTATGTCTTTTGTTCCTTATTTTCTTACACGACATTATATGTCTGCGTAACTCTCTAATTGAAATTGAAATTGCCAACGTAAAGTGAAATTAGGTTCTATTCCTAATTTCAATTTCACTTAACAAAAGCTATAAATCCAATTACAAAAATGTTGTTAGGAAATTGACCAACAGATGGAGACTTCCAAAAAATGCAAGAATTTCCCTAAAATTCCTTTAAATTCCCACTTAAAAATGGAGAAATTCAGTTGAGAATTTGAAAATTTGAATTTCAAATGTCAATTTAAATAAAAAAAAATTTTTTTTTAATCAAAGTCAAATCTCAATAATTGAAGTGTCAAATTTTTGAATTTCAAAGCTGACTTTGCATTGTGAACAGTGTGCTTTTTCATGAAATTTCACTTTCACTTAGCGTTACATTCTGAATGAGCCTTTAAGCTTCATACTTTCTACTACTTAGAAACCTTAACTCGAGCATAATGTATGCAACACGTTTTGTTTGTGCTGCGCACATTGTTAGTTGAACTGAAGATGTTCAGATTTTTTTTATGACTAACCACAGTCCTGAGAAGGACCTTCACCTCTAAAAGAAGGGTTCTCCAAGATTCTCTATTCTTTGACTCCTCTTTCCAATTTGTATTCGTAGTTTCTTCAGATCCACCGCCACTGACTCACACCATCTATTCCCGGGTCTGTCTCCAGGTCTTGTGCCATCAATATTTCCGTATACAAGCTTTTTGCATGGACTTTTATCGTCCATCCTTTTGACATGTCCAAGCCAACGCAATCTACACTTTAGTAATATTTTTAATTTTGTTAATGTGTACGTATCTTTACTTCTGTGCGCATATGAACCTAGCACATTATGCCGATCTACATTTAATGCAGTAGACTTGACAGCTACTCATACATGTTAAGCATGCTGTGGAGTCGAAAGTCGAAGTCCAAGTTAAAGTCACTGCATTAAATGTAGAAGCGGTATTACACATTCGCCATCTGTTTTCGCTATACCTATAGCACCTCTCATTTTACTCATTTTATAGCATAAGAAATAAACAAGAAAATATATACATATCTGGTTAATAACTCACGATCAGTTTTAACAACTCCACATTTAAGTTTTTTTTTCTCTCTCTAAATAAATTTTAATTATTCATATAAAGTAGTATACTAAAAATAAAAATAATTGTGCATATCATTTACAAATAAAATTTGGTACATTCTATACAAAAATTGTGCAATTTAAAAGTGCAATTTATAATTTAAGTATTTTGAATTTTTTTTTTTAAATTTTTTTTTCGCTTTTCCTATATCTATCCTGTTTAGGAATTTATACTTTTTACGTGTTAAGTTAACTTTTAAAATTTCAAACATTTCATATAACAATCTTTCATTTTTACGTGTACAAATAATTTTGAATACTGCTTTAATTCACAGCATCAGATGAAAGTGTAAGGTACCATGTACCGTGTACTATATACAATTATATACAAATGTACTATATATACAGACTTTATTTTATTAATATAAATTGCATATTTTTCTTTAAATAAAAATATAAAACTGCATATTTATACTTTTATTTGATCATTAAACGATCAACTTATATACTATTTCCAATATTTATTGATTTTAGAACTAATGATGATGCATAAAATAATAAACCATTAAATTCTTTGTATTCATAATAACATAAGAATAATTATTATTTTTTCTTTCTACTCGTATATTGTATAGTATAAAAATCTATATTTATGTACTCGGATTTGTGTATGTAACAAAAGGTGGAAATTTGCTTAGGGTAACGCATGTATACAGGGTGTCTTAAATTTGGGTGCAGGCATTATGCCAGTCGATAGGTCTTGCTGAGAAACGAAAAAAATCGTTCGGAAGGAGTTAGAGTTAGAGTGAGGAGTTAAAGGACACAGACATTTTTTTTTGAGTTCAAGTGACTTGTTTGTTAATTGTGGACATAATTCACGAAATCCTTGATCGTTTCCAATTATTCTGCATTAATTGGAAAGAGAATCAATCAGTCCTTACTTTGATACTTGAATTGTCCAAATTGGCCCCCAGTGATGCTACAGATATGCTACATCAAATTTAAAATTTCGTGGAAAAAACTACAAAATTTTGATTTCAATGTCAAGTATCTCAAAATGTTGCCGTATTTTTGTTAAATCTTTACTTAAAATATTACCCAATGGATTGCCTTTCATTTGTAATTTATCTTATTCAATTATCTGTCGTGGTTTTTGAGTTATAGAAAAAAAATGTAACTGTGGATTCTACCAAGAAAGTTAATATTGGGTCATCCCTGTATAAGTATACGCGTTTAATGTACTTTAAAGAATGATTTTTAGTATGAATTTTAACAATTATTATGACGCCACAATTAAAAATCATAATAAAAACAAAATTAAAATATAATAATGAAAATAAAATTAAAACTGAATCGTGAAATTTTCATGATATAAAATAACTGACCTCACATTAAAGTGCATTCGTAGTACGTAGTACATAATAATAATGTACCATGTACGTATCTACACGTAAACACATAAATATGTATGAAATACTTGTACGTGAAAAATATTAAGTATTTTTTTTTATTTGTTTATAAAATGAGTAATAAAATTTTTTAAATAAATTTCATTACCTCATATACACAACTACTGATATACAATGTATGTACGTATAAAGCAAAATGTGTACGTATCCGGTTATTATTAATTTCTGTAATTAACAAAAATAAATTAAAAAAATATACATATAAATAAAGGATAATGACCTTTAAAAAAGTGCAAGTCAATATACAAATTGAACATTTTAAATATTATTTTGGTCTGAATTACTTGTAAGTACACGTGAACATAATGTACGCAACACAACGCACATACATACAATGAATATGTTTTTGTAAATTGGATATTGGACCATTTAACAAGAATTCCTTAGATATTTCCTCCTATTTTTTTTGCAGTTTGGCTACTTAGTTTAGATTTTAATTATTTCCACCACCATTAATTGAATGCTGACTGCTTATTTCATAACTGAATGATTGATAATAGAAACACATTTCCGACATATGAAAGATCATTAATCTTCAACCCTTGAATTTTATATTCATAGCGTAAGGTTAGATGGTTATAATGATAGCATAACACCTTAAATAAATAGAAAAAAAAACAAAAAAAAATTATTAATGATTTTTGTTGTATACATTTTTTCATGAGCAAATAAAGAAATGAAGAGTGTTTTTGAGGAGTTTTTTTCCGCACAGTGGTCAATTGGGAATAGTTTTGTTCACTGACAGTAACTAGCATAAATACGTTCAAATTCAAGTTGCACATCTATTCAGTATCGTTTTTTCAAATCATCGTGAACAGATTAAGTGCGGAACAACGCATAAAAATTGTTCCAATTGAAACCATGATTTGAAATTTATTAAATTTCGGTCAAATTAAAGCTACTGCTGCTATAGATGCAAAAACCACCGATCAAAATAAGATAAGTGCGTACTATGGTACTATCAAATGATGTAGATTTCTAAACAGAAAATATAATTTGATTAAATTGTCATCATGTAACAAAATGCTTATATCAATTCAGAAACTATGATCATCAACAAAACAAATTTATAAAATCATTTTTCATTATTTATAATAATGTATTTTTTTTTCTTTAAGATAAAATTTTTCAATTTTAAACTAATTGGTAAATTTAAAAAAAAAAATAAAATTCCAAATGTAAAATATTCCTGCGATAAAATATTTAAAAAACTAGTTAAAATAATTTCCGTAGTTTATTATTTTCTTTATGCTTGTTTATTTTTTAAATAAATTCTGATCGAATAAAAAATATTTCGATAAATTTTACTGTTGAATGTATATATAAGTATCATCAACTTTTAAATTAAATATACGAATACATATGTATATATACAAATGTGAATGTAAAATGTAGATATACATATGTGTGTTTGTATGTAGAAATTCCAATTTACGAGTAACATTAAAAATTTTATCCGGTATATATCATTCATTCATTTATCCTTAGCATACATGTATTACACACACATATATACATATGTACATGTATACATATGTACATGTGATTGCTTCTATTATTTTACCAATATAATTGCAATCAATAAAACCAAAACAGAAAAACAAAAACAAAAAAAAATCACAAATATCTACATTATTTATGTAGCTGATGATTGGTCATTGCACTTTTACCCTACATATACAAAATATTGCAATATTATATTTGATAATAAACTATTGAACTTGTATACTGTTCAATAATAATGAATTAAATTGAAAATGCAAATAACTGTAATGATAAATATACGAGTAGGTACATATTATATGCATGTGCGTATAAAATTATATATGTATGTTTTAATATTCTATCGATATTATTTTACATTTGGAATTCTTATTATTATTTTTTTTTCATTGTTGTTGTTATGATATTTATGATCGATTCTGGTGCCAAGTAATAAACGTTCTAAAATCTAATATTTAAAACATTATACGCATATATTCATGTACATTACACATATTATAGATTATTGATGGATGTAATGTAAGTAATGTAAATGTATGTAATATGTAATATGTAATAAGTGTATATTATAAGTTATGTTTTTTATGCTTCTTTTAGCTTTTCAATCAATTAAATGACTGACATCTATGAAATCACATTTCATTCAAACGAATCATAAATTGACTTTTTGTAATAGATAATGTATATAGATGATGTTAGATTATTACGATTGTATTAAGTATGCATATTTATACTACTTCGTACATTAAGATATTTGTAAGTAGTGGAGGCACAACATAAATATTGCCCCAATACTACTTATATAATATTTAATTTCGTATAAAATTCATTATCATATTCTTATTTTAAGCTTAAGACATTTCATCACTCCTGAGATAGACTAAAAAATAGTAGAGTGAAGATTGTTAGTTGATTAGTGAGTAAGGCTAGTATAGTAGCATAACAATTCATTGTATTCTCATTCGTTTATTTTTACTTTCATTCTTGAGAATTATAATAAATATAAGAGAATGAGAAAGAGTCGTTTAATAAGTAGTATAGTATTACATTATGAGTTTAGTATTAGTGAGTTCCTATTCCATTCAAATTATACACATCAAATAGTTTAGTATTCACATCTAGAGAGCAATTATATTACCTACTCTAGAGGCTAGAGAAATATTTAGTTACTCACGACTCGTATGTAGGAGAAACGAAACGAGAAATTGTCTTATCATGTTTTTCACTTGTTCTACACGTTCTACACGCTACACATTTGAGAGGTATGAGAGGATGGAAACTAGTTGTATAGTAAGCGAGTAAACACAGACAGTCTGCATTCATTAATAAATAATTAACATTTGAGATTTGACTTGAGTAGTATGATATATAGTGTCTCATCCAGTTTGTAGTAACAAATGATTCACACACCATACACTCCTAAGTATATATTTACATATATATGCCTTAAATTAGAATTATTTTTCTCCATGCTTTTATTTAGAAAATAGAACTTAAAATAAATTACATATATTCTTCAATCTGCACACTGAAAATATTCTTTGATGTTTTATCTAATTAATGTACTCGTACTTGCTTTTTGGTGAAACACCTTGAATTTATAAAAGTTTTGCAGTTTTTTTTTAAACAAAAAGGTATGGTTAGACTTACCCATGTCTACATAATTGGAATTCAATTGATATTAATCAACTTTTTACAATAATTTTTTTACATAAATTTATACAAATAATTAAAAACACCAGAAGCTTCAAGAACAAAAACATTGTTCAATAATTTGTCTGAATTCATTAAAAATAATTAAAAGAAAATGAATAATTTATATACAAAAATATACTTACACATTAATTTATTACTAATTTACTATGTATTCATACACACTTCAGAAGTATGTAATTAAATATTTTAACACTTTTGTAAAACAAAAATGTATACATACCGAAGACTACTATATTAACCACTATTTACGATATATACATAAAATTAATATTGACACTTGCATTGTTGAATTTAATTGAAAGTAACTGATGTACTTGACAAAGACATTATAGATACAAAAGTAGTAAAATAAAAAATAATATAAAAATGTGAAACTAAGTAAAAGTACATATGATTGTTATCCTTTATAGTAGATTAATAAAAGCAATAATATATGAGACTACATGCTATAGTTTACCCTGTGAGTACGAGTAGTATTTCACACATCATTTGCACTCGAATTTTCCTTCTTCAAAAAAAAAATGTGATTTTCTCTCCAAGTAGAATGTGAATATTGCACATGACAAAACACCGAAAATCGATCAACAACATTTAATACCTGCTTCTCCTCTTTATGCATACACTAGACCTAGAGCAATGAACATTTGGTATAGAGTATAAAAGCTATGATAGTACGAGTGAGAGTACTATTTCACTCATCAAGTATATACTCATTTTTAAAACTTCAAGTGTTACCTAGCGACGCTTAATGGAAAAGTCCGCCACTGCATATATAATAATAGGTTTATGTGCACATTATAAATATTTGGATTATGTAGTGCATAATAATAACGAAAGTTATTTCTCAAAATTAATCAAGCGTTAATTTATCAAATTGAAATCTTTTCAATGTTAATATGCACATTAATTGATTTTGAATAAAAGTGAAATATAATTTTTAGTTTCATTTTTCCTTGAAATGACGGTTATTTTTCATATAATTGAAAAAAAAAAAATGTATATGTACAATAATTATGCAGTAATCTGTGAAATATAACAAAACAAATCAAAGAATATGCACGTACTTGTGTGAAAAGTTAAAAAAAAAAAATTGATATAATACTCCTTAATTGATTAAAAATGTATTTGTATATGTATTCACGTGTATTTGTAAATTGTGTATAATAAACATTTGGATACATAATAAGCGTGTAATGTAATGTACACGTACGGGTAGAAATTTTCTAAAAATCTTCATTGAAATTCGTTGTAACATTCTTTTAGTTAAAACATATAAATCACATAATATCAACATGTTATATTATGTGCAGACCAGACATTTATATACAATTAAATTTATGTAGATATTATACATACTTACATATACGAGTATGTAATATCTAAAGATGTGTATAATTTATATAAATAAAAATAGAAATACAATTGTTAGGTGCAGTATAATTTCTATAAATGTACATAATATAATGCTCATACCAGATTATATTGATTTGAATAGATTACTTTTTAATATGTTGATGGCAGATCTTTAACAGGGATCAACACAAAAAAGAAAATACACATACTTATATCAATGAATACATGAATCCACAAAAGTTTATCTTATCTATAGATATATTATTCATATATGTACGTATCCAAAATATACACATTATGTACATATCTCCATCCATACATACATGTATATGTACTTACACACATACATATGTAGATAAATTTTCATTTATTTATGAATGAAAATTGTGAAAATTATTGTATCATAACATAACACCGTTGTATATTGAAAAGATCAATCATCAACAATATTATATGGTATAGTGTTTTCATTTTTTTTCTGTTTTTTTTCTGTCTTCATATACAGTCACATAGGTATAGGTATTATCTGTATGTGGATAATAAAATGTAAGAAAATAAATAAAATTTATAAAATTATTGATCTTTTTCTCTCTAAAAATGTATGGTATGTATACTATAACTTCAAAAAATTTTTCAATATATGTATGTATAAATTTTCTAACGGTCGTTTATCTATTTTTATTTTGCCGTTAAGTACATTATGTATAAATGTATTTTAATATATGGGCATACAAATATAGATTATTGCTGCGTTCCTTTTAGCCTAGTAAAGTACTCCCAAGTACTTGCAGTCGTGATCATCTACACAATCTCTTGTATTCGAGTAATTTACTTGACAGTGTTGTAAGATTAGCTACGTCAAAATTTTCCGTCAGAGGTTTTTGTTTATCAATCATTAGATATTAAAGAAATAGGTTTAGTAAGTCTATGATATTTTTATTACACGTTTTATTCAATAGATGGCTTTTTATTGTTTAAGGTTATGGAGAATCTAAAATCAACAACAAAACAAAAATTTGTCAAAAAATGAAATACATGACAGCTGAAATTTGAGAACGGCCAACTGCTACTCCAATATTTATATTGCCTTAGAAATGTGTATTCCTTAAAATTTGAGGTTACTTTTTACTTCCAAGCAAAAAAAATTGCGTTCCATTTGCAATTTACTCCCGAGGACTTGGGAGTACTTTACTAGGTTAAAAGGAACGCAGCATATAATGTAGTATATTTGTAAGTACACTCTATCATCTGTATGTAAAATATAAATTATATTTATACACATATGAAAGGAAATAATTCAAAAATACTAATATACTCGTACATAATAGTATAATATGTGTGTATTTATTTATCAGTTTATAATAAATTTATTTTTATTTGATATTTACGTAGGTGGTTAACAAGAAATAGTATGAATATCATTTTAAAATTTATTCTTTTTTAATGATCTAAAATTGTATTTAAGTAAATTTCAAATGTCAGAAAAAAGAATAGTGTAGATCCTAATCGTATATATTACAGTGAATACAAAGTGCATACTTACATACATATTATTTGTATAGAGTACCTGCATCTGTATGCACAATATGCGGTATCTAATATAAAATATTGTATTTTTGTTTCTATTTTGTACCCATACAAATATGTAAGCACTAATTTTAAAATTTGTTATCGATAAAATCTGTTTTCAAAGCAATATAAATGTATTAGATATTTAGATAGTTTTTACAATAAGGATATACTAGCTGTTTGTAGACATTTTTGTAATATGTACTTATACATATACAAGTATACATCAGTCCTACATAATAACAATAATTTTGCATAAAACAAATTCTTGTTTGAATTTTGATTTCTACACATTATTCGCACATTAAACTACATACTTACCTATACAAGTATACAAGTACAGTACAAGTACAGTATATACATATGGTTAGGTGCATAGATTTTTTGTATTTATACACCAAATATAATTCAAATTTTAGGTCAAGCTCAAAATTTTCTATATACATATGTACATATCTGTGGTTTGTATATTACATTTCAGTTATATGTAAATTATTTTGTTTTTATCATATTCATGCATCATTTTCATAATGTACTACATTTGATTTAATCTTTTTTTTTTCTGGAATTTTGTGAAATTACATTCTCCTGTAAAACTCTTATATTAACAGTTGCGTATTATAGTAAATTTTTGTTCTTGTCATTTTTCTTTTAAAAGTTTTTTTAATACTCATAATACATTTACATATAATATAAAGTCCAGAATGATATACATACTTATTATGTATGTACTATGTATGTGTAAATGTTGACCTTAATATAATGTCAATCAAAAAATTTATGATAATTATTCAAAATGGGGTGTTATTAGTTACATACTCGTATATTGAAAATTTTTTTCAAAATTTTAATTGAAAATTTCGATACCTTGACATTAAGTTGAAATTTGTACAGTTTCACAAATTGTATAGACGTTGTTATACATATGTACATATTACATATACATAATATTACATGCATGTGCCTATACATAAATTTCTTTACTGCAATTTGGATGGATCAGATCAGATGATAAATTTAAGAAGAAGGAAGAAAGAAAAAATGAAAATCGAATTTGTTTTAATTTTTGTCACTTTCAAGGAGATGCACTTTTAGCGGAAGATGTACAATCATACGACTAAATCTATACATAAATGTATGTACATATATGAGTATAGTTAATGTGACCGGTTTTTATCGAAAAATTTACATATTACAAAACAGCCTAAAATACCATAAGTTTTTTCAAAATTATTCACGCATATAATCATACATGAGTGCTTGTATAATTATTCGAAATTTTTTCTGCGATCACAAAAAAAATTTGAATTCAATTTCAAAGTGTTAAAACACAACTAAAATAACATTAAATAAAAGATAAATTTTTAAATTGAAAATATAAAATCAGTTGGAAATGTGCATATATCATCATCGTCATCATATCATCAGCGGTGTTACAGGCCTTTCAGATATCACGATCGCACGCCTTCCAGTCTCTTACAACGAGTGCTCTTATATCGACTCCACAATATCATCCAGTAAGTATACCGTTTCCTTGGCCTAATGTGCATTAGTATATAAAATCACAAATAAAATTGGATTAGAGAAATTCTGTTTAAAATAAATTTCGTTAACATTTTTTCTAATTTACTTTTTAACTGTAAATTGCTTCATTAAAGTAAGTACATATTATCACAATATAAATCAAAATTTTAGAATGAAATAATTTTTTTTTTTTTGAAATCCTTATAAGGATTTGTTTTCAAATTTTGTTTATTATTGTCTTTGTACATAATCTAAAAATTAGAGAAATTTAACTGTGAAATACGAGTATATTGAAATGCGATAAATTTCAAAACGTTGATAAAATGTATACCGCACATTTTTCAAATATTTTCGGAATTAAAAAATTTTTGATTTGTTAAATTCGCACTTAAGAATCCTTTCTACATTTACATTTATAAATATTTGAAAATTTTATCAAAAAATATCACTCAATTTAGAATTTACAAAAATTTCAAACGTTATTTTTTCTTATATAATTAATGGTATAGGATCGTGTAAGACTTCTAAAATGCACACAAATACACATAGATCACTTATATACGAGTATCTATTTTATAATAATTATATTGTCCACATTATTCAAGTATATTTACAGTATTTACGGTAGCATTTACACTGTTGTTCGTTGTACTACGTATTTCCTGTAATTGTTAAGCAAAACATCAAATAAGGAAATTTTACCAAATACAAGTAGTAGTCAAGTTATTAGAGTCTGTTCTCCATATGATGATATCTAAATCTTTGTATGTTTTAATGATTTCTTTCATAGTAATCGATTATTTTAAACAAATTTTAATTAAATGTTTATATTTTAGTAGTAATAATGATAATAATAATAATAATAATAATAATAATAATCAGTTTGTATAGTAAATTAAGTATGTAACATTTCTTTTTACAGAAGATTTAGATGTAACAAATTTTTTGAATGCATTTACTATGTGTGTACAAATACAGGAAAATTATAATTTCCGTTGCGTGACAATGATTTTCATGTTGATTTGCACAAGATTGTAGAAAATGTGGACACATACACATATATACAAATTATTCATTTACAGTATATGAATATTCACGCTCATACGTTATATGCAAATTTATATATACTTAACGCTCATAAAAGGAATTTAAGGCAATTAAAATATTGTAAATATATGAGCTTGTTAAATTTGTAAAAAAACACATGTTTTAACATTACTTTATGTAGTATTTTTGTAAAATTAAAAATATTGATTATTTATTTATGTACATGTGTGCATATAATTTAATCGCACTTATGTTTGTATGTTTGTATGCATACCCGGTTCTTTTATAGAGGTTGAAATGGTTCACTAAAACCGGGCGACAATTTATGAGGAGTGGCACCAATGAGGACAGAATGAAAGTCACATATCCTTTTTTAGAAAAACAATTTTACAAATCACAGTCAAAAAAAATATTATCTGTAAAAATTTTCTCTTAAAAAGATACTCATGTTTGTTTACCACTCATGAAAATATAGGTCAAAACATTTATCGATTTTTGATTTTGTATACACGGATGACGGATCCAGTTTCAATCTCATATACCTCTCCGTACTCGCCTACTAGATTGCAGTACCTAATATATACCCAAGAAAGTAAGAAGAGAAACTATACTATTCGCATCGCTCATCTTCCCACTTTTCTTTTTATTTCTCTTTCTACATCCCAAATACTCAAAAGTTTAATGACCATGTTTGTTTACACATGAAAATACATATAAGAAGAAGATAAAATTCGCGTATCTTTCTACTTTTCTCTCTACTTCTATTTTTACTACTAGTAGGCGTGTACGAGGATGAATTTTGAATTGAAACAAGATCATATTGTATATACAAGAAAAACCGATAAATGTTTTGATCTATATTTTCATTTGTAATCAAACAAACATGGTCATTAAAATCATGCGAGTATTTGCGATGCAGAAAGAGAAGTGGGAAGAAAAGTATAAAGAAAACTGGAAAGATAATGCGAATATTAGTTTTTCATTTTCCTTTTCTTGAAATTTTGTGACATTAGAACAAACAAAAAAAAATCACATTAAAGTTTAAAATTGTTAGATATAGGTTTCAATCTAGAGGGCGAAAAGTTTAGAAGTGCACCGGTCACCAAAGTGGCTAAAACCGGCGCTGTTCGTATGAAATATAAAAGGAATTTACATTCAGTATAACTAAATTAGAAATAACGGTATTCTAAAGGTAATAGGATTTAAATTTTAAATTTCACCGAGACGAATAAATTCGATTTGAAATAAACTTTTATACCTATGCGCGAATTTAATTTAAAATTATATGTGTATGCAGGTATTTATTTTTTGGTAATGAAATTTGAATTTATATAACGAGTATAAAGTATATTCGCTAATACAGGTGTGATAATTGAAAATATTTACACAAATGTATTTATGTATATAGCTACATTAGTTTCGTATGTATAATATTTCGCATATACATAATTATTTATCTTCCTAATATTTTATAAAAGTCTGATCAAATTTATATCATGTAATAAAGTATTGAAGAAACTGAAAAATTTACGATATACAAGTATGATATTAGAATATTGTATTCGTTTATAAAATTCTGGTATTGGTATGGTATTTTTTCATGGACATACATACTTATTACCGTATGAATGTATGTCTACAAAAGTTATTGTGTATTTGAGTTCAAGTTTTTTTTCAAAATTTCCAATTACATATTCTGTGAGAGACTGCGAGAATGAGTTTTTTTTTTATTTTTTAATTTTTTCTAAATAAACTTTTTTAGATATGAAAATATTCTGAAATGATAAAAAATGATATGTAATTAACACACACACACATAAAGGAAAAGGAAGATAAAAAAATTAATTAAATATTTATACAAAATTATTAAAAATATTCTATTCAATTAAGGTATACAGAAAGTATTTAGTACAGTATGGCACAAATCAGTTGACAAATTTCATATATCCTTCTTTAAATGTTAGTAAAATTATGTATGTACGGACATAAATTTTATATAGAGATTATTACTATTAGAAATCTTTAATCGAGTATATTATACGTATCTCGTTTTGTTTGTTCTGCGCACATGAATTGTTAGTTGAACTGAAGATGCTCAGATTATTTGCGCATAAATTTTCCAAAGCAACTTGCCCATAAATGTACGGTTTCTTAAAAGAAAAATAAATTTTAAATAATTTTGTCATTAAAAAAAAATTCATCAGCTTATTTTTTCTGAAGTAGAACTTAGAGAGTGGTTCGCAATCCACGTTTAACTGTAGGTGCACACATGATAGTAATAAGTCTAGAGATCATTTCAATGAAGGCCCACTGATCTGCATGAGCTGTAGCGCCATTGATGATGATGATGACGTTGAGAAACGAATATGATTTGAAATTATTTGGCAAAGAATACTATTTATTCATTTGAAAGAAAATTAAAATGACAAAAAATCCTTTAATATTTTCACACAAATTATACTAAATTCAATTACTTGCACTATCGTTGGTATTGAAGTTTCATATAAATTAAACCATTTTGAAATGAATTCAATGTTTTACGTATACTGTTATTATGTAGTATAATACAGGGTATTAGAAAGGATAATTTCTCGAATTAATTGTCTGTTTTTTTCAATTTGATATTTATCAATATTTTTCTGTATGGTGTAATACACATTATGAATAAATCTAATTTATATGCAGACTAATAAAATAATAAATTTATTATTTATGAGGATCCGGGATTAATAATATAAGTGGCGCTAAATTGTCATATAATTATTATACAATTATGCGTAACGATATCCATATATTATTTTTGTTGTCTGGTCTGGTGTTTAGTACTATAGTAAATTACCATTCCATTACTGACTGCATATTGCAATGAATAGATTTGATGATTTGCAAATAATTATTTTTTTGTTTGTTTGTTTAAATAATTTCGCATATTTTACATATATGTATGTAAAGTAAAATGCAAAAATATACACGAGTATCATATTTCTGCAATTAATAATAAAATTGTCACTGCATTTATATGGTGCAGAGATTTATTGATTATTTATTGTGTTTATGCCATATTTAATTTACTCGTCGTATGTGTATATAGTAAATTAAAGCCGCATAAGTAAATACATACAGTTGTTTACATTTTTTGTCATATCTATATGTAATACACATCATGTTCGTGTCATTTCTTTTTCATTTTTTTTTTCTTTCTATAACTTTAAACTTTAATATTTTTCTTAGTATAATTATTGGATTGAATTATAATGGATTGTGCATGTATACATACCTACATACATGATTATAAAACTCTGTAAGGGTATTTATTCAATGCACACTTATTATAGTGAAGAGAAAATGAAATTGGATCAGGCATACACAATAGCGAGAAATGCCCTTGAATAGAATCCACAAGGAAAAAGAAATGTGAGGAAACCAAAAAACAGTGATGACGGAGAGCGTGAACACAAGTGAAAAAAATGTTGTAAAATAGAGTTCGATGGAGAGTTCGATGTGGAAGCACCTATCCTCCTCTACAGGAGTGTTAAAGGAAACGAAAATTATTCACTGCATTAAAAAGTTTATAAACCGGAGTAAGGCTACTGTCACATGAATCTGAATCTGAAACTTAAAATTTCAGATTCAGATTTTTTTTTTTGCAATATGATTCTGAATTTGAAATCTATATAGTTTTCAATATCTTTTTTCAAATTTGTTGTTGTAACAGAACTGGTTTTTACCAGAATTTACTTGATAGAGTTCAGTAGTTCAAACATAAATACAAATTCAGATTTCAGATACATGTGACGTGTTACATTACATTTACTGTTCTGAAAATAATCAGATTACAAAACGGAAACAAAGATGCTTAAATTTTTCAGAGCCATGTAACAGTTTACACTTACTACAATACATTTGAAATTTAATTTGAATTTTTTAGATTCATATTCATGTGACAGAAGCCTAAACACTGGGTAGAGTACACGTATCTTTAGAGTAAACATTTTATTGAGTTTTCATGCCTTTTACTGTTTTTAATGAGTACCCTTTAAATAATATAATTTTATACTATGTAAAATATCAACAGAAATCATTCATAATTGTTATACACATACATAATAATGTGCATGTAATAAATAATATATTTAAATAATAACAGTCTAACAGATAACGTCGTATAACGTATTCATATGATTTAGGTATTTAGGTTTAATTACGTTCTGAAAAAATATATGTAATTTTTTTTTTATTTCAATATAATTAAATATGTTAATAATATAAATTTAAATAAATTATTGAAAAAAAAAATAGAAAAAAAAAAGAAATAAAATAAATACATGATTGATTGATAGTGGAATATATAAGCAGGTGCTAAAATACACCAGTATACGAGTACAATGCATGCAAACATGATATTTAACATAAGTTAAATATTTTATCAGATCGCATTTAATTGAAAACCATGCAAAATATATACGAGTATGTATGTATAAATACACATGTGTATGTGTATCTGTATATAATACAATCGTAATAAGAAATGAAATGAAATGAAATGTTGATAGTCAGATTTAATGTGTATAAATAATGAAATGTACATACTTATAATAATATTGGTATGGTGTTTATTTATAATAGAAAAGTCAGTAATTCTGATTCACGTAAATTCCTTTTTCAATTGCATATAATTTTATTCAATTTCATATTGTAATAAAATGTGTACGATTTACAGATAAGATATGTATAGCATTAAAAATAATTATGAAATTATAGGGTAATATGAATATTATTACATGACATTTGAATGCTATTTAAAAGTCATCAGATTGAAAATATAAAATCAAATAGCAAAAATCGCAAAAGCATTGTATGTATACTTAATATGTAAAAAGAGATTAAGATTTAAATTAGGTGTTATAATCGTATTTACAATATTGAATAATGAACATTTTATTTATTTTATTAGATCAAAAATTCATACAAAGAAGATATAATTTGCGCATTGCATTAAAATACTTACATATGTAGGTACAATTAAAAAATTTATCTAATAATTTATTTCTAAGTTTATAGTTGATTTGAAGGATGAAAAGTTGTAGACATATACTATACATTGCATAAGTATTGTTCTCTAAAAATATTATCAAATAACCATTGGGGAAAAATTTCTATATCTCATATCATTCATATATACAAGGGTTTTTCAAAAAATTCCTGGAAAATGAAATAAAACACAAGTTGTTGATTTTTATGGATTTATTTTTCTACGTATAAACCACCAAGTTTCATCACTAGTCACTATACGATGCAAAACGTCTTCATTATTTGAATCGTATTTGTTGAAAAATTCCAGTGAAAGTTCGGTACGTCTTTCAATGTGTACTTTGCGCAATGCTTTTTAGGATTCTAGCTGAAAGTTTGAATAACTGCAAGCAATCTTTTAGAATGGCAGGAACCGGTCCGGTTAGTTTTCTTTTATACACACCAGTTACGCTTACAAAAAACTCAAAATATAACCAAACTTCTTGACTGTTTGCCTGATAGTTACGTATACTTACTGACGCAGTTATTCCGGGAATCTTTTGAATTACCATCGTACTATTTATTTTTGAAAAAGTTCTAAAGTAAAAATTATGATCAATTCTGTCTAGAATTATTTAATTTCTTTTAATCTTTCACTACAATCATATACAGACATTGTATATAGTTACAGTCAAAAAAAGCCAGAAAATCAAAAGAATCTATACAATGTGGTTCACGATCATAATAAGGAACAAAAAAGAAAATCATTTAATTTATTCGATTTTATTTTCAAATGCTTATACGCACCACCACATTATACATTATACACATTCGAATTTGAGCATTTATTATTTGATGATGTGAAGATGCAACACAATTTATTCTTCAATAATTTTCTAAATCATTTTCTAATTAAAAGAAGAAGAAAAAATCGAAATTTTATCTTTTTTTTTTCGTTTGTTCTTCACCTTTGAGTATATTTATGTAGTTCTCGCACATAAGTGAGAACTGCATAGTTTATTTTCACTGGTTTTTTTTTTCATTGCTTATAGCTAAATAGTATTTGTATAATTCCTGCTGTGATGTCCTTTTTTATATTTGTTTTTGGTTAAATATTGTTTGTTAGTTTCTTTTTATGTGCGAGTATGTTATACACGGCACAATATCATCGGCAAATCAAAAGATTATCTAATTTTATTTGGTTTAGGACGAAAGAAAAAAAAACAAGCAATCCATGTCCAGACACTCTCTGTTGTAGATTACTATCTTCTTATACGTATCTTACGGATTTAGAACAAATATAAAAAAAAAAAAAATTAAATAAATTTTTTTTTTATAGACATACACATGCCGTGATTTCAATTTATGTTAATAGTTTAGTTGACAGCTTAACAGACTATTAAATTATCAAAGTTATTTCATTTTTTTTTTTTTTATTATTTTTTTTCATATTTATGGGTTTGATATTCAATTGAAAATCGAATTTGATTTATGTAATGATGAAATTTTTAATTATTATTTATAAATATTTAATTTATTGTATTTTTTCTTCTTCTGTATTGTAAATTATTGAATTTATAGATTCGATATTCAATTTTCAAAGAATTAAATGATCACAGAATTATTTTTAAAAATATCAAAGTCAAAGAATAAAATTTCATTCAAATTCACACAAATACATAATATTGATCACATATACGAGTATTTATCCGTTGATTATATATTGCACATACGTAGATATAACATCGACGCGCTCATAATTTTATACTATAATAGAGTTAATTTAAAAAAAAAAAACGTTCAAATGACAAATGGAACGATGCAAATAATGTACTATTTACTGATGTTGATGACATTATTAACCAACTTCATTTAATTTTGATATTTACTTCTTCTAACGATATACTCGTAGGCTATTTTATTCTACACTTATGTAGATACAATGAAACTCGATTGATTCCCCTACGTTTAATTAACAAATTTGACAGATCATTAGTTCATATAGATTCAAATAATGAATTATTGTGTTTATGAAAATCTCTTAAAACGATTTGAGATAAAACAACGTAAGATAAAACGATTCATAAACAAACACACACCAAATTGATGTAAAATTTTCAAGTCGATCTAACTCGAAGCGATTGTATTGTGCGTTGCAAACGGTTGTAAATCGATTTAAAATTATTCATAAACACATTGAACGAATTCAAAAATAGTTAACCAATAGAATAGAACCATACAAAAACGTTGAATCTATTATCTGTTAAATGTTGAAAAATCAAATCAATAAAATAAAGTTATAATGTTTGTCATTTCTGTTTTTCAAATCGATGTAACTTCGCATTCAACTGAGATCGATTTAATCGTAGTGGTAAACACTGTTGAATCGTTTTGAGTGAACTAAAGTCAGTTGCTAGATCGATTTAACGTTAAAGTGACACAACTTTTGTTCATAAGACATTTTATTTTTAGCTAAGCTTTATGATCTTTGATTTAGGCAAAATCTCTCTAAAATTTATGTGTAAGAGGTGGCTTACAGAGAGAGAGAGAGATTTACAAGTTTTATAACTTCGGACTCTCGGCATTACAACTTATACATATAATTGATAAAAATTATGCATTTTAGTAGGGGTAATTAACTGAGTTCTTCTGTATACATTTCGTATATGTATCGTATGTTCATAAATAATATATTTATAAAAAAAACACGTAATGAAATGTAAGTAAACGACAGAAAAGGATGATGAAGTGATATCTTAATGACATCTGTCAGAATTAGCTTAGAATTTCATAAAATCCAATCATTGATATAAGATTTCTGCATACGCAAAACTTTATATACATATATGAGTGAGATCTTATATTCATGTAAATTTACAATTCATTTACACATAATCCAATCTTTACATGATGAGTATCAATATATTTATAGATAGATGATGATGTAAACATCAAATATATAAGAATAAGTATTTAATGTTCATATTTAAATGTAAATTCTACAGTGAAATAAAAACGATCGATAATTTACGTGGGAATAAGGTTTGATGAACTGAACTTCTATACTACGATGCGATACTATATATACTACTGTATATTTATATGATTATATAGTATTTTTAATAATATTTATAGAACCACATTTAAAACATAAGTATTAAAAAAAGATATATGTACAATTAATTGATATTAGAAGGAATTAAACTTGTATTTAAATATATTTAAATGTGTATGTACATAATACGTGTTAAAAATCGATGTGAAAATATGGTGGCAAACACCAATAAGATTCATTAGGATAATAATCCGCGGATAAGATAGGCATAAAATTAAAAAAAAAAAAAAATAAACAGATGTATGGAAAATATTTAAAAAATCGATGTGATGAAAATACATTTTTTTTTATTAAAATTAATACTTGTTTTTTACAAATTAGTATTGAAATTTATCAACTAAATAGGGAAAGTTATTGCATATATAGAATGGAGGCCCTGTCACACGAATGGCAATAAGATCGCAAATCGTCTTGCTTGTCAAAATTTTTGTATCACGATTGGCGATAATCGTTCATTTTAGTCGATTTTATCTCAAATTTTGGGCGATCAAATAATTAGTATTATCGCCTAGCTAAATATTTGAGGTTTAATTTTCATTTCATTAGTATTGTGTTCATTTGCTTTGTTCATTACAGTTTATTTGTTCATTCATAGTTCATTACGGTGAACTTCAGCTTCAGCATCTTCAACTAACCAAAATGATATCAAACTATCCATATTAACATAACTTATTTAACAAAATAAATTTTTACAGTTTACAATAATAATTTTACAATAGTTTACAGTAATTATGCGAAAATAAAATTTAAATCATCTTTTTGACATTAATGACAGTTCGAAACATACACCTCTATGCTGACAGTCTTATTTTCTCTCACGTGAGACGAGACTTGGAAGTTGGTATGCTGACAGTTGTATTTTACACCATTACACGTTACGCTTTACGCACGATAACTAATGATATTTGGGCGAGGCGATTGCTTTACGTGATATAAAAATTTTTATCTTCTCGCCTCGCCTCAATTTTGGCAGTTGGTGATTTTATCGCCATTCTTGATCAGGGCCAAGATATATGAGCATGTTGTCTACACTCGTCTATTATTGTAGGTAAAAAATTATTTAAAATTTCAATACAGAGTTCAATTAATTATTTTGAAAATTTATTAAAACAAATTTATTTTCATATATAAATTGAATAAATTAAATATCTAGATAAATTTGTGATGTGTACATAATTGTATACTCGCATATGTAATCCATATGTGAAGGGATATATTTTATAAGTAAAACATGTATAGGTGTTTACTTGAAGATTGGATACACCATAATAGAAAAATACGATTAAATTAAAATTTTAAAGACCAACAAAATATGTTTGTTAATTTATCTACATTTATAAAAATTATATGCGTAGGCTTTATTGAAAGATGCAATAATTTTATGAAGGAATGAAATAAATAATGAAATATTTTACTTGCATTTTCAAACATTTGTTTTGTATTTTAACACTTTAATTGAAATCGAAAATTGAAAGGGAAAACATAAATATGATTGCCTATATACTTATACATTCGTACATATTTCTATACTCGTAACTATCTACTTAACTTACATGTTCTTGTCAGAAATGCCTTGAGGATAAATGCAAAACAAATCTTCTAGTGTGCCATGTTAGTTATTAGAATAATCAGTAATCAGTATAATAAGTATAAATGTACATTGTTAAGAAGTTAAATGTGAAGAAATGTACATATGACGATGAGAATGAAAAATGTATGCATATGTATTTGTTCGTATATGTGTATTCAGACAAGCTATATAATGTAATTTCACTTTTTGTAAAAATTATGTCATGCGAAAAATATTATCTCTCTATGACCTTTGATGTAATTGAAAAACCATAGAAACAAATATATAATTGATATCCTTTTACCCTTTTCCTTTTCTAAAAGCACACAGGCAATATTTCTAATAATTTTTTTTTCAATTGCATTGCATATACATAATGCTGTTTTTGGTTGTTAAAGAAAAATTAAAAAAATCAAAATGTTAAAAAAAAAGTTGAAAGTTTATTTAAATTTTTGATTAAAAGTTATTTCTTGTTGGAAAAATATACAAAAAAATATAAAACAAAATCAAATTATTACTGAGAAAATATTAAAGTATTCGTATTATGCAATATCCAGTATGAATTCTTCATCTTCCATTATTTTCAATTATGTATATGTAAATTTGAATGTGTATCTTCGTTATACGTTAGTTAATTTGATGAAGAAAATTTGCTTACATTATTATCGCATGTTTTGTTTGCAGAATATTTTTGTTTTTTTTATACATATGTATATTTTTTTTAAAATTTTTTTTTTGTAATTTTTGTTTCATTTTATTTTCAAAATCATTTATTTGTGTTATTCAAAATCTGCAATATTTTTCTCTTTTGTATATATAATTTGGATATTTTCTTTTATGCCACAAAGATGATGATAACGATATTGATATTGATATTCGCATTTCAATACATTTATTATTCCTTTTTATTGTTTTTTTATAATTTTTTTATAATGTTTTTCCTTCAAATTAATAAGAAATAACTTTAAATATTACACACATTAATCTGAAATAAATTTAAATTTTAAATAATTAACAAAAACACCATTATCAAAAATTTTTTTTGAATTTATGACGAAATTTTTTTTTGAATTAAAACATTTTAAAAAAATTCAAATATTTTCAATGCTGACTATTCGAGAATTTCTTTTTCAGTTTTAAAGTGGCGTTTTTTAAGAATTCAAAGTACATATTTACATACTCGCACATAAAGCTTGGAAATTAAATATTTTTGGAGTTTCAAAAAAATTATAATTCATTAAAGAGTAACAAAGAAATTATCAACTAAATTATGAATTTGACATTTTTATTTGCAAAATTTGTCTGTATTTAAGTGAGATTATTAAAAACTCTTCATTCTTCTTCTTCTGCATGACACCACATACATAGTAGATACATAAGATGAGGAGTAATATAATTTGAATGAATTTGAGTAGTACGAGTAGTATTCTACACATCATGTTTATTATGTATACTTATATTTTCTTTCTTCAAAAAAACTTGATTTTCTCTTTGAGTAGAATGCGAATATTGTAAGTACATAGCAAAACTTGAAAAATCAACTAACAAAATTTAATACTTGCTCCGCCCTCTACTCCAAACTACTCTAGACTAATGAACTTAATTGTTTATAACAGTAACTATAGTATACACTACGATAGTACGACTGGTATTCTACAAATCTTGTGTACTCGTCTCGTATTTCCATCCTTGACAGAAACTTGATTTTCTCTCTGAGTATAGAATGCGAATATTATACGTGATAAAACTTGAAAAATCAACTAACAACATTTAATACTTGCCTCTCCCCTTTTTTAAATACACTATAGAGCAATGGAGGTTATTGACTATCAATCCTATAACAATACCTGTAACCTGTAGTATACGCTACAATAGAAAGAGTAGTATTTTACACAAGATGTGTATTAATTTGTGAATTTTCATTATTGAAAATTCAATATTTAGCATTTTATAATGTGGCACCATATTATCAACGCACTCATGTTTTTATAAGAAAAAATAAAAAAATAAAATTTGGATTCTGTATATGGAATTGCATTTGTTACCTTCTCTAATTAAAAGTATACAAAATTATCAGAATAAATTTAAATTTATTTAATTTAAAATTGATGATAACAAATCAAAGATTAAAATCACTATACTTTAGAAACTGTTTAATAACAAGTTTAGCATTACATTTACATAAAAGTAAAGACACCTAATACAACATTTAATAATTTTATAAATCATTTTAGACAACTTATGTATGTAGAATGATCCATATATCATAAAATGTCTAGTGACTTAGTTAAACATCTGCGTTAAAATACAAGAGAATGCTCTAATGTTTTTATTGAGCGGTAGAATTGTTTTATGTTTGCGAATTAATACTTTGAAATGCGAATAAAATTTCACATATCTTTTGTACCAGATTATGAACATGTAAAATAGTAGGTTCAACATTTTTTTTTTTTTGAGAACTACATAATTCATAAAAATTTTAACAAAACATACATATAATGTACATATTCCTGTGAACATATATGATATATAACATCTGTGTATAAACGAAAATGATAATAGATCATCATAACTTTTCTTTTATTAGCAGGAAGGGGGTATTCATTAACTTTCTTCTTATAGATACTTCGTCGGGTATCTTGTATCAAAGACTATATAGAAGTCTATATAGTCTTTGCTTGTATTCACTCATTGCGAATAAATCTTTATGTCTTTATCACATTTACCATATGGATAGTATGAAAGTTATTGTAAAATGAGTAAAATGAGTTGATGGACACCCTCCCCCTGAATTTGTGTAATTTAATTAAAATTATGTATACAATGAGAGTATTTACTTAATTCAGAAAAAGGCATGTAAATCGAGTAAACTTGTAAATACGTTATTGCATTCGGTGAATAGCCTTCCTTTCCTTATAAATTTTTGTACATAAAATTAGTAAATTAGTTTACCTATAAATATTCTAACATAACTCGTACATATGAGTGTTTATAAAGTTTCACTTTGGAATATTTATTTATTTTTGGTTTTTGAAATTTTTGTTCACTTTTTTTTCCTATATACTATGGGAATTTTTCATGTTTGTTTTTCTTCTTCTAATAATTTTTTGTTACATTTTTTACATTTTGCAGTAAAGATTGCATTCTTAATTATGGCCCTTAAGCAAGTTGTCAGTCAGGCATTCAGTCAACAGTTTTTATACTTACTTACATACATAAATGTGGAGCTATGTGCATTTAATAAAAATGTAAGCATTAAAAAGATGCCGCATCACAACGTAAATGAATTACGAGTTTACATATGTGTGTGCAAGTTGATACATATGCACAATAGTTGAACGTATTTCATTTACAAATACTTATTATATGTATGATCGTATGACTTTTATGAAAATTAATTTATTTAAAATGAATGAGTGTAATAGAATATGTCTGCGAAATTGTTTATATTGTATACAACAAATATACGAGTATATCTATATTTGTATACATATGGTGCATGCTGTATGCACTTTTTATATTAGTAATGATATATTATCATATAAAAAGAAAGGATATATCTACTCGTACATGTTACAAATTTTTACTTCCGTATTTGTTTTACGTGTTATTTTATGTGGAATATTATACAAATTTAAAAAAAATGGAAGCAATCTAAAAAGAAAAAAGGAAAAAAAAAATATAAGTGATGAAAAAATATAAACCAGTACATATTATATAGAAACTACACTTTATAATTTAATTTATATTATATCACATACATATATATATACGAGTATATGTACATATGTTTTGTGTGTAAGTATTTCATATGTATTGCAGATTTTTAAACGCATCTCATCGTAATTTGTAAGTTTTGATTAAGAGCTAATTTCACCTAATTTCTTTTCATATGTACACATGCGCCTGGAAAAAAAGAGATATATGTACATTGTATGTAGGAAGAACTGAATCTGTTGTTCCTGAAATTTACATTCAAATTAATTTGCTTTCAAGGAATAATATTTTTTTTTTCAATATTTAGACACTTTTTATTTACTGCCATATGCGATACACAATACTATATCCTAGATCCTAGTAATAAATAATTTTTTTTTGTCGAAGGATAAATTTGAATAAAAACCTGAAGAAAAATCATTGCTTATAGATTTCGTACATTTTGAAAACATTTGTAGTCGTATAAACGTTACATAAAAGTTTCAAGAATTTCCCAATACTAAAACTAAATGAATTGACAAAATATGACAAATAAATAAGAAAATTTTTTGTTATTGAATATACACGTATAGTGTTACACGAGTTCAAAATGACAAAGGGCTGATATCCTCTCAAAATTTATTTAAATAATTTTTGTAATTTAAATTTTTATAGAAAATTGTATTATGAAAAAAGTGTAGCAGAAAGGTATGAAACAAGCAATAAATTATTATTATTTTTTTTTCATCTTAAAATGTAAAGAATATAATTTATGTTTATATATGTGTTTGTATGATACTTACATGCGAATTAAAATTTGAAAATAAAAGATTGTACATTGTAAAGTAATAGCATCGTAAGATACGCGTGAAGATGTGTAAGAGGTTATAGCTATAATGATATTCAGGGTTTTATACAGTGTCGGTTTTAGTCTCTTAGGCTCCCGGTACACTTCTAAGCTTTTCGCTTTTCTCTTCATACTTGCTCTACACTACATACCATGAAAAAGTAGTAACAATGAGGTTGCTGTTTGCTGGCAGCTAACTACATATAGAATGATGTACGCTATAGTATCTTGCGTACCAGGTAATCGTATTTTCATTCGTGTTGTGTGCATATCATTTTAATTTTCAAGGCATTCAAGGCACACTTAAAGTTATGAACCTTAAATTTTTTTTTCTTTACATATTTACCATGTGAAAATTTTAACAGAAATTTTTTACTGTGATTTGAAAAAATTATTTTTCTAAATATGGATATGTGATTTTCATTCTATGTGCTAATTTGCGCACCCGAAATTTGGCGCCTGGTTTTATTGGATCATTTTATCCTATTAAAAGAACCAGTAATGATCTTATATATACAACGTGTAAATAATTCTTTAAATCCTATAGAATACGTTCTCGCTGCACTCTATTACTTATTATTTGTCAATCGCAACCCCTCTATATTGTATAAAAATATTTTCAAAATGTTAATGTAAGTACAAACATAAATATGAAAGTAGGGAAGTTTGGAAAATAAATTATCGACATTTTTTTTTTTTTGACTTTTGTCACCCTTATCCCTTATTTAATTGTGACAACAGTTTTATATTGTACGGGACGGGGATTATGAATTTGATATTACATTTAATTTATAAACAAATTTTTTTTTCTGTGTAAATCAAATAATGTAATAAAGGAAGGGCAACAATTAATAATCAAAAAGGTGAGAAGAATTTTAGAACATTTGAATATTTGATTTATGAATAATTTAAATTAGTATAGAAAAGAAAAAAAAAAATAGGAATTATATGATAATAAAATGGAAACATTTGGGAGATTCACCTCAATTCGATTAAGACTGAAATCGTTTGAATTCTTATAAATTTAACAAAGTTATTAATTTTTTGTTGTTCTGATTCGTTTTCATAGATTTTTCTTAATCACCTGTTCTACACAAAAGGAATGTAAGTATATGACACTTAGAATTCTGAAAAGTAAATTATTAAATTCTCGTGCTTTTCTCAATAAAATGTACATGCTTAGTTAAATTTATCAGAGATAATCAAAAAAATCCTCAATCACATATCATATTTTTTTTTTTTCGGAAAGAGACAATCGAAAAATTTGCATTTATATTTAAATCCATTCTCCAAGGTTTCACTTTCAAAATACTTACAGACATATACATTTTAGTAAAGTACACCAGTTTCACTATTAACTTATATTGTGTGCAAAAATCACGCTTGACAATAGTAATGTCATTTATGTTCCAGAATGATCACGCACAATACATATTCTTCGAAAATTTTTGTGATTATAATCTTAAATGAAAAGAAAAGTAAAAACTCTATAATTATTTTAACACCAATGTCACCTTACAGTTAATATGTATTATGATTATTATTAACAAAAAATAATGCAAATAAAATAATGATATTTTTTTCTTTTTGTTGTTTTTTTTTTAGAGAATTTCCAGTTGGTATATAAAATTTTTAACAATAGGTCTTTAAAATCACATTATTACTTTATTGTGTTCATTGTTTTCATCAATTCTCACATATTTTATAATATTATTATAGCATAAAGATGATATATTGTTAATCATTCGTCCTGTATTACACACTCATATGCTCGTATCTTGTTTATAGTTAAGACGTAAGACAAAATACTCATACATATAGTACATACTATCAGAATTCGTGACGATAAGATTAAGATTAAGATGACAATAAGATTTAAAAATTATAATACTCGCGTGCATACAAATATTGATGTAAATGTACATTCATTATGGTGCATTGAAATAATAATTTTTTTTTATTTTACGTATGCGTTTGGATTAAAGTAAATTTAGAAATATACATAATGATGGTATTTTAATAATATGTATTATTATTTAACCTTCATTATAATAACAACACCTACAGTTACTTACAATTTATTTTGAACCGCTTCAGTTATACTTAAATTGTATGGATATGTTCACTTCTTTTTTTTCTTTTAAATCTAGACTAAGTATATTTAGTATGCACTGTCATAAAAAATCTTCAAAATCAGATCATTTAAAAAGAATTAAAAATTGAAAAAAAAATTCTTTCTAGGAAATTAACTGCGCATATATAGTATAAAATGTTTTTTTTTTTTATTTTGTCCAAGAATATATGTACAAGGATTGTCAATTGATGATGATCATGATATGATGCGATAATATGCGGTTATATAGATAATTACATCATTAATACTATATAAATTATTTTTACTTTTGTTGTTTCTGTGCGACTGCCATATTAACAACACCTACGCCATTACGAATTTTGTATACAAAATGTCTATCATTTTCATTGTTTATCAGATATTAGTATCTCTCTGCATGCATAAAATATATTCCTCATGACTGAATAAAGGAGTGGTACATACTTTAATTCATTCAAATTTATATACTTATGTACATAAATTTTTAAACTTTTGCTTTTCATCTACAGCGACTGACAATTTAATATGGAAACTTAATTGCTCCTAGATCTACATGAATATTTTAATTATACCCGCATATTAATGAATTGATTTTGTTTATTAAACATTTTAAATTCAATTCTAAAATAATAAAATTATTAGTTGTCTAAGTTTGAAATGCAATTAAGTAATGTGTGGTCTTTGCATTTTTATTATTATGATTTGTTTTTAAAGAATTCCAATATAAGTACATTACTACCAGTTAAAAGCTAATACTTATGTCCATAGTTTCAGAAGTGTAATCGTCTAAAACGTTAACCAAAAATCCTAAAACTTATATCTTTTATAGCTACTCATACATTACATTTAAATATTTGTACAGTTATGAATATATAATTAACGTCAAAAGTTATTAGAAAATATACGTTAATTGATTATTACTTAAATCATTGATAGGCTATAATTAGAAACCCTGCAGTGTTTTTTATTTTAAAAATAATTCACATAAAAAGAATCCGAATAACTATATTAATAGATGAATTTTGTATACTTATTACGCATGTATATTACATTTATGTAAGATTTAAATTTAAAACATTTAATTTAAAGCAGAAGAGCTTGAGCTATGGCTTAAGTTTATTAGATTTCACAATAGAACTTTATCTACAGCTTAACTAAACCAAGTTTAGCGAAAAATAATCTTTTTTGTGAACTATACTGTAGCTTGTCAGAAATGTCAAAATTGTCAAAATTATATTTGCATTTATTATTTGATGATTTATAATTTTGGTTGTTTTTAAAATTTTGGTATTATTTAATTTGGTGATATAAAAAATGGAAAACGAGGAGAACAATAAAAAGCGAAGCAAAAATTTTGTGTAGTCTGAAGATAATAGATATATATTACGATTTTCATCCGTTAAACTTCACTTAAGCGTTGAATTTTGACGGCTTAAGTTAAACCAGCAATTAAGCCAATTCAGACTTAAACCACCACAGTGAAATTAAAAAGTCTACCAAGCAGAAGTTTAAACCTAATCCTTAGCTGATGTGCAAAGATCTAATATTTAACCTGTTTAGTTTTTTTTTTGTTCTTCAAAACAATGACGTTTCTTACTTTAAATAAAATACGCGTACTTATATTATAAATATGAATCATCACTATTTAAACATACTAGGAAGTAATATATTTTTCTAATTATTAACCTTTTGATTTGTGAAGATCATCTGATCATTAATTATTATTTTACATATTGATAACATATGTCATAAAAAGCTCAATATCATTAATAAATTGAACAATTTAATTGAATTTTTCTTTGTTTAATAATTAATAAAATTATTGAATTGAAAAAGTTTACATTTTAGTTCTGACAAAAGTATTCAATTAAAAGTGCTTATATCATCATAATTATTTATACATAGGATAGGTGGCATTATTCACGTGACTTTAGAATTAAAAATGCGATTTAAATATTAGTTTTAATCTATGTATGCCAATACAATGAAACACAATGAAAATTTTAATGTTATCAATAACGTTGTTTGTGAATAAAATGACGTACATTTAACAAAACGCGTATACATAAATATGCGTAATAATGTCTGCGCTTACATAACACATAATATGATGAATGCATATATTCATTACATACACGTAAACAAAACACACTAAAAATATACGATTTCAAATTTACGTTTATCTATAGATTCTTTTTTGTAACATAAATTTCACAAAAACAAAAATCGATTTTGAACAAAATGAAAAGATCAATCATATATAAAGTTTATTCTTTATATTTATGTTTGTGTGATCTTTTCACAACTATAAATATTTATTTTAAAAAATTAAATTTCTATCATCATTTTGTAATTTTTCTTTGAATTTTCTTACGAAACAAATATCAATCCGATACATAAATACGCACATGTATGCCTATATAATAAGGATTTAGTATAAAATTTAATTTGGACCAATGAACAAAAAGATAACATTTATGAGTAGATATGTACTATTTTGTAGTTTAAAGAATTTATCAAAAATAATATTTTCAAAAAGGTGTTCTAATTTTAAAGTGTCAGAATATTTGATAAAGTACTTACTTACCGGTCGTATATCCTATATATTTTAATCATATACTTTTTAAAAATAACAAAAATGTATATCACATGAATTGCATATATGTATGTGATATATGAACATATGATGGACGATTGACAAGGAAATAATCAAAAGAATAAATTATTTAAAAAAAAAATTAAAAAAAAAACATTCTAGAAATTGTTATTTTATTTAATAAGGAAATTTTCCAGTCAATTTTCATAATAAATAATATGAATCCATATGAAATTGATAGTTGACCTGCGTTTAGATATAATATTCAGATATTATTCAAAGTATATACATACATGCACAATACACATATATAATTTCACGTATATTATATATATGTATATCTATACTTTTTGTTGCATTAAAAATTGTAAGTGAAAGTGAAAGCAGAAATTTAATAAATTGCTATAGAATTTATGTATGTTTCTTTGACTGTTATTGCTGTTATGTATGTTACATATGAACACATTACATATATGAATGATATGTACAATTGTTTACCATAATATGTATAAAATAGAAATTGTCTGAAATATGACATAGGTATTATACATTTTTATTATATATGTATACATGTGCAAAGTTTATGAATTAAATATACCACAACTAAGTATTATAAACAACGATTGATATTCGTATTGTGTAGTCAATTTAAATTTTTAAAAGTATCCTGTTGTATATATACGTACATATGTATACGATTAGTTTATTTTTAATATTATATGATTATATTAATGTGCATTATACGTAAATGAATTTAAAAAAAAAAAAAAAAACCGTATATATGATTGGCTATTTATGATGGTATGATTGATAATCATGTCATCATCATCATTCTTTTATTGACAAAATATATTTCTATATAAAGTATGTAATATAAAAACATTATTACATATTGTATGTATGTATGTACATCATAATAGTATCTATATTTTGTATAATATAAATATCTCATAGTTTACATTCTAAACATGATTGACTTTGATCAACTTTAATTCATTGATAATCAATCATTTAAGTCACTGTATACTGTACGAAAAAAACAAAAAAAAAATATCTTAAAATATAATAACAATAAGACATTCGAAAAAGAAAAAAATACATACATATGTATATGCATGCAAAGATTTTTATCCATCAATGTGCTATTATTATGTAGAAGTATCTACACATTTATGTAAAATTATTTGTGTTATGTATTGTATGATAGAATTTTATTGTATTCATTAAGTCATAGAAATCTATCGATATTATGATGATATTTGCTGCGTTCCTTTTAGCCTGGTAAAGTACTCTCAAGTACTTGTAGTCGTGATTATCTACACAATCTCTTGTATTCAAGTAATTTACTTGATATTTTTATGGGTAGTTATGTCAAAATTTGCCGTCAGAGGTTTTTGTTTACTATTATATATACATATATACATCCAATGTATACATATAGTATATATTAAGTGCACGCGGATACTTAGTCCATTATGGCACCGCCGACCAGTAATTTCTTGTCAGATATATCATCCAGTTTATCATCAGTAATCAGTTACTGGTGTACATTGCTGATGGGAAATTAATGATCGACTTGGGCAAGAGTAGCGCGCTGGCTGGGGTTCGAACCGTGATCTCAAGATCACAAAACTGACATCCAATCATCGAGCTATTCAAGCCCCAGAGGTTTTTGTGTTTCAATCATTAGAGATTAAAGAAATAGATTTAGAAAGTCTATAATATTTTTATTACACATTTTATTCAATAGATGGCTTTTTATTGTTTAAGGTTATGGAGAATCTAAAATCAACAACAAAACAAAAATTTGTCAAATGAAATACATGTCAGCTGAAATTTGAGCCCGGCCAACTATGCCACTCCAATATTCACATTTCCCCAGAAATGTGTATGCCGTGAAATTTGAGATTACTTTTTACTTCCAAGCAAAACAATTGCTTTCCATTTACAATCTACTTCCGATGAGTAGATGGTAGTACTTTACCAGTTCAAAAGGAACACAGTAATTGATGTCGATAGAGTTTTGTGGTTTACGTACATACGAGTATTATACGTATATAATACATGAATGACATATCCAAAAGTGTTATATTGTTGTTGTTTTTTTTTTTGTCTTTTTTATATTTTTCACATTTTCAATATAAATTGAAATAAATGCATCTGTTCATTATTCTTCCAAAAAACTAAAAAAAATAAAAAAAAGTAGAAAAAATAATACATTACTTGTATAAATATTGTCATTAAATAAAAATTTAACGATCTTTTGAAAAATTTCATTGATCCCTCGAATAAAACGTGTTAAAATTTCTCAATGAAGAATGTACGTATACACGACTATACAACATGTATTTAGAACAAAAAAAAATGGTCATATAATAAAGTTTTTTTTATTATTTCTTGATTTGTTCAAAAATTTTCAGACAAAACAGTGAACAGAGAAACATTCATTTTTTTTTTTGATCTGTTAGAAAATCAATCATCCAATTTATTGCATTACGATAATATCTCAGGGACAATCATTATATGTACATTTCATATACGAGTATAATTCGGAAAGACAGTTTATTAAATTGTATTGTATGCATTTTGTATGTGATGTATGTAATTTGATTTTTTTTTAATTGTATATTTTGTTGGCAAAAAGGATCTTCAAATGTTTGTTAATTTAATTTTAAAAAATTGTTTGGTTTTGTTTCAACGCTATACTGTATTGGAGCATTTTCTAGATTCGCTTACAATTCAAAAAAATGCTGTTTAATTTTGAAGTTTTTATTACATTTTAATTTTCATTGTCCATTTTTTGATCTACATAAAGTACCAACTGTGATTTGTTCCTCTTCATTTTGCTTAGTTAGAACTTAATTTTCGTAAACTAAATGAAATTATAAATTAGCTGCTTTCGGTTTGGCAATTTCAATACTTGCGAGTTGAAAAGGTAAATGTCTTGCAGCTACTCATGAGAATTTTTTCAAGTAAGTAGCTGCAAGTAGATGCAAGTATTTACGAATAATTTTTGAGTAGTTCGTTATTAACAATTTATCCTAGACTAGACACATTTTTGTACTCGCAAGTACTTGAAATTGGTAAGTCGAAAGCAGCTATTGTAAATTTTGAATGAAAAATGCTCTCTAGTCAAATAATGAAATCATGGACACGATTCTAATTTAAAAAAGCATCTGCGCATGTAAGCTTCAGTTATTTCTGTTACTTGATTTCGTTTTCTGAAACAAAAGTGATTTTAAACTCAATGTGTTTAGGGTATTAATTCATAATGGTCTGTATAATTTATGCGCATACTGCTAAGCTAATTATGTTACTTATTAGAATGATTCGTAAGATTTTTGAAAAATAATTCTAATAATGATAACAAATACTTAGTATAATCACCTCTCAATAAAATGGCGCTCATATTTATTACAAAAATGTAATAAAAATCTAAATTATTATAATATACATAAATTTATTTTAATTGATTTACTTTCAATTAAATGACAATTAAAAATTATAAATTATATGTATTAAATGAATTATCACAAAACAATCAAACATTTTTGTTATTAGAACAATGTGATGAATATTCAATAAATAAGTATATATGAATTTCTTTTTATTTTTTATTCACTTAATTTAATTCCTTCAGTGTGTGTATGTATGACTTAAATTTATAACACGCAAGCATTTAATTCAATTTTATTTTATTTATTTTTTTTGTTAATTTTTATTTTGTAAAGGATCACTTTTACGGTCATTTTAGTTGTAATAATTGAAAATTTATGATAACACTTTACATACAATTATGCATCATTTAAGGAAATAATATGTAACTGTATAGTAAATCTAAATAATTATTATTATTGATATTCGTATATATGTACATATATTTATTCAATAACGTATGTAAATATGTAATGCATTTTATTTTGATTAGAATTTATTTGTAAAGTATACGAGTAGATAGATACGTGCTGTATATTAACTTGCAGTGTAGATAAGTAGATATACATACAATTATGTACGAGTATATATAAGATTTTTATACAATAATAATAATAAGATAGAGTATATAGAGTATTTGAAATTACAATTTAATATTTGACAGATCATGATTATACATATCAAATTGTTTTTTAATTAATTATTGAGAAACAAAAAAAAAAAAAAAAATTCAAATCAAATGTACATAGTATTTCATTATTTATGCAAAGATTTGCACATATTACAATGCATTATTGATATTATATACATTATATACGTTTAGTACACACAATAACTCACAAAATTATTCGTACTCTTTATAATTTTATTTTAAAATGACAAATTATACAATCTAAATATTTTTAATAATCACATTATTTTATAAATATAATTATATGTACTGAATTAGCAGCAAGTACCCGCTTCGCTGTTTTGTTTTCAGTCATACATTAATATTTTGATATTCACAGCTATAAGTACGCCATAGGTATTATTAGAGCACTACGCCATAATTATTACAACATTACATCATTCTAATAATAGATCAAAAATGTAAGAGAGTTTGTTTTTCTACCAGGAACTCAATGGTTCGCAATCCACGTTAAACTGTAGGTGCATAAGTGATAGTAATAAAGTCATGGAATGATTTTAGTGAAAGCCCTGATTCAATTAGAGCTACAGTGTTATGAAAGAAGAAGAAGAAGAAGTACGCCATAGGCTATATATTATATTATATTATATGTCATTAATAAATGCATTAGATTAATCCGTCAATTTCTATTATCCAAGTACATTTTGACCAAAATAATTGTGAACAGTGCCATATCAGATTTACTATGTAAATGATTATTTTCAAATGAATATAACCAATGGCATACCAATCGATTAGATCTTGCATCATCCAACCTTAGTTGGCCACGTTAAAGCCCTGATGTATCTTCTTCACTCCTATAATGAATATATCGACTCGCAATTATCATATAAACTTTGGTATTGAGATCTTTTAACACAAAAGAAACTCTGAATCTGTCATTTCATTCAGTCAAATTATCAAATTCATCAATTCATTCATTTTCACACGTAAATACTTACTAAGTATTCATTTCTCCATGTTTATAGATTACTAAAAATTATTAAACATTTAATAATTCCCAAGAATTGAAAAAAAAAATAGCTAATTATTTACGATTATACATTCTATTATAGATTGTCCATTTTATGTATACAGACTTGACTGGCTACACTAATATTTTTGTGATGCAGTGTACATATTTAATCCAAATATTTATTAATTATGTATGTATTTACATTAATTGGTAAATACAATTTATTTTTTTTATTGTCTTTTTTTTTTTGTAAATATACTTTTTTTTGTTTTACATATTTAAAATAATGCATACAATAATGTTTTATGTTTTTTCCCTTTATTTTTGCATTTTACTTATAAACTAAAATGAGACTTGTTTGTGACGGCACTTTATTTATTGTTTACATTTTTATTTTTTTACATTACATACATTTATATTCATTTTTAAATATATCAGGCATTTTTTTTTATTTTTAATTTTCTTTAGATTTTTCTACTTTTCTAAATTTTGTTCTACTTTCATTTACACATATTTATTTTCATTTAATAAATTTACTATTCGCTATCTCATACAGAAAAATTCGATAACATTCTTCGTTCATTTTTTTTTTTTTGAGTTTTAGTTTTTTTAACTTTACACATAAAAAAATAAAAAAATTTTCTACTATAAATTTTTTATTTTATTTTCTGTTTTGTTGTTATAGTTGCATATTTGCATTTTTTTTTATCGTTTTTCATTTCTGTTTAAATATATATAGGTATATAAAAAAAAACATTTATCCATAGGAATGTTTTCTTCTTCTTCTTCTTCTTCTTCTTCTTCTTCTTCTTCTTCTTCTTTCTAAATAAATTCCATTTTCATATTCAATGAATTTGTTTGTCCTCGTAGGCCTATGGAGAAAAGAAAAAAAAATTTAAAAATTGAATTTATAAATGAAAAATTTGAGAGAAAAAAATCTTTACCTTTTGTGCCACCTTAAGTAATGTTTCGAATGTTGCTTTACCAGTTTGTTTTACCATACCATAGAATACTTTAGCTTCAGATTGTGTTAATAATTCATATGGTGGTCCATATTCAACAACACGTCCAGCATCCATAACTAAAACTTTATCTGAATCCATTACAGTATGTAAACGATGTGCTATCGTTAATACTGTACAATATTTGAATTTATTACGAATTGTTGTCTGTATTAATACATCAGTTTGTGGATCAACATTTGCAGTTGCTTCATCCATAACAAGAATTTTATTTTCACGTAATATCTCACGTGCCAAACATACAAGCTGTCTTTGACCAACACTAAAATTACTACCACCTTCAGTAATTTTACTTTGTAAACCACTTGGTAATTCAGATACAACGTCTCTCAATTTTACCTGAAATAGAAAAAAACCAAAACCGCATTTTTGTAAATGCATAATCACATTTATGAAAATACTTAATACATATATGTTTTTTATTTTTTTGTATACCTCTTCTAATGCTTGCCATAATTTCTGATCTGAATATTCATCAAATGGATCCAAATTGTAACGCATTGTACCAGAGAATAAAACTGGTTCTTGTGGAATTATTGATATTTTCGCTCTTAAATCATGTAATCCCATTTCTTTAGTATCACGACCATCAATTATAATTGATCCTTCATTATATGATAGTCTAAATAAGGCATTTATCAATGATGATTTACCGACACCAGTTCTACCCACTATACCAACTTTTTCGCATGGCAATATTTCAAATTTCAATGATTTCAGCACATATTCAGATTCTGGATCTGGGAAATAACGTAATGATAAATTATCGAATTTTATAAGTCCCTTTTGTGGCCATTCTTTAGGTGGTTTCTTTTCAGGTGGTGATTCTAATTCTCCTTCTGGATCAACAGTATTATAATCTACGACACGTTCAACTGATGTCATTGTATTTTCTAATTCGGCTGATTGTCTCATACCCCATTGTACCATACCAGTCATTCCCATTGCTTGTGTTATAGCTAAACCAACATTACCACCATTTTCACTACCGAATATAAAGAAACTACCAGTAACAATACCCAAATATAGTACACAAAAACAATCTAGCCAAAAACCAAATGCACGACTCGTTGAAATGAACATATAAAATGCTGAACTATGTAAATTTTGATGATTATCGAATTCTTGAATTAAAATTTTCTGTGCACCAAATGCACGAATTGTTGACAGACCCATTAATGATGCAGATAAATGAGAATAAACAGGTGATCGTGTAATAGCTTCCATACGTTTTACATCTCTTGATGTTTTTAGATAAAATATTCTCAAATTGTAGAATATTATTCCCATTAGAACAGTTGGTATCATGAAATATGGATTTACGACAGCAACAACAATAACGATACCGAACAATTGTAAGAAAATTTGAATAACATCAATCATAACGGATGGTAGAATTTCATCAACTTGACCCATATCTTTTGAGAAACGATTCAAAATACGTCCAGATGGATTTTTATTAAAGAAATACATTGTTGCTCTCGTTATACCACTGAACATTGCATTATGTAGATTTTTAGATGCTTTCATTGCAACATTAAAGAATAGAAAACTTCTGCATAATGTTATTAGAACTGTAGCAATTGTTATACCCGAAAATATATAAACATCGATTAAATCATCTGTCGTCGTTCTCTGTAAGGCATTCCGAATATGTTCAAAGAAACCTTCTTCGGTAGTATTTGTTGGTGCTCCAGTAGTTGTAATATCTTTAAAAAATTCTGCAGACACATTTAATAATGCATTCGAAAATGGATACCTAGTAGTTGATTCTAAATCATCAAGTGGTGCATCGTCTAGTTCCTCATAACTATCTACTAAATAGCCAGAAGTAACATTTTTCTTCATCAATAAATCATCAGTAGTAGCTTTAGTTTGAATTGGTGGTTTTTCTCCTTTATTAACCCAATATGACAGATAGAAATCACCACCAGATGCTAAAAGCTGTGCCAAAATACAGAATATCATCATGATTGTAACGAAACAGAAACCACCTCCAGCCTTAAAATATTTTCCATACAATGATAGACCAATAGCGCCATGCTCTTGACTTTCTACTACTTGCATTTGATTATCTTCTGGTTCAATACTATTTATGGAACCTTCACTGTTTTGTCTTTTATGTAATTTACTTCCGGATCTTGATCTGGATAATGCTTCTTCATCTTCAGTTTCTGGTGCAGCTAATAATTGTGCAAAATCTAAACCACTTTCACGTAAACTATCATATGTTCCGACAGCACTAACTTTACCATGATCCAATATGACAATTTGATCAGCATGTTGTAAGAATTGTAACTGATGTGTTACAAGAATTACGACATTTCCACGTAAATAATCTCGCATACATCTTTCGAATAAATGTTTACCGACATGTGTATCGACAGCACTCAATGGATCATCCAATAGGTAAATTGATGAACGACGATAAACTGCACGTGCCAAACTAATTCTTGCCTTCTGTCCACCAGATAATGATGCACCACGTTCACCAACAATCGTTTTATCACCAAACGGTAACAAATCAAAATCTCTATCTAAGGCACATTTACTGACAACAGTCTTATAACGTCTCTTATCCATTGGCTGCCCAAATAGAATATTTTGTCGTATTGTTCCAGTAAATAACCATGGCTCTTGTGATGCATACGATATTGTACCATTGATTTTAATGCTACCAGATTCGACTGGTAATTCACCAAGGATTGTCTGTATTACACTATAAACGGATGTAAAAATGGTAGTAGATTATTTAAACAAAATTTTATTCAGATAATAATAAGTTTAGAAATAAAAAACTGATTCAATATTTTTTACCTTGATTTTCCAGAACCAACTGGACCAATAATTGCTACCAAAGTGCCTGGCTGTGCTCTTAAATTCACATTGTCCAAAGTATATTCAACTGATGATGGATCCCATTTAGCTTTCAGATCTGTTATAACGATACCAGCTTCCGATAGAGCAGCATTATTATCAGTTCCAGTACCAACTGCACCATTACTTCCATTGTCGAGTCAGTGCTGCTCTCTTCTTCATCATCGTCCATTCACTTAATCTTTTTCTCGTCATCTTCAGTTTCTTTGATTTCAGTTTCATCGTAAAGCATGTACTTTTGAATTCTTCGTACAGATACAATAGTTTCAGCTAACTGAGAAATACCTATACACAGAAGTAAATTAGAATAAGAATAAAATATATTTTAGGTTAAATCAGTTTAAGGATTTAAAAAGGATACACAAATAAGAGCCATAGAATATACGCATTTACCTTGTGGAAAGAATACAGTCATCGTTTGTCTTAGAATATTATAGTAGGCAGTTATAACGAATGCCTCTTCGGCTGTTACAATTTTTCCAAGTAATGCATATGCGACAAGACTCATAAATATTGATACAAGTGTGACAAACATTATAAATGATAATAATATACCACGTATATACGATACATAACGTATAACACGAACTTCCTTTTTTCTAGCTAATTCAACCATTTTACCAAATGGTCTCTCCCATGCATACATTTTAATTACTTGTATACCTTGTATAATTTCATTCATTAAACGTACACCTTCATCGGTACGTAATGCTGTCTTTAAACGTAATACAGATGTCTTTTTACCAAGATATCCTTGTAATGGTATAAACATTAACATAAATGCTACACCAAATACAGCTGCAATACCAATCTTAAATTACAAACAAAAATATTTTAATTTGAAAAATTTTTCACAAATTGAAAAAAAAAAAAAAATTAAATTACCTCTCTATACATTAAATATGTAACAATAACCGTTTCGACTGGTCCAACCCATAAATAATGCAAAAATATTATTGATAAATCTAATCGACCAACATCATTTGATAATAAATTAACAACTTGTCCAGCCGTTGTATCACCTAATGCTGTTTTACTTAAACGTAATGCCTTACGATATATCATACTACATAATGATACTCTTAATTTCATTCCCATATGCATTTGTCCTAACATAAATGGATGCATAAACATAACATTTATTGCACTACATAATACAACAGCAGCAGCATAAATATATGCTTCATTTATATTTCCATCTTTATGTGAATATTGTGAATAATAACCAACCAAACGTCCAAGAAATATTGGTTGTGATACTCTGTATTATTGTAAAAGTGAAAAAAAAAAAAGGAGAAAAGAAGAAAAAAAACAAATTTGAAAATATTATTTATATATTTTTTTTTAAAATTAATTTTTATTTAATTTTATTTCTTTTTTTTTTTAATGAAAGAAAAACAAAAAAAAACAAATTTGACAAATTAGAAAAACAAACACTACAATGCGAAGTGTAGTGATGATCACTATAATGATTAATGAGTCCCTGTGTATAGAAATTACGTAATATGTGGTAATATAGACATTTTATGGATAATGCACACTAAAATGTACATTTACTACATGAGGTTACATACTTTTATCTTTTATGTACTACTTATATGGAAAGATGTATAAATTTTTAATATGTTACATAATTTTAAAAAGTCTTGAATTCATAATTTTAATAGCAAAAATTATAGTTTTTGTCTAAAGAAAATGAAGAGACATATAAGTATTTGATGGAAATGATCTGGCAAAGAAAGCAAAGACATTGATAGTACAGTTTCTCAACAAATTTAAGTATAATATATATTATTAGACATTCTAAGAGATAATGTTCATATTCACTCAGATAAGAGACTGAACAGTATTGAGAATTTTAATTGATTTTATTTTTCTATGCTTTTTGGGAAATTTATTCTTTTCATTTTTAGATTTTTCTAAAAGCTCAATAGAAATATTTTCAGTTTCAAAAATGAAGTTAAGAGGGATACGAGTATATAAATGTAAATCCCCGTATCTGTATGTAGATATAGGTTTTTTGTGGATAATAAAAAATGGATTTTATTCATAAACATTGTTTAAAAATGAGTATTAAATTTGCTTTAATTTTTACTTCAATTCTAATGCACAAATCTTCTTGAATGCATGTGTGTGGATAATTTTAGGATAAAATATTTTAAACTTGAACTTTCCTTCACGTGTATGTATGGCTTACTTTAGATTAGATTCTTATCAGACTTCATACTTATAAAATTAAAATATTTAATTAGCATTTCGTTGCATAGCGATTAAAATTCAATTGTTTTAAAATTAATTCTCAGAAAAAAACACGTAAGTATTTTCATTCAAACTAAATAATTAATATCTGTTTATTAGAAAATATACAATATGAAACTATGCTAAACGTTATTGATATACATGTGTTTTAGAAGAAAAATATGAATTAAAAAAAAACAAAAACATTATGAAAATTCCTAATATAATAATATATATGTATATATAAATGTTTATCTAGGTTAATTATATTTATTTTGGTTTCAAATTAAAATAAACACTCTGTATTTACGTGTATATCTTATGTATGAAATGATGTCAATAGATAAAATTTAATTTCAATTTTATTTTAAAATTAAAAAAATATTTAAGACAATTAAAAAGAAAAAACAATAGTATTTGTTCAGCAGTTTTTTTATTTCGACTGTAATTAACCTAATTATGAAATACAGGCAGTATGACATAATATAGAGCCTCAAATAATGAATACACGTGAAGTGAAATATTCATGTATTTACGTAATTTCTAAAATACATATTTGTATTTTGAATATTAAATAAATATTTTTGTGATAAAATTTTCCAGAAATTATTCGCATATATAAATGTTGAGAATATTATTGATTTTCATCATTTGTGTCTTGATACAACCGGGATAAGTTTGAAAAATTAGAAGAAAAACAAAAATTCTATTTTGGAAAAATAATTAATTAACGAAAATGCAGTTCATTTCATGTAAGTATTTAGAAAAAAATAAATTTTACATATAAATTTGTTACAAGAATTAAAAATGAAAAACTAAAATGTATTTTTATTTCATTTCAAAGTGATTTTATTACTGATTCTTAATATATACAGCGACGCATCTCAAAGAAATACTGAAGAATTCGATTGGAGTCTAACCAAGGTATAATTTTATTCGTTCTACTCTGAATGTGTACTTTGTATTTTATTAATACACAATTTTTACAAATTTATTCTTCTTTCTTCTACAGGAAGTTTTAAATAATGAATGCAGCACTGGTCAGAACATCTGTAATGTTATCTTATCACCATTCGTAACAAAACATTCATTATCTTTATTAAAAAGAGCTATCGCAGCAAATTCAGAATCAGATAAGGAATTATCGATTCTTCTACCTAAATTAAGTGAGTACGATGAATGGGAATACTGGCAGAAAACACTTGAACCACTTTGGGTATGGGCAGCAATTCAAATGAGAATACATATTTTTTTTTTTAAATCAAACATAACGTGTTTAAATGTTAATTTTATTAATTTTTGTAGGAAAAAAATGAAAATAATTCCGTTCTGATGGGTTCTTTAATTGGTTTAGCTAAAGGTGCTAGTATTGATAGTTCATATGAGCTCGAAGCATTATATATTTTCAATGCAGAAGTAAAAACATACGATTTCGATAGAAGAGATGAAACTGTTAAAACTTTGAATGATGACGCATCAAGTAAAACTGAAGGACATGTTAAAGATATTGTTACTACAGGTATGTTTGTATCATCATATACCTTTATAAAAATTTCATTTCATTTGATATGCAGGAATACATAAACAAAACTTTAAAAATATATATTAAATTTCAGATTTAATTGATGGTGGACAAGCCATAATTCTGAATACAATTTATTTCAAAGCTGAATGGGAAATAAGATTTGAAAAGACATTCACAGACACATATTTAAATAACGATAACAAAACATATGGACTCCATTATATGGAAGCCATTGGAAAATTCTATTCGACAAAATCAGAAACATTAGATTCGCTATTGGTTCGTATAAATTATAAGGTAAGTAAAAAATAAGTGTTTTTTTTCCTTTTGGTGTAAAATTACATATGAGAATTTTTTTATTGTTTTTCAAATTAATTTTTTTTTCAGGGTGGGAAATATGCAATGATTTACATTCAACCGAAAGAAGGTGATGGATTAGAAAATATTATTAACAATTTAGATGTATACACTCTACAAAATGAAATATCAAAAATGGTAGAAAATCCTGGTACAATAACTATACCAAAATTCAAATTTGAATCATCTTTCAGTATGGCTAAACATATTAAAAATGTAAATAAAATCTTTATTTATATAATCTCATATTCGTTAATTAGGAAGATACATTTATGGTTATTTATTTCATTTCATTTTACAAATTTTTCCAGCTTGGTAACACGAAAATATTTACCCCAGAAGCAAATATTCAAAAAATCAACTCATCTGGACCAGCATTTGAAGTGAAAGATGTCGTTCAAAAATTTGCAATTGAAGTTAATGAAGTTGGTACAGAAGCTTATGGAGTAATGGGTAAATTGTTTTTTTTTTTTTTGGTTTTTTTTTTTTAACAATTTAAATTTAATTTAAAGTTTTAGATATGGGTATCATGAATAAAATGGATAAACGTGCTAAATCGATTAATACAACTACTATTAATCCACCATTTTTGTTCTGCATTATGGATGTAACAACTGGAGTAGTACATTTCAGTGGAAAAGTACTAAAGTTTGAACATTCTAATTAACTCACAGATTGTACTACATTGTGTGATGAAAATTCATAATAAATAATCAAAATTTAAAATTTGACTAAAGTTTGTTTCATTTTTTTTTCTTCTGTAATTCATAAAACTTCGTTTTTAGATTTAAACTCGATAAATACCTGTGCAAGTCTCTCAGATGTATAGTAACCGTAACATATTCAGTGGTTATTTCGGTTAATTTACTATTATTGTCTGTTGAGGGTAGCCAGTGAATAATCAAAAATTTAGAAAATCACTAACAAGAACAGCATTTAATGCTTGCTCTTGCTTCTCTACTCTATACATATTTTTGAGCAGTGAATGTCACTGACTATTCTATTACATTACCTATAGTATACGCTATATTAGTAAAAGTAGTATTTCAGACATTTTGATGTGTACTCATTTTTGAATTTTCATTTTGAAACTTCGAATGATGTCTAGGGAAGCGTCATCGGAAAGTCCGCCGCCACTGATAATCGTATTATCTACGTATTAGTTTTGATTTGACATTTCCTAAAGAAAAAAATTTTCGCTGAAATCATCGTTAATGTTAATTTTTTGATTAAACACTTCTAAAGAGAAATATTGCTGAAAGTGTCAACAAATAATTTTTCTTGAAAATAAAATTTTTGTAATTATATAAAGGCAGTAATATAAGAAGTTATTTTATCTCAACAATCAAAAATTACTGACGGTAAAACATCAACTTATTAGCGGAAATACTATTATATTGGTTATAAAAACACTTCAATAATAATCAAACATATACTTTTACCATCTTTTACCATAGTATTGTTGATAAAATATCAATTTAACTTTCCATATAATATCCATAGATGAGCATTTAAACTTGTCGAAATCATAAGATTAAAATAACCTATTGATTTATCTATAGATTAACTTATCAAACGTTCGTGAAACACAAAATAGGCTTAAACCAGAGATTTATTCTATGGATAGCGAAAGCTTTGGAATAAATAATTTATCTATTCTTCATGATCATAATTTATTTTATGTACGAGTACATATGTATGTAATGTCCTCATTTCACTTATATTTTTTGTTCATCTCATCCAATCCTCTCCTATTCGATGTATGAAAGAAAAAAAATGTAAACGCAATTAAATATAAAGGTTTTTTTGGCTTGGATTTCAATGCTCTTATAAAAATTATTTAGAAGTTTTTGTATGTTATATATTTTTTTAATTTTTGTTTTATTTTAATTTTTATTTATTTTCTTGTTTCATTTGTTATAATAAAAAATGTTTTTGTTTTTTCTTTTGTATATATACGAATGTGTATGATATCGAGTTATTTGTAAAATGTACAATATTTTTGCAAAAATATACAATTTTATTTTATTTAAATAAGCGAATACGTACATAAATAATGTAAAATGCACATAATCTTTGTAATAATAAAATTATGCTCATGACTAAATGAAAAAATGTGTTTTTTTTTTATTTTATTTTATTTTTTTTTTTTTTCGAAAACAGTAAAAAAGGAGTGGTGGAATGAAGAATTTGAAAAATCTAGAAAAAAATTTATTAAATAAATGTAAATGGAAATTCCTAAAATAATCATTAATCTCTAATTGTTAATCTATTATAAGCAAGATCCTCCAACAATACTACTTACCTGTTGCATCCTGTTGATATTTATAATCTAGAATTTTTTTCTTTTATTTATTTCCAAAAAATTTTATTTACATAGATATACATATTCATATTTTTAAAACAACAATTTATTAAAAATTTTTCAAAAAAAATATTTCAGATTTCAAAGATTTAAACTAAAAATTTTATTTAAATTGTTATTTTATTACAATCTCAAATTCCATAGCATCTTTTTCTCTAATTCTAACAGCCATCGCACAATTCAATTTCGGCGACAACTACAGCGTATACAGTAATTAAATGGGACTTTTACCGTTGTTGAACTTTACGCTATCGCTGTCACCCCAATAGATTCTATTCTATTTTTCAGCGACAACGAGCCATTCACGACCTGGATTTTGCAGTACTAGTAATCTATTCGCAAGAAAAAGAAGAAGAAAATGTAAAATTCATGTTATATTACGCTGTGGTTATCGCTCGAATTGTGCGAACTTTTGGCGATACCCTGTAATTGTCGCTGAATGGCTGTAATCCTGTAATGGAATTTTACAAAATTCTGAGATAAGATATTAGATACAAAAAACTAATTTTCAAATCGAATTATACTATCAAATTATAAGATATATACATACATACTGCACATTTATTATTTACTTTTACATGTTTACTTTAAGTACTCCCAAACATTTTAATGCATAAATAACTTGAACTTGAAATATGCATAAATATGTACATATGTACATGCATAGTTGGCTGAATGATATCAGATTCAATTTAATGGACAGATGATATTTTGATTAGAATTTCCCTTCTATTACAGGAATAGTAGTTATTTCAGAGATTTTAATGAACAAAAACATATTAGGGCTATGTAATGTATGTACATATTTCTATATAAATTAATATTCAAAGAAGTCAAAAACAAAAAAGTCAAATTCATTTTTAAATTAAATACAAAAATAAGAAAAAAAAAATTAATACAAATACATTATAAAAATATAATCGTATATGTATGTTCTAATTTAATAATATTAACTACAACAAAAATATTACATAAATGTTTTTACAATGAGTTTGCAATAAATGTTTTTTTTTTTCGTTTTTATTTAATATACATATACATATATAAAATATATAAAAAAATTATAAAAAAAAAACAAAATTTTAAATAATTAATTAAAAAATACAAGAAAAAAAAGAAAATTTATTAAATGAAAAAGAAAACAAAATGTAGAAAATTTCACAAAAAAAAAGTAAAAATGAAATAATGTACATACATTTGTATGTACATAATATGTGAAATCTTTTTAATCCTTAATTCCCCTTTTTCATATTATAACATTCACCTTTTTTTTTTTGCTACAAATTACAAATTACAAGACAAAAAAAAACAAACAAACAAAAATTAAACAAATAACTCATATTAAAATTTTATTTGTTATGTTTTGTTCGTTTTCCTTTATTTTACAATTTACTACAAAATTATTAATAAAATTTTCATTTTTAACTGTTAAATTGTATTTCGTTAAATTGTAAATTGTCGTTCTCTGTAAGGCATTCCAAATATGTTCAAAGAAACCTTCTTCGGTAGTATTTGTTGGTGCTCCAGTAGTTGTAATATCTTTAAAAAATTCTGCAGACGCATTTAATAATGCATTCGAAAATGGATACCTAGTAGTTGATTCTAAATCATCAAGTGGTGCATCGTCTAGTTCCTCATAACTATCTACTAAATAGCCAGAAGTAACATTTTTCTTCATCAATAAATCATCAGTAGTAGCTTTAGTTTGAATTGGTGGTTTTTCTCCTTTATTAACCCAATATGACAGATAGAAATCACCACCAGATGCTAATAGCTGTGCCAAAATACAGAATATCATCATGATTGTAACGAAACAGAAACCACCTCCAGCCTTAAAATATTTTCCATACAATGATAGACCAATAGCGCCATGCTCTTGACTTTCTACTACTTGCATTTGATTATCTTCTGGTTCAATACTATTTATGGAACCTTCACTGTTTTGTCTTTTATGTAATTTACTTCCGGATCTTGATCTGGATAATGCTTCTTCATCTTCAGTTTCTGGTGCAGCTAATAATTGTGCAAAATCTAAACCACTTTCACGTAAACAATCATATGTTCCGACAGCACTTACTTTACCATGATCCAATGTGACGGATCCAATATGACAATTTGATCAGCATGTTGTAAGAATTGTAACTGATGTGTTACAAGAATTACGACATTTCCACGTAAATAATCTCGCATACATCTTTCGAATAAATGTTTACCGACATGTGTATCGACAGCACTCAATGGATCATCCAATAGGTAAATTGATGAACGACGATAAACTGCACGTGCCAAACTAATTCTTGCCTTCTGTCCACCAGATAATGATGCACCACGTTCACCAACAATCGTTTTATCACCAAACGGTAACAAATCAAAATCTCTATCTAAGGCACATTTACTGACAACAGTCTTATAACGTCTCTTATCCATTGGCTGCCCAAATAGAATATTTTGTCGTATTGTTCCAGTAAATAACCATGGCTCTTGTGATGCATACGATATTGTACCATTGATTTTAATGCTACCAGATTCGACTGGTAATTCACCAAGGATTGTCTGTATTAAACTATAAACGGATGTAAAAATGGTAGTAGATTATTTAAACAAAATTTTATTCAGATAATAATGAATTTAGAAATAAAAAACTGATTCAATATTTTTTACCTTGATTTTCCAGAACCAACTGGACCAATAATTGCTACCAAAGTGCCTGGCTGTGCTCTTAAATTCACATTGTCCAAAGTATATTCAACTGATGATGGATCCCATTTTGCTTTCAGATCTGTTATAACGATACCAGCTTCCGATAGAGCAGCATTATTATCAGTTCCAGTACCAACTGCACCATTACTTCCATTGTCGAGTCAGTGCTGCTCTCTTCTTCATCATCGTCCATTCACTTAATCTTTTTCTCGTCATCTTCAGTTTCTTTGATTTCAGTTTCATCGTAAAGCATGTACTTTTGAATTCTTCGTACAGATACAATAGTTTCAGCTAACTGAGAAATACCTATACACAGAAGTAAATTAGAATAAGAATAAAATATATTTTAGGTTAAATCAGTTTAAGGATTTAAAAAGGATACACAAATAAGAGCCATAGAATATACGCATTTACCTTGTGGAAAGAATACAGTCATCGTTTGTCTTAGAATATTATAGTAGGCAGTTATAACGAATGCCTCTTCGGCTGTTACAATTTTTCCAAGTAATGCATATGCGACAAGACTCATAAATATTGATAAATATTGATACACGTGTAACAAACATTATAAATGATAATAATATACCACGTATATACGATACATAACGTATAACACGAACTTCCTTTTTTCTAGCTAATTCAACCATTTTACCAAAAGGTCTCTCCCATGCATACATTTTAATTACTTGTATACCTTTGTATAATTTCATTCATTAAACGTACACGTTCATCGGTACGTAATGCTGTCTTTAAACGTAATACAGATGTCTTTTTACCAAGATATCCTTGTAATGGTATAAACATTAACATTAATGCTACACCAAATACAGCTGCAATACCAATCTTAAATTACAAACAAAAATATTTTAATTTGAAAAATTTTTCACAAATTGAAAAAAAAAAAAAAAATTAAATTACCTCTCTATACATTAAATATGTAACAATAACCGTTTCGACTGGTCCAACCCATAAATAATGCAAAAATATTATTGATAAATCTAATCGACCAACATCATTTGATAATAAATTAACAACTTGTCCAGCCGTTGTATCACCTAATGCTGTTTTACTTAAATGTAATGCCTTACGATATATCATACTACATAATGATACTCTTAATTTCATTCCCATATGCATTTGTCCTAACATAAATGGATGCATAAACATAACATTTATTGCACTACATAATACAACAGCAGCAGCATAAATATATATGCTTCATTTATATTTCCATCTTTATGTGAATATTGTGAATAATAACCAACCAAACGTCCAAGAAATATTGGTTGTGATACTCTGTATTATTGTAAAAGTGAAAAAAAAATTTTTTTTTTTTTTGATTTTGTAAAAAAAAAAGGAGAAAAGAAGAAAAAAAAAACAAATTTGAAAATATTATTTATATATTTTTTTTTAAAATTAATTTTTATTTAATTTTATTTTTTTTTTTTTAATGAAAGAAAAAAAAAGAAATTTGACAAATTAGAAAAACAAACACTACAATGCGAAGTGTAGTGATGATCACTATAATGATTAATGAGTCCCTGTGTATAGAAATTAAGTAATATGTGGTAATATAGACATTTTATGGATAATGCACACTAAAATGTACATTTACTATATGAAGTTACATACTTTTATCTTTTATGTACTACTTATATGGAAAGATGTATAAATTTTTAATATGTTACATAATTTTAAAAAGTCTTGAATTCATAAAAAAAAAGCAAATGTAATGTGAATCAAATGTCATTTATATAAATAGTAAATTAATTAATTATTAAAATTAAAGTTGGAAATTAAGACATTTTTGAGAACATTAATAATGAACCGATAAACGATCAAACTACAAAATAATACTTTTGACTACATATATGTATTATCAATTCGTCGGAATTTTGTTAAGTTTGAAATTTCAGCAATTTATTAATGATGTCCTAAACCGATAAATAAATGACAGTTTTTAATAGCAAAAATTATAGTTTTTGTCTAAAGAAAATGAAGAGACATATAAGTATTTGATGGAAATGATCTGGCAAAGAAAGCAAAGACATTGATAGTACAGTTTCTCAACAAATTTAAGTATAATATATATTATTAGACATTCTAAGACATAATGTTCATATTCACTCAGATAAGAGACTGAACAGTATTGAGAATTTTAATTGATTTTATTTTTCTATGCTTTTTGGGAAATTTATTCTTTTCATTTTTAGATTTTTCTAAAAGCTCAATAGAAATATTTTCAGTTTCAAAAATGAAGTTAAGAGGGATACGAGTATATAAATGTAAATCCCCGTATCTGTATGTAGATATAGGTTTTTTGTGGATAATAAAAAATGGATTTTATTCATAAACATTGTTTAAAAATGAGTATTAAATTTGCTTTAATTTTTACTTGAATTCTAATGCACAAATCTTCTTGAATGCATGTGTGTGGATAATTTTAGGATAAAATATTTTACACTTGAACTTTCCTTCACGTGTATGTATGGCTTACTTTAGATTCTTATCAGACTTCATACTTATAAAATTAAAATATTTAATTAGCATTTCGTTGCATAGCGATTAAAATTCAATTGTTTTAAAATTAATTCTCAGAAAAAAACACGTAAGTATTTTCATTCCAACTAAATAATTAATATCTGTTTATTAGAAAATATACAATATGAAACTGCTAAATGTCGTGAGATAAATGTGTTCTTAGAAAAAAATATGAATTAAAAAAAAAAAGAAGAAAAACATTATGAAAATTATAAGTACATTACTTATGGTACGATATTTTTCTGAGAAATTCAATTCTGATTGCTGTGTATCCAAGTTACTTATATTTATTTTGGTTTCAAATTAAAATAAACACTCTGTATTTTTGTGTATATCTTATACAGGTATGAAATGATGTCAATAGATAAAATTTAATTTGAATTTTATTTTGAAATTAAAAAAATATTTAAGACAATTAAAAAGAAAAAACAATAGTATTTGTTCAGCAGTTTTTTTATTTCGACTGTAATTAATCTAATGACGAAGTAAAGGTAATATTTATGACTTAATATACAGCTTCAAATAATGAATACACGTGAAGTGAAATATTCATGTATTTACGTAATTTCTAAAATACATATTTTTATTTTGAATAATAAATAAATATTTTTGTGATAAAATTTTCCAGAAATTATTCGCATATATAAATGTTGAGAATATTATTGATTTTCATCATTTGTGTCTTGATACAACCGGGATAAGTTTGAAAAATTAGAAGAAAAACAAAAATTCTATTTTGGAAAAATAATTAATTAACGAAAATGCAGTTCATTTCATGTAAGTATTTAGAAAAAAATAAATTTTACATATAAATTTGTTACAAGAATTAAAAATGAAAAACTAAAATGTATTTTTATTTCATTTCAAAGTGATTTTATTACTGATTCTTAATATATACAGCGACGCATCTCAAAGAAATACTGAAGAATTCGATTGGAGTCTAACCAAGGTATAATTTTGTTCGTTTTACTCTGAATGTGTACTTTGTATTTTATTAATACACAATTTTTACAAATTTATTCTTCTTTCTTCTACAGGAAGTTTTAAATAATGAATGCAGCACTGGTCAGAAGATCTGTAATGTTATGTTATCACCATTCGTAACAAAACTTTCATTATCTTTATTTAGAAAAGCTATCGCAGCAAATTCAGAATCAGATAAGGAATTATCGATTCTTCTCCTTGACTTAAATAGGTACTATGAAATGGTTTACTGGCAGAATACACTTGGATCACTTAAGGCAATTCAAATGAGAATTTCTTTTTAAATCAAACATAACGTGTTTAAATGTTAATTTTATTAATTTTTGTAGGAAAAAAATGAAAGTAATTCCCTTCTGATGGGTTCTTTAATTGGTTTAGCTAAAGGTGCTAGTATTGATAGTTCATATGAGCTCGAAGCATTTTATCTTTTCAATACAAAAGTAAAAACATACGATTCCGATGCTGAACAAGCCACATTTCAGAATACAATTTATTTCAAAGCTGAATGGGATATAGAATTTGAAACCATAATTTCGAAATCACAGAAAGAAGAAACCATGTACGGCTATGGAAGTTTTAGTTGGAGAAAATCAGAAAAATTAAATTCGAATTTGAGACGTATAAATTATAAGGTAAGTAAAAAATAAGTGTTTTTTTTCCTTTTTGGTGTAAAATTACATATGAGAATTTTTTTATTGTTTTTCAAATTAATTTTTTTTTCAGGGTGGCAAATATGCAATGATTATAATTGACCCGAAAAATTATGTTGCATTACAACATGTTATTAACAATTTAGATGTACAAACTCTAAAAGATGAAATATCAAAAATGAAAGAAGGTTTTGGTACTGATACTTTTCCAACATTCAAATTTGAATCATCTTTCGGTATGGCTAAACATATTAAAAATGTAAATAAAATCTTTATTTATATAATCTCATATTCGTTAATTAGGAAGATACATTTATGGTTATTTATTTCATTTCATTTTACAAATTTTTCCAGCTTGGTAGCACGAAAATATTTACCCCAGAAGCAAATATTCAAAGAATCAACTCATCTGGACCAGCATTAGAAGTGACAGATGTCGTTCAAAATTTTGTAATTGAAGTTAATAAAGATGGTACAGAAGCTTATGGAGTAATGGGTAAATTGTTTTTTTTTTTTTTGTTTTTTTTTTTTTAACAATTTGAATTTAATTTAAAGTTTTAGATATGGGTATCATGAATAAAATGGATAAACGTGCTAAATCGATTAATACAACTACTATTAAACCACCATTTTTGTTCTGCATTATAGATGTAACAACTGATGTAGTACTTTTCAGTGGAAAAGTAATGAACCATAAATATTCTAACTAACTCACAGATTGTACTACATTGTGTGATGAAAATTCATAATAAATAATCAAAATTTAAAATTTGACTAAAGTTTGTTTCATTTTTTTTTCTTCTGTAATTCATAAAACTTCGTTTTTAGATTTAAACTCGATAAATACCTGTGCAAGTCTCTCAGATGTATAGTAACCGCAACATATTCAGTGGTTATTTCGGTTAAATTACCATTATTGTCTGTTGAGGGTGGCCAGTGAATAATCAAAAATTCAGAAAATCACTAACAAGAACAGCATTTAATGCTTGCTCTTGCTTCTCTACTCTATACATATTTTTGAGCAGTGAATGTCACTGACTATTCTATTACATTACCTATAGTGTATATATACGCTATACTAGTAAAAGTAGTATTTCAGACATTTTGATGTGTACTCATTTTTGAATTTTCATTTTGAAACTTCGAATGATGTCTAGGGAAGCTTCATCGGAAAGCCCGCCGCCACTGATAATCGTATTATCTACGTATTAGTTTTGATTTGAAATTTCCTAAAGAAAAATATTGTCACTGAAATCATCGTTAAAGTTAATTTTTTGATTAAACACTTCTAAAAAGAAATATTGCTGAAAGTGTCAACAAATAATTTTTCTTGTAAATTAAAATTTTTGTAATCATATATAGGCAGAAATATGCAATTATTTTATCTCAACAATCAAAAATTACTGACGGTAAAACATCAACTTATTAGCGGAAATACTATTATATTGGTTATAAAAACAATTCAATAATAACCAAACATATACTTTTACCATCTTTTACCATAGTATTGTTGATAAAATATCAATTTAACTTTCCATATAATATCCATAAATAAGCATTTAAACTTGTGGAAATCATAAGATTAAAATAACCTATTGATTTATCTATAGATTAACTTATCAAACGTTCGTGAAACGCAAAATAGGCTTAAATCAGAGATTTATTCTATGGATAGCGAAAGCTTTGGAATAAATAATTTATCTATTCTTCATGATCATAATTTATTTTATATACACATGTATGTAACATATAAAGAAACAAAAAAAAAAAAAGATAAAGATAACAAAAAACAACAACAACAACAAAAATTTGTAATTTAATTTTTAATTTTTACAAAAATAATAATCCAAACCCTATTACATATGATTATTTTTCGAATAGTAGGCAATTAAATTTCTAAGGAAAAGCGGTTGATGTATCCTGTATAATATCCAAAAGAAAATATATTACACTAATATTTTAGTGATGCAGTGGACATATTTAATCCAAATATTTATTAATTATGTATTTAAAATCGTTTAGTTTTAATTCAGTTTTTTTTTGTTTGTTTTTGAATTACAGAAAATTCTTCACCTAGTTAAATTTTTAAATGATTTCAATTAATAAAAAATATTTCATTAAATAATTTTCATTTTCATTTGTTTCTAATTGCATTTACGTATAATGTATTTATGCCAAAAAGAAACACACACACATACACACATAGATAACAAATATATAATAATTCATTTTTTTCTTTAGCTATATGCATGTATAGTATGTATTTGTGTGTTATATTTTGTTTTTTTTTTGTGATTTTATTAATTATAATCAATCATAAAATGTTTTGATATACAATTCGATATGAATTCGTAATATAAAATATATAAATTTATGATGATTATATTAGACATTATTTTGTCATAATATTTGTATTGACAGTGGTCAAGTTTATACAATTAAGATTGTCGCTTTAAATTATTCGTCAATTCTTATCAAAAAAAAAAAAAAAACGAAACGAAATAAACTTTTCTTAAAAAACTATATAATTGATTTCAAATATTTAATAAATGTACTCGCGTATAATACATGCATATTATATACAAAAGAATTATTATATTCGATTATGTATTTTATTTAACCTACATATACAAGCATACCCATACATAATAATTATAGTTTCAGTTGTTTTATACAAAAAAGTTCAATGAATTGATGAATGAATGAATGCGATTACATACATACATAAAGTACATTATGTCTAGAATGTGTATATAGAAATAAATTCATAAAATAATTCTTTTTAACAGCATACATTATACATATATCGACAGAAGATAATTGAAATTCGTTTATTCGTAATTCGAGATTTAATTGTTACAAAAATTTATATAAAAGTTACTTAATAAATAATTTTTATAATATTATAAGGGGATTCATTTCAAATCGTAAACTGCGCGCAACGAGTAATTTTACAATCTAATAAATCAAAATGATGTGAAAGCAAAGCATATCTCGTAAAACACTAATCATGATTATTGCAACTTTATTCTTCACAAATTTTTTTTCGTTACACAAAACATAATCTTTATGAAATATAACAAAAAATTCTAATTTTAAATTTCAGCTTGTAAAAATTTATTTATTATTATTATTATTAGAGACGTCCAGTGACATGACAGCCACTCGCTCACACCAAGATCCACCAGGGTCTTTTTGCGATAGCTTGTAAAAATGACAAACTGTCAAACCTTGGTTTACACAAAAATTTTATTTTCGAAGTTGATCTACGCATATAAAAAGACGCGCTTATTTACAAAGAGCTCGTAATTCTCAATAGCCAAAGGAAAAAGTTATGAAGTCTCGTAAAAATATACGACTAATTACGTTACTTACATGAATTACAAAATTTATGAGATTTGAAATGAATACCCTCACTGACTTTAAAAATATTTGTTTTTATTTTATTTTTAAAAGAAAAATATTTATACTTTATGAATTCTTTTCGTAAATAATAATTCCATAAAATTTGTAGTAAAATTTATTTCAGACAGTATATGCATGCATTACATTTTTAGTAATTCATATAAGTACTCGTAGTGTTATTACGAGCATTTTTTTTTTTCTAATTTTCGTTTTAAATTACAAACACAATATATATTTTATTCAACTTTGTCTTTTGCTTACTGCTAATATTTATGCTACTACTGTAAATAAAAAATCTGGCTAAATTTATTCTTGTGTATGCATTTATAGGCATGCAATTTGACACATAACTATATTTAGATATTAACCTTGGATGGTTAATTTAAATTACATTTATTTGTATTTATACATATGTGTATTGCATGAATATTACACTACACAAAGATTGTATCATTATTTGCAGACAATATTCTTTAAACTGTAACAAAATGTAATCAATACCAATACTGTCTATTCCATGAAGTTAAAGAACAGACGTTTTAGTATTTATTTACAATATAATTCACACACAATTCAAACACAATTTTTACTATGTGTGTGAATGCAAAACAATTTGGATCAATTGAAATTCAATTGTACCTGTCGTCTATATGAAATCTTCATGGTTATACTATATGTATATCGTTAAACGTTCAATCGAATCAATTACAATTTTCGTTAAAAATAGAATTGTAAAGGGATTTATTACACGTTTAAGTTTATCGTAGACTTTGTAATCTTCGTAGTTTTTCATTTTTCTTAGTTCATTTCCATACACATTTTTACAAACTACGAAAGTTTCGAAAAGCTACCGAAGGTTAAAATGCTTCGCAGTTTATAACTTTTGTATTTGGTAGTTTCGGAGTTTATGTTAGACTTTCGACAGTTCTCTTTTGGCATAGAAATTAAATTCAAAAAAATAAATAAATATGAAAGCTGAAAAAGAAACAACTACGGAAAAGTGAACAATATGTACGACAAAAATTTAAGATGGTAGGTGGTTCATGTCAACAGAACTAACGAAACTTAGAAACTGAAGATTACGATAAACTGAAAAATGGAACGAATCTCCCTAATAATAGAATAAATGTCATATTAAAATTGAATTTTCATTTAATGTATCATAAAACTCGTAGGAGTATAAAAATTTCATATATGAAATTCAAAAAATTGCAATAATACTTCAACCAATAACGACAAGGACATGGTAAAGATTCTTTATTAATTACCAATCGAAATATAAATATCATTATACTACAATTGAAATTGAAAATGCATCTAATACTATTGACACACTGCAAAGATAAACCATGGTTATCTCAGTTTTCTGGTTTATCTTTGCGATAACTGACTTTCAGAACTCGGTTAAGTTAACCGAGTTTTTAGAACTTATAACACTGACAGGCTAAGCATTCCAATCTAGATTAAGTCGTTAATCTAGATAAAAGTGGATGTCTGTCATCACAATAACTAGATGATCCAGTTGTATAACTAGATTATCCTAATTCAGTTCTGAAAACTGGATAACCCACATAAACTGGATTTGCAGTAGAAAGAAGAAGACATAAAAATTGACAGTTCAGTTTTCTGGTTCTGATTTATTATGTATTTCTTTTTAGCGACTTATTAAAATTTGTGCAATGAGTGATTTTACAAATTAAACGTTTCTAAAAACAAAAAAGCTAAAATAATTAAAATATTTCGATATTTAAATCGCAAGTAACACGAAAATAATAGCCTTAAAGTAATTTGTGGTGACTGTGTGGTTACGAATAAATTCAACGATTCAGCTGATCGCATTAGGGATGATCTACTTTGCAATCTGTCACGTTCAGCTTTATAAATCCGAATTAGAGATAACCCGGATAAGTTTATCTAGATTAATTTTAGGCCTGTCTCTAGTATTAGTTATATTGTTAACCAAAGTTCGAACTCAGTTATCTTTGACGTTTGTGTTATTTTTTTTTGTTTTTATATTATATTTAAACAAACTGTCAAACCAAATTTCAGCTAACACGCTGACTAGGTGAAAAAGAATTAGTGTTTGAATTTATTTCGACAGGTGTCGTATGAATATATAAACTAGTTCACCACAATTTAAATGTGTCACCCCCCATACAGGTTATCGATAAACCATTTGAGATAACCATGGCTAATATCTGCAGTGTGTCAATAGTATAAGACTGTCCATATATATGTATCTACATATATATACATATAACTAAATATGCTTAAATATTTTTAATCATCATCTCTTCTTCCTGGATTGATACACGGCACGTTTTTCCAATTAATTTGTTTTCGATATTATAATATATGTTAATGAAATTACTAAATAACGATAAAGATATTTTTTGTGCAAAAATAAAACAAAAATTTTATTTAGATACCGTTATTTTAATTATATTTTTTTTAATTTTTTTGGATGAAATTTTGTTGCATCTGTTATAGCATATAGGAATGTGATAATATCGAAAGTTAGTTATAATAGAAACAAATAAACATTTTTTTTTCTCTTAAATAGCACCTATCTTAATCTTAAATAAAATATTTAAGTCTATATGTGATGATGTTGTTTTTCAAATAAATTTTTTTTTTTTCAAAAAGTCCAATTTTTTTCATCGTGTTTTTGTGAAATCAAAATATTTTGTTATTTTTTTTTGTAAGCGAATTTCATTATTTTTCTTTTTTTATATTTTGCAAAATATTTATTATTTTTCTTTAGTCAAGTTCCATTTAAAAAGTAAAAAATGTATTTCTCAGGTGTGTATGTATGTCACAAAATGAAAGAAATAAAATTAAGTATAGCAAAGATCCTAATATCAACTAATAGCAACTAATACCTAATAGCAACTACAACTACTACTACTACTACTACTACAACTACAACTACTACTGTATTTTTATATGGTCTTTGCTAACAGCTAATACATTATATCAGATGATATGTGTATTGAAATCTTATAAATTCATAACTTTTTATACATTATATTTTTAAATTAAGATCGTAAAAACAAAAATATGTATAAATGTTAAAAAAAAATATGCATATATTAAAATCTGTCTATGAATGTACAAGTACATATATAACATTTTGTTTTTTTTTTCGAAATAATTCCTGTCAATGATCGAAGATCATGTCAATGATGACAAGCTGACAACCATACACATATGCATTTAATTTGAATGAATAATATATTTTAATAAAATATAATATACCAATATCATAAATAATATTAGTATAAAGGGTCGTCTACACCAGACATAATTTATGCCAAGATCTGTAGACATGAGATAAATATGTCTTTATCATTCGGTTTTTTTGGGAAAAATATGTCTTTACATTCCATTTATGTTGTTGATTTTTGTGCACAAAAATGAGCCCTTTCCGAGCCTTGACCTCTAATAGAAACTTCCTCCATTCTTCTCGGCTTAGTGCTATGCTTCTCCAGTTGTGAATTCCCAACAACTTTATATCGTCTTTAAAATCGTCCAAGAATCATTTCGGTGATCTGCCTCTCTTTCTTTTGCCATCCACTTTGTGAAAAACTCTTCTTACACTTATTAAATAAAATTTTTTAAAACAAAATTAAAATTGTATTCTAATGAAATTCTAATTTTATTTAAAAACAAATTTTTTAATTGATAATTACATATTTTAATTTTTCCTCTCAATACTTTTCTTTAGAGATATCACTATTATGAAAATCAGATTCTTGTTATTGTTGCTTATTGTTTGAGAGCAAACTTAATCGTGAACCTGAATACTCAGACAGGGCTGTCCATTGTATTCAAAGACTCCCGCCTAGTCAAACTTCTTCTTTGCTCTCAGGTAACCTGAATAAGTTCAATACCTGACAGTCAAGCACGAAAGATTTAAGTACAACGAATCAGATGTTTATTTACTTCGATGCCATCCATGTGTTCTCATTTAAGATAAGCAGTATAATAGTTATAAAAACAATATTTTCCATCACAAGTTATATTGGCATAACATAAAACTGTCCTATGTAGACCACATCTAACATAAATAAATGTACAAATAGTATACAAATGTATATTTATGAAAATGATAAAATGATATTCTATCATATATTTACAAAAATAATATTTTACATATCTACATAATATAAGTTCATTATACATATGTACATAAATAATGAATGAATATGTTTAAAAAAAAAAAAAACTGTAACAATACAATACAAACTGTAATAGCCAATATATTTTGTGGTTTATTGATGTCAAAGTACCAATAAACGCCAATATAATGTATCTAAAATGAGCTATAATTTATTCAATTTGTAATTGCAACATTTTTTAACCACTTGTAAATGATATTAAGAAATCCATCGATCATACAATATTATGAAGTTTATATAAAACCTTATATGTTATGTAGATATGTATATAATATTTAAATCTGTAATCTATATTGTAGTATCAACATTGTGATAGACAAACACCCTGTATCTATACTACGATATAAATGAAATATTGGTATAGGAATAGATACGTATACGTAAATATATGGGGTTACATTCATATCATTTATATGAAAATAATATTAATATATTGAAAAAAACAAAAAAGAACATAAACGTATTAAGAAAAAATAATTATCATATGGAAAAATATTTATATGTAATATACAGTATGTAATATTGAAAATAATAATTGTGGAAAATTTTTCTTTATTGTTAAATGCACTCAGAAAGAAATTAATTACAAGGTTATATTAATGAGATATGAAAGGAATATAATATTTAGAATTGAACCAAAGTAATAGTTTGCAATCTAATAATTTGTAATATTATGTACACGTATATGAAGTATCTTACGTTCATAAATAAATAAAATAAAAAATACCTTATGACAGAAACAAATCATACCGAAAATATTGGTGTGCATAAAACGACTATCAAATAGTAGAAGCAGAGGCAGACTAAATAAAAGGTATGAGAAGTGATGAGGTGGTTGGGAGTGATTTGAAAATAATGGGGAGTGATGGAATGAGTATACGTTGATGAATAACAAACAATATACGCCTCTGAAGGGAGATCGTAAACAAGACTAAAGACCATCACTAAAGACCTCACTACTGTAACGCTAGGGATGATGATATCATCTTGATGAACGTCTTTATTTTGTGCGACTGTAATTACAATCCACAGTATACACGAAAATATTTCATCAAAAACCATCCAATATCCTAAACACTCGTATATGAATATCCATTCATTTTAAAATATTGTAATATTCGCAGCTTTTCTGGTCCGTGATCGTAAAGTCCATCCGTTCCGAGGCACATTGTTGTATGGATTCCATAGCAATAAGTTAGTAGTTCAGGTATAGATATAATTATATATCGCTGAATATCGCACGAGATCGAGCATAATGTTCGGAGGAAGTCATAAGACCAATCACAAGCTATATCGTTAATGATTATGACGAATATTCAGATTACAAATTTTATAACTCATGAGCAATAAATATCAAAATAAAACAAAAATTAATTTTTTCAATGATTTTAACGTTAATTGGGTAAATAATTTCTAAATCCTAAAGGAAGTGAAAATGAATATGTGTTTGTATTACACATATCACATATTTGAAAATGAATAGAAATGGTTTTGATTCAATTAAAGAAATTCAAGTAATTAATATGGTAGAATATTTTTAAACAAAAGTACGGTACGCTTAAGAATAAGTTAAACAAAACGTTACTAAAAATCTTATTGTTTCATTCATATTTACATAATATGCAGGCATTTAATTGTAGGTTAAACCGTTGATGCATTTAATTGCCAATAACAATAGTAGTTGAAGATTAGAAATGTTCCGCCATCGACCATGGATGGTGTGTGAATGAATAAAATAATTTTCACATAATTCTTGTATTAATATTCGTATTAGATTTACACGTCTTCTAGTAAACATATTTATGTAAGAGTATATATGCAAATATAAGGAAATAGTTAAAAGATTTTGTAATAAATTTTTTCCTGAGAAGGCGCGTGCAATACGAGTTTATGTCATTTCAATGGTACTTTTTTTTCTTTTCGTATCTGTATAGATTTGATAATAATTCTACAGATAGAAGGTTTAAAACTGAATTTTAATATGAACGATTATGAGAAAGTTAAGATAAATTGTAAATATAGGTTATTATGTAAAAATTTCATTTAATGTTACATAAATTTATTAGAAAGATTCATTTGTTTATTTGTCAATGATTTTATTTAACTACAATGAATGAATATTATGTTATGGGATATTTAGGTGATACGTCAATTATAATTATCACGATTTTAATTACATATTTTAAAGAATTTTACAGTTATGTATATAATTGGAAAAAATATGTATATAAATTTGTATATTCCTGTATTTATCTATACCCAGATATCATGACTACAATTTGAAATTTGACAGCACAGTTTGTGAATTCACTTTGACCTTCTATGGATAATAATTGATCGAAGTCCTATAGTATATGGGTATAAGATTCTCTTGTAAGTTCGTGCAATTATACAATAATACAATGCACGAATACATTTTTGATTTTTTAGTAGAAAATTTTCATTAGAAAATAATTTAGGTATTACTCTAGTACTCAACACATTCGTGATGCAGATTGTCAAAAATTGCTAGTCCACTTATAATTTCAATGCCACAGAGATAAGATATAGAAAAATTTTTAATGAGAAACAAATCCTTACACTTGTACCCATACATGAAAATTCACAATACAGTTCTGATTTATTATACATTAATAAATTTTTGAATTATTTCTTTTT